>OU795037.1:46993287-47593287 GCA_917208275.1 Patella pellucida | reverse complement strand
AATAATTTAAGGTGTCAAAATATGGCCTAAATCTTTGATAAAAGAAGAAAAATCGTTAAAATATCGAAAATGTTCTTTTATTTATCTTTTTTACAAACAACTACTGAATAGATGTTTCTAACATTTCTGGTACAGAAAGATATCTATCCAAACAACTTGTTAAAACTATTCCGACAATAATCCAAAATCCACAAGTAGTCGAAAAAATATCAGATATTTGGGAAAAAACAGAAAAACAATTTTAAAAAAAGGAAAATACAGTTAAAAATTGGTACTCTTGCAAAAATCGGCATTTCTCAGCCAGGTGTCACTGAATCAAAGCAATTAAAGTATCGTTTTGTAGCTGGGCTATTTTATGACATACTTCCTGTCTGATTCCTGAAAGCCGATTCAGTGCTGCTTGCAGGTCTAGTTATTATTATTATTATTATTAACCCTAAACAAATTAAAAAGATTTGTTTCCCTTTGACTCTTAAAGCCAATAGTCTCGAACAGTAAATTATAGTCAACCGAGACTATTGTGCGTTTCGATTAATTTCCGATAGCAAATTTAAAATACGAAACAATTTGTTGATTTTCTAACTTGACAATTAGCGCTTTAGGTATCCCACGAAGATTTTAGGAACTTTTAAACAATTAAAAGATAAATACCACTTTTATTCTTATTCTAACTAAAGCAAGATTAACGGAGATGTGAAATCGTCGAAACTAAACGAGAACACTCTGTAACACTCGTATGGGTCTTTAGCAGTGGGAGGAAACCGGTGTGCCTGGAGGAAACCCTAAAGGTTAAGAAGGCGCCCCTATCTCCATGCCACATACGCTCACACCAGGGCTCTAGACCACAGCCGCAAGCTAGAGGTCGCCGGCCAGCTAGAGGTCGCCGGCCAGCTAGAGGTCGATGCGCGGCACTCCAGACCATTAGCTACCCCCCCCCCCCCATGTGGGCATATAAAAAAAGGCAAAGACGAGAGACACATAATATTATTAGCAAAAAGACAGACATCACCATACAGCTATGACACAATAAATAAAGTCAAGTTGTTATCATGGATTGTTGATAATTTATTCACATAATTATAATTTTGAAAAAGCCTTTAAATCCTGAAAAAATAAATAAAAATAAAACATGTTAAGTGAAACAAGCCAACAGTGAGGCGAATGTCCCCCGCCGAAATCCCAAAATAATAAGATGACACATATTAATTAATCGAACATTTATTTTTTTCAAAATATAAACTTTAGCTCAAAATGTTTATTATTGAACTTAATCAAGACATTCGCCTAATGATCCTCTACATTAAGTTCAAAATTCTACCTCAATTAAAAGCAGAGTTATGTTCCAAAGTCAGGACCAATAAAATTGCTAATCGCTCCTTAGCCCAAGCAGAAATTTGCACCATCGAACTTAGTCAACAAGGTAATGATAAAATTGATCTTTTTCATCACTTACATCACTTCATTACAACTAAAGTTATCGTGCCCCAAAGCATCAACCAATCGGATTGCTTATCGTTCAGCTTACCCTCAGCAGAAAATGTTGATTATCGAACTTGGTCAATGTATCGGTGTAATAAAGCTAAAGATATACACCAAGTGTCCTAACTCTCACTTAATCAGAACTTAATAAGCCTCAACCAATCAAACTGCTTATCTCTGCTTACCCTAAGCAGAAAATGCTCACCTTCGAACTCCATCAAGGTATTGACATAATAAACACCTACACCAAGTGTAAACATTATAACTCAATTAGAATGAGAGTTATTGTGTTCCAAAGTCTCGACCAATCAAATTGCTTGTTGCCCTGCTTACCATGAGCAGAACATGCTCATTATCGAACTCAGTCAAGGTATTGATGTAATGAAACTGCACACCAAGTTTCATCACTCTCACTTAATTAGAATTTAAGTTATCGTGCCCCAAAGCATCAACCAATCAAATTGCTTGCCTCTGCTTACCCTCAGCAGAAAATGCTCATCTTCAAATTCCATCAAGATATTGACCTAATAAACACTCGCACTAAGTTTGAACATTCTAACTCAATTAGAATGAGAGTTATTTAGTTCCAAAGTCTCGACAAATCAAATTGCTTATCGCTCTGCTTACCCTGAGCAAAAAATGCTCATTATCGAACTTAGTCGGTAATTCGATAAATCGCGATATTAAAATTTGAATTCCGATATTTTATAAACCACCTAAAAAATCGAGGTATAATGATATACCAGAATTTTTCAACACATTATGTGCTTCATATAATTTCCGTTTAGTGTTATTTACCCCGATTTCCTCTCAAATCCCGCTCATTTCTCGGTCCGTTGTGAAGAGAAACACAATTTTATAAATGGAGAATAAAATCCTGGCACTAATAGTAAAAGGCCCTACACCGCCTAGTCGCGATTTCCTGGTCATCGTGGGTGCTAATCTATAAATAGACGCACATTGTTTAATATTCGAGTGTCACCACACTAGATTAGGATCTCTCTCTCCTCTTCTCATCTCCTCTCCCCCTTTCTCTTCTCCACCTCTCTCTCTTCTCTTCTCCCTCTTCGCTTCTCCCTCTTCTCGCTCTTCTCTCTCTCCCCCCTCCCTCCCTCTCCCTCTTCTCTTCTCTTTTATAATACGACGATATACCCACATCTTTTATTATAAACCTAAAGTATCGGGATATTGTGATATCGCGATATATCGTTAGCTTTTTATAATAAAACTAAAATATCGCGATATAGTGATATATCGTCGTATTTTGGGGAAATACCGTCGTATTTTGGGGAAATACCGTCGTATTTTGGGGAAATACCGTCGTATTTTGGGGAAATATCGCGTTATTTGATTTTACCAATATCGTCCAGCCCTATGGTAGGCAAAGATCAACGTAACACCGTCAATAATTAAAATTTAGAGTCAAATAAAAATGTTAATTATGCGACCCTACTGCTTATCATGTACAACTGGGGAATCCAAACCCCGCCAGTTGACCCAATAACATGCTAACCATTCGTCCATTAGTCCCCTGCTAATTAATAAGCTTTTAAGCAGCATTAGTACAACATGGTTTGGTCTTAAGTAGTCATTTATGCATTGAAACTCAAAGTGAAGTTATTAGAATGGAAAATAATTCCGAATAAGACAATTTTAGCAAAACCACTTAAACATCGTTATGTGTGCCCCCCCCCCACCCCCTTTGTCACATTTTAACTTGTCTTAACTTGTCTTAACTTTTGTCCCTCTTAAGTGGTACATTTGGTGAACTACATTTGAGACTTTGTCTCAGTTATGGACTCTAAATTATAATTAAAGTCACTAATTAGTGCTAATTAATTACACTCTTAAGCAGCCCTAGCACAACATTGTATGCTCTTAAGCAGTCATTTTGTGCAGTGAAACTCATAGTGAAGGTATTAGAAAGAAAAATAACCCCGGACAAGATAATTTTATGAAAAACACTTTAACATCATTATGTGTGGATTGTGTCCCCCTCCCATCCTTTTGCCAGCTTTGAACTTGTCTTAAGCAAAGTTTGTTCAACTTTTGTCGCTCTTAAGTAGTATTTTTGGTTTCCTGACTTGGTTAGCTAACTTTTAGGCTTTGTTTCAGTTATGGACTCTAAATTTTAATTACAGTCATTAATTAGTGATAATTAAACATGCATTATTCAAGAGCTAAATCTGCCTAGTGCAGGTCTTTATTTGGGCATGAAATGTTTTCTAAAGTATTAATTAGACATTAATTAACTGATCCAGGCCTTAATCAACTTTGGATGGCATCACATTGCTCCGATATTAAACAGATTAAAACGTTTAAGTGATAAATCAAATATGGCGGTCCAAGACGCTTCGAGTCTTAGCTCTGATCAACCAGGTCCGTGGTTGAAATTATTGCACACGTCGGCCAAATCTTTAAATGCCAATATCTTCGCTTACAATAGAGTAATTTGAATGAAATTTTCAAATTATTCATTTTACATCACCTACTTTCGAACTATTATAGCAAGAATGGCTAGTTCTTATCTATATCTTGAATAATGTAACTTTAATTAAGCTCTAAGTAGCATTAGAACAACATTTTATGCTCTTAAGCCATGTATTCTGTTTCTTAGTGTTGAGTATGAAAAGCCTGCAAGAAAATTGTTGATGGACATTTAATTTTAACTGTAAGTAAAATTGAGGTGGTTGGGAGGGGCGCTCCCAGGTAATTGCACAGGTTACAAAACTTTAAGACTTTCCTTTCCAAAATGATATAGGGTTAAAATATGTGTTGTAGACCTCAAACCTTTTGGACCCAATATTTTGATTAAGCCTCGCTGGGCTCCCGGGTTAAGTGTCCACCACATGGTTTCCCGATAGAAAATTAAACCCAAGGTCGATATCTGTTTTCTGTCATTGAGAAATAGGCTCCTGCGGTATATAATAAAATATAGACCTGCAAGCAGCACTTAAACGGCTTTCAGGAATCAGACAGGAAGGGTGTCATACAATAGTCCATTCATCAAGCTAATAGACGATACTTTAGTTGTTTTGATTCAGTATCACCTGTAAGACCATTTGAATGACATACCGGTCTTGACGGTGTGACGTTGATCTTGGCCGACCATAGGGTGGACGATATTGGTAAAATCAAATAACGCGATATTTCCCCAAAATACGACGATATATCACTTTATCGCGATATTTTAGTTTTATTATAAAAAGCTAACGATATATCGCGATATCACAATATCCCGATACTTTAGGTTTATTATAAAAGATGTGATTATATTGTCGTATTATAAAAGAGGAGAAGAGAAGAGGGAGAGAGAAGAGGGAGAGGGAGGGAGGGGGAGAGAGTGAGAGAGAAGAGAGAGAAGAGGGAGAAGCGAAGAGGGAGAAGAGAAGAGAGAGGGGGGAAGAGAAAGGGGGAGGGGAGAGGGGGAGAGGAGAGGAGATGAGAAGAGGAGAGAGAGATCCTACTCTAGTGTGGTGACACTGGAATATTAAACAATGTGCGTCTATTTATAGATTAGCACCCACGATGACCAGCAAATCGCGACTAGGCGGTGTAGGGCCTTTTACTATTAGTGCCAGGATTTTATTCTCAATTTATGAAATTGTGTTTCTCTTCACAACGGACCGAAAAATGAGCGGGATTTGAGCGGAAATCGGGGTAAATGACACTAAACGGATATTAAATGAAGCACATAATGTGTTGAAAAATTCTGGTATATTGATAGAAAAACACACAATGCGATATATCATTATACCTCGATTTTTTAGGTGGTTTATAAAATATCAGAATTCAAATTTTAATATCGCGATTTATCGAAATACCGACTAAGTTCGATAATGAGCATTTTTTGCTCAGGGTAAGCAGAGCGATAAGCAATTTGATTTGTCGAGACTTTGGAACTAAATAACTCTCATTCTAATTGAGTTAGAATGTTCAAACTTAGTGCGAGTGTTTATTAGGTCAATATCTTGATGGAATTTGAAGATGAGCATTTTCTGCTTAGGGTAAGCAGAGGCAAGCAATTTGATTGGTTGATGCTTTGGGGCACGATAACTTAAATTCTAATTAAGTGAGAGTGATGAAACTTGGTGTGCAGTTTCATTACATCAATACCTTGACTGAGTTCGATAATGAGCATGTTCTGCTCATGGTAAGCAGGGCAACAAGCAATTTGATTGGTCGAGACTTTGGAACACAATAACTCTCATTCTAATTGAGTTATAATGTTTACACTTGGTGTAGGTGTTTATTATGTCAATACCTTGGTGGAGTTCGAAGGTGAGCATTTTCTGCTTAGGGCAAGCAGAGATAAGAGGTTTGATTGGTTGATGCTTATTAAGTTCTGATTAAGTGAGAGTGAGGACACTTGGTGTATATCTTTAGCTTTATTACACCGATACATTGACCAAGTTCGATAATCAACATTTTCTGCTGAGGGTAAGCTGAACGATAAGCAATCGGATTGGTTGATGCTTTGGGGCACGATGTTCGGAATTGAAAAAAAAGGTAAAGGATTGACGAAACCATGACTGATTTTTAATTTCTAGTCACTGTTTAAAATTCATCCACTTCCGGTCTGCGCAGAAGTTTCAAAAATAGTATATCAAGTTAGTCCGGGAGCCCAGCGAGGTTTAATCAAAATATTGGGTCCAAAAGGTTTGAGCCCTACAACACATATCTTAACACTAAATCATTTTGGACCCAATGATAAAGTTGATACAGTTCTCCTCCATGCTGTTCAAGTTATCAAAATTCATTGAAACTCAATATTCTTGTTCGTCTCATGACCTTCATCCTTCAACATTGTGTATAAATTTTAGATATTAAATTTAGCCTCTATCTGAGCGTCCACAAGTGATCAAGGGCCATAAAGGTCAGTAATTATCGGAAACGCTGAAAATCAATGGGATTCTCCGTCTCATGACTTTAAACACTGTGAATAAGTCAATCGGATATTAACTTTAGCCTCTAGCATGTCCACAACATTTTTGGAAGTGATCAAGGGCCATACCTCCGACAGTAATTATCGGAAATTGCTGAAAATCAACAGGATTCTTCATCTTATGACCTTAAACACTGTGTATAAATTTACAGTCAATCGGTAATCAACTTTAGCTCTTGAGCGTCCACAAGATTTTTTGAAGTGATCAGGGGCCATAACTCTGACAGCAATTATCGGAAATCGCTGAAAATCAATAGGCTTCTTCGTCTCATGACCTTAAACACTTTGTATAAATTTAAAGTCAATTGGATATTAACTTTAGTCTCTAGAGCTTCCTCAAGCAATTGTGGACGCCGGGCCGACAATTACGACCACATTTCAATGTGGGCGTATAAAAATGGTGACCTCTACAGGGTCCACAACTTTGATATACCATATTTTTACAATATTCGCATAAAAATAGCGGCCATTTTGTCTGGCAATTATAGTCCGTTTTTCTCGAAATTTGAACACAACCTCCAATACTGTGTAACGGTGATATAGTGAATCTTTTTTAAATCGAATAATAATTGTGACATTCAGAGGGACCACAAGCTAAAATAGGCGATTTTTCGAACAATCAGGGGTTATAATTCAGGAAGTGACGCACCTACGGGCGAAAATATCAAAAGGAACCAAGATCTTTGGGTTATAAATATGCATGTCAAGTTTCATCAAAATAGGGTCCACAACCTTGATATACCATATCATTTTTACACTATTCAAGTTAAATCAGCGGGCATTTTGTATGGCAATTTTGGTCCGATTTATGAAATTCAAATTCAACCTTCCTTAGTGTGTAACGGTAATATAATCAAACGTTTTCGTAAATCAGATAATAATTGTGACCTCCAAAGGCGACTTTTCGGACAATTAGGGGCCATAATTCAGGAAGTTAGCCTAAGTCCTGATAGGCACAAATATCGAAATGAGCCAAGATCTTTGTGTTATTAACATCAATGTCAAGTTTCATCAAAATGGGTTTGAAATTTTGACCTCTTTAGGGCCCACAAGCTTGATATACCATAATTTTACACTATTCGCGTACAAACGGCGGCCAATTTGTATGGCAATTTTGGTCCGATTTTCATGAAATTCGAACTCAACCTTCCTAAGGATGTAACGGTGATATAACCAAACGGTCTGTTTAATCAGATAATAATTGTGACCTCCAGAAAGACCACAAGCTAAAAGATAGTAAGCTTGCACTGCCAGACAGGATACGACCCCATTTTCGAGAGATGGATAGAGAACAAGCAATACCGAAAGTGATTTTTCCTACGATCAAAGGCATATGTAGCGCATGTGCAGGTTAGCTGGTACCTTAAAAAAACGGTACTGTAGGTGTTTTCCGATAATTACATATTTACTTATAATGAATGGGATAATTTTTTTATGTCATTATTGTGCGTGATCACCAGGATCATTTTGACGCGAGGTGATCTATAGATTTTGTATTTTGTAGTAGATCTATAGATTTTGTATTTATTGTGCCGATCAGCTGTTAACTGTCAAAAATTCAAAATGGCCGTCCTCGATAGGCCTGCCGTTATTGACAAATTGTCGTATCCCTACAACTAGAATTGTATAATGCCTTAGTGGCTGTCCGTGCCTTGTTCTGCCCTGTGTTTTGTCCTGTGTTTTTTTATTGTGGATTAATGTGGATTCAACATGCGATTATATAATGTGGCGATAGAGAGGCGGTTTCTCACCAATGCAACGAGGGTTCAATCCCAGCTCAGGGCATGAACTTTATCGTTGTAAGTGAGAGGGATATTCGGTCTCCCGTCCGATCAGGCAGGTTTCCCCCGAGTTCTTCGGTTTCTTCCTGCAGTAATGATCGAAATCATTCGCACGATCTGTGCCAAGGGCCAAATTTGAAAAAGGCCTCAGGCCTAATTTGCTACCCTTGTAAAATGACGTGATTATTATTATTATTATTATTATTATTAATGTGCAGGCGTGGTAAAGCCGTTACCGGTACTTTCATATGATTTGTAGGTCTACAATAGCCTATAGGCTCTAGGCCTATGAATAATTTTTCGATGAGTTATCTGTTGGTAAATTATGCGATAGATATCAGTTCTATTGTTGTGGATGTGGAACATTTTTATGCGAAGTAGTGTTTGTGTTTGCTGTTTATGTAACTGTTATTGCGAAGAAGCATTTATTACTTCATTCATGACCATGAAGCCTATTCACCTTAGAGTGGTAGCTGTGTTAACTGTTATAGTTTAGACTATTTTTGAACATGTAAGAGCGCCCCTGGTGGCAGCCACAATACTTTGCTCTGTGATTGTACTTTTACCTGTGTCAAATTTGGAGTATAGGCCTAACTATTAGGCTACTGTGTGATATCAGTCTAGTTCTAGGCCTAACACGACTTAGTGGATATGCATAAAAAAAAACTCTGAGGATTAGGCAGCTACAGTTTTTTTTATATATTCCATTGTGTTTGTAACCAGTGACTATTTTAAATCGTGTTATGGTTAAACATCTTAGTTTTGTGCTCTTACTCATAATATACTTTCTTAAACAAACACTGGCTATCGGATTTATACATGACAATAGGCCTACCGGTGTTCACCAGATGAGGGGCTGTAGAGCTGGAAAGCATAAACAAAGGACAATACGACTTATCACCACTAATAGAGTGGACAATGTTTATAAACCTAAACAATTCAGTGAGATCAATTATGGTAATTTGGTTCATCTAACAGAAACGGATTATGTACACCGTAAAATAACCAAATAGACTACCTTATCACCTACAAACTATAGTAATTTAATAAATATTAAAACTGATGTTAGAGAGTTCAATGATGAAAAAACAATATCTTCTTTTGGACTGTTAAATGCTTGTCAGATTTTATTAGTGAGAAATCTCTGGATGTATGCAGCATTACTGGGGCAAGGGGTGTCGAACTGAGAACAGGAAACAAAGATCAATATCAATTATTAATAATGTCTATTTACGAAAGCCTAACGACTTTGGAGGTGTTCAACATTCCAATTTATCGACAGTTAACTACGTTTCCAAACAAGATACTGGCCAAGGCGTGAATTTTGCCCTTTGGAATGCTCGCTCTGTGGTGAATAAACTTCCCGCCATTACTTCCGCTATTTACGACAAGGAGGTGGATGTATTTATTGCTACAAAAACTTGGTTGTCAGATGGGCCTAAACAGCAGTCCACTATCAATGAATTCATTTCACTTTTATCTGCATACGAATTCCACAGTCGTCCCCGTTCTGGTCGTAAAGGAGGTGGTAAAGAATTTTCTTCGCTTTTGGAATCAGCCATTGTCTCCAGTGTACGCCTAGTTGTAGTTGGGGATTTCAACTTTCATATGGATGACGGATCAACACTAGCCGTCAGGCAGTTCAATGAACTGCTCACCTCAATGAATCTCACACAACGTGTATCATGTCCGACCCACGAAAAAGGTCACACGCTAGACCTAGTGATTACAAGAGACGAAGTTAATACTTTCACAAACTTTGAAATCGAAAATCGACTCCCGTCTGACCACAGTCTGGTTCAATTCCGCTTGGACTTATTGCGCCCACACATCCTATGAAAGTCGTACTCATCCATTTAAAGCGCTCGAACACTCATCGGTTGACCTACTCCTAGCAGAGTTTAATTCCAAGCTGGAATCCGTGCTTGACGAAGTGGCCCCTATTAAAGAGAAGGTTACCATCGACAAACCAAAGGCTCGGTGGTTCGACGACGACGTTTTCAAGGCCAAGGTGGAACTGAGATCTCTTGAAAAACACTGGCAGCACACACATTTGGAAGTGGACAAGCAGATCTTTGACTCTGCTAGGACTCGGTACAATGGACTAACCAAAGAAAAGTGTAACTCTTACTTTCGGAAGCGTATTGATGAGTCGGATTAGAAAGATTTATTCAAGGAAATTGACTCTTTAGTTGGTGAAAAGCAGGCTTTGAGTAAAATTTTACCGAAGCACACTGAGCCAGCGCACTTGGCACAAGAATTTATGAAGTTTTTCAACGAGAAAATTTTGAAATTTCGGCAGCAGTTAGACGAAGCATGCGCAACCCAAGATACATTTGTTGATTATGGATATGTTTTCTCTGATTTTTCAATGGTTAATAGTGAATATGTTTCAAAACTCATTCGTTCCATGAATTCTAAATCCTGTCAATTGGATCCAATGCCGACTGCTCAGTTGAAATTGATTCTGCTAGAAATCGTTCCCTCTTTGACGAATCTTATCAACACGTCTCTCACGTCTGGCACCGTTCCGTCGACATGGAAACATGCTTTAATCAGGCCATTGATTTAGAAGCCCGGCTTAGACCATGATGTCATGAAAAATTACCGGCCTGTGTCAAATATAGCGTTTGGCAGTAAACTTCTCGAGAAAGTGGTATTGGAACAGATTCAAGGTCATCTCTCGAAAAACTCGTTATTTTCTAAATTTCAATCGGCGTATAGGAAGTTCCATAGCACAGAGACAGCGTTGATGAAAGTATATAACGATGTTTTGTACTATTAGATCTGAGTGCAGCTTTTGACACGACTGACCACTCCATTTTATTAAACATTCTTAAATCTCGATTTGGCCTCAAAGGTGTCGTTTTATCTTGGTTCCGCTCTTACCTTGAAAATCGTACGCAAGCAGTTAGAATAAGTAATACCGCATCAAAGTCATCTACGTTAAGTTTTGGTGTTCCACAAGGTAGTGTTTTAGGAGCGGTACTCTTTACTCTGTATTGTGTTCCTCTCGAGGATAATATGTGACCCCCCACAACAAAACCAGTCACAATTTTTGAAAACTGTGATTTAATGCTGATCTTAAAGGGAACTGGAACAGCTTTCTGTTGATATATAATATATGCAAATCACAAAAAAATTGGCTGAGTTAAGGCCATCTGAAGTTTCAAAAGCTGCGGTGCATCCAAATACAAAATAATGAGAAATTTGCATTTTAAAACTGCCAAAAATAAATCCCATTGTAACTCATATATAACTTTTGTATAAATCAAAATGAAAGTTTGTGAATATAATAATATGTGGTGTATCAACATTTATACAAAGTTTTATCAACATATTCTATTAGTAACCTATTTTCTTCTGCTTTTTTTTCTGAAATTTACCTTAAATCCATATTTTTCAAATTGGCTGTGTTATGGCTACAACAAAGGCCTGGTTTCACATTTTAAATATGGTTTTTGCCACAAAAGATCATTTTGCACATCCTAATTTGTTTTGTTTTTTATGTGATGATTAAATTTTTTGGGTCAGACAGATTAGCTTAGATTTGTATTTGATATCTAAGAACTATAAAATACTGATTTTGTATTGTTACCATGGCAACATTTTTCTTTAAAAAAAGTAGTTTTAATCATTTTGCACATCTTAATTTGTTTTGTTTTTTATTTGATAATATTTCTTGGGTCAGACAGATTAGCCTAGATTTGTGTTTGATATCTAAGAACTGTAAAATACTGATTTTGGCTGGTTACCATGGCAACATTTTTCTAAAAACGTAATTTTAGTCATTTTGGACATTTTTGTTTTTATGTGAAAATATTTCTTGGGTCTGACAGATTAGCTTAGATTTGTGTTTGATATCTAAGAACTATAAAAAACTGTTTTTCGCTGGTTAACATTTTTCTTTAAAAAAAAGGAATTTTAATCATATTAAAAATGAAACATTTTCAGTAATGAAACATTTATAATACAATAAAATCATATAACGAGTAACAACTCATTATTTAATTATCAGAAAATTATTCGAATTTGTTTGGCTTTGATAAAGTTCTCCTCCATGCTAACGTTTAGTATACGAAACACTTAATATTCTGAAAATCAATAGGCTTCTTCGTCTCATGAACTTCAATACTGTGTATAAATTTCAAGTCAATCGGATATTAACTTTAGCCTCTAGAGCATCCACGAGATTTTTTGAAGTGATCAAGGGCCATAACTCTAACAGTAATTATCGAGAATCGCTCAAAATCCCTAGGCTTCTACGTTTCATGACCCTAAACACTGTGTATAAAAGTCAATCAAATATCCACAAGATTTTTCAAAGTGATCAAGGGCCATAATTCTGGCAGTAATTATTGGATATCGCTGAAAATCAATAGGCTTCTTCGTCTCATGACCCTAAACACTGTGTATAAATTTAAAGTCAATCGGATATTACCTTTAGCCTCACAAGATTTGTCAAAGTGATCAAGGGCCATAACTCTGGATGCAATTATCGGATATCGCTGAAAATCAATAGGGGACTTCCTCTGATGACCTTAAACAATGTGTATAAATTTAAAGTCAATCGGATATTCACTTTAGCCTCTACTGCGTTCACAAGATTTTTTGAAGTGATCAAGGGCCATAACTCTGGCAGTAATTATTGGATATCGCTGAAAATCAATAGGCTTCTTAGTCTCATGACCCTAAACACTGTGTATAAATTTAAAGTCAATCGGATATTAATTTTAGCCCCTAGAGCGTTCACAAGAAATTGTGGACGATGGACGGACGGGACGGACGGACCGAAGGACGGACGGACGGGGGCGACGGTAATATACGACCACATTTCTATGTGGGCGTATAAAAACGAACGAAATATTGACTTACATAACTCGACAAGCGAGGAAAATACGAGCGCACAAAGTAAACTCATATTAGATAACTAGCAATATAATCACGCCATTTTTACGGTTCTTTTTTTTCACAGCCTCCACAAAATACCCTTTTTATGCAATTTTTTATTATATTTTCACAAAAAACGATTAACTGAAAAATAGATGCATTTCTGAAGCGTATTGTGCAAAAAAATTTGTTCGGGTAGTTTCGACCCATATAGTGTATTTTGCCGTGTATATAGAAATAGAGCCGTACAACATGAGACTGGTTTTTTGATATTGTGAAACATGGCATTGACTTCATGATTTATGCAGATGACACCAAACTTTATTTAACGTGTGATTCGGCAATGAGTAGCAAATCGAAAATCGAAGTCTGTATTTTAGAAATTCGCGAGTGGATGTCAGCAAACAGACTGGTACTCAATGATGCAAAAACGGAGGTACTACACTTCCATTCGAAGTTCAGAGACTCTTCCGATTTTAATTCCATGCTGGTTGGTGAAGATGAGATTAGTGCTAGTCAGTCTGTTAGAAGTCCTGGGCCCTGTTTCACGAAAACTTAAACTAAAATCCTTAACATCGATTTTAACTAAAATCAAAATGAGATTTTAAATTTTATGCGTTTCACGAAGATCGATTGTAACTTAAAATGCAATTTTAATAGATTTTAGTTAAAATCGCTTGCGCCCGCGCAGTGCAGATTTCCGCTTTGGGCACTAACGGTGAAAGCAAATACGCTTCGATACTGAAAACTGTTGACAGACTGAATTAACGGTTACATTATCAATAGGGAGAGTTTCATACGTTGTAGAAATGTTTGCACATGGTCAGAAAGTCGTAGAGAGATGAAATAAATGAGTTTATTGCGTATTATTAGTTTCGAAATGTATTGGTGGGTTGACCTTGAACTTGGCATTTGATTTCCTCGCAGGCTTCAGTGGAAATAGTGTGTATCGATAAACTATTAAAAGCGCTTGAATTTCGCAGTTTTATAGTAATTTGGAAAAGAGAAACTATTGAGAATTTTCACAAATAAATTATGATATTCGTCACTCAAAAGACTAATCTAGGCTGCAATTTTTTGTCGTAGTTTAAAAGTATATTAATATTGAAATTAAATAAATACGCCAAAAAGCCAATGTTCCGATGCCTAGATTTGAAATGTCATTCTCATAGACACTTTCAATGATACTTTGAAAAGGCAGAAGAGTCTATCTATCTTTCTTAATTAAATGATTTTTTACCAAGATAAAATAGCTTTGGCGCCTATTTTTTTTAAAATTTATGTTGTTTTATTAACGTAACTTCATTAAGAAATAATAATAAATTTATGATATTAAAATTTTATTTCAAATAGGCCTATTACATTTTTGAATTAACGCATTCTAGATTATTGATTTATCTTTTTACAAATCATCATAACCCCAAAAACATGAGTAAATACTTCATATGACATGTCTAGTATTATAGGCCTTAAGGCCTTCTAATACAAAGAAATTTGCTATATTAAACACGAAGATATTTTCTTTATAGACAAGAGTGCTCTTCTTTCCATGACATTGGATATAAATGTTCTTTTAGTGTGAGGTCTACTGGAGTTTTGGGTGGTTTTTTTTCTTGGAGTTCTAATATGGGGCGCCATCCAAATGCTTAGATTACCTTACAATAAAATAAACGGATGGACAGTAGCTGTATATCCCATGCTATGAAAAGAAATTGAATGAAAATTGTTTTTGTGAATGATTGTATGTTAAAATTATGTGCCAGTTATATCTGTATGTCGCAATAGATCAAACAATGTAGCTCTAATCAATGTGTGTTAATGTCGTGATTTTAAGTTAGGAGAGGGTGACAGCTATCCTAAGTTACAATCGATTTTAGTTAAAATTGTCCTTAAAATAGTTTTGTGAAACGCCACTATTTTAAGTTAGGATACAATTGTAACTTACAATATTATTTTAGTGG
Organism: Patella pellucida; assembly: GCA_917208275.1. NCBI lineage: Eukaryota > Metazoa > Mollusca > Gastropoda > Patellidae > Patella > Patella pellucida. The sequence goes on along the minus strand of OU795037.1, from coordinate 47,578,231 downwards.
ATTTTAGCTACAATGCTTAAAATCGTTTTGTGAAACGCTTCTATTGTAAGTTAGGATGAAATTTTAGTTTACAATGATTTTAAGGAGATTTAAGTTTTTGTGAAACAGGGCCCTGGATTTCATTTTGGTTCTCTTTCTAGTCATATAGCCGCTGTGTGTAAATCTGCCTCTTTTGCTTTACATCGTATAGGTCTAGTCAGCCGTTTCTTAAACCGCACCTCTACTGAACGCTTGATTCATGCTTTTTTTTCCTCTCGCCTCGATTACTGCAATAGTCTTTTAATTCACACCCCTCTTTACCTAACTAACCGCTTGCAAAGAATTCAGAACTCTGCTGCACGTCTTGTTACATTATCTCGAAAGTATGAGCACATCACCCCCAATCCTAATGTCTCTTCACTGGCTTCCTGTCACACAGCGCATTGCATATAAAGTTCTAGTCTTTGTCTACAAGATTTTACACGACCAAGCACCATCCTATCTCTCTGACCTCGTCTCTGTATCCAAAGCGAGGAGATGTACTCGTCTCTCCGGGGAAGTCCGCCTTGAACCCTGTTGGTACAATGTGGACTTCTATGGGAGACGAGCCTTCTCGGTTGCTGCACCACCACTCTGGAACTCTATCCCTAACACTCTCCGCGAAGCACCATCTCTCGCATCATTCCAAGCACAACTAAAAACCTATCTCTTTCGCAAAGCCTACCAAATTTCATGATTTTATAATATTATGATATGACATGATCGGATTGTTTGTACCGGTATTTATGATATTATATTAAAATGCATGTAATGTAATGTATGTAATGTATGTAATGTATGTTATGTATGTAATGTATGTAATGTATGTAATATATGTAATTGTACAGCCTGTGGGATCACGTGTAGATGGAATGGGCTTAAAACAATAAATATTATTATTATTATAATTCATTAAGTTACAATTTGTTAGCTTTAAGTCATAAACATGCATTTCAAGTTTCATTAAAATTGTGACCTCTACAGGTTCCACAACTTTAATATATCATATTTTTACACTATTCGTGTACAAACGGCGGCCATTTTGTATGGCAATTATGGTCCGCTTTGCTAGAAATTCGAACTCAACCTTTAGTAGGGTTTTACGGTGATAAGAGTCAAACATATTTCTAAATCGGATAATAATCGTGACTTTCAGAGGGACTATAGGGGATTTTCCGGGCAATCAGGTGCCATAATTTAGGAAGTTATGATCTGATATGCAAATAACAAAAGGAAACAAAATCTTTGTTCTATAACTATCACCGAATAGTGATACTAATTTTTAGTTCTTTTTTCAAATTTTATTTTAAGAATACAGAATTTATTTCTCAACCTTTAATTCATGAATATAGACAATATAGCTAAAATTAAGATTATCATTCTTTATTTCTAATGTTAATATTTTGATTTAAACTTATTTAAAGTATAAAGTAGTTGTGATTGGTTTTACTGTTTTTGAATCAATAGGCTTATTGGGATAATTCTCAAGCAAAGTTATAGAAATAAAAAGTCATATCAGTGCCAATCAAGTCAAAGCTTTTACCTTTGTTTTTGACTTAAAGCTTTCAAATGTCAAAGCTTTAATTACCTTTGTTTATGACTTAAAGACATTATGAAACTTAAACCAATGAAATTTATTTAGATATATCAATTTAACCTTTTTATTTTTCTATCATTTGATTTGTTGTAATGATGTCCTTTGGTCTGTATGCAAATTAGTTACTTTAAATACCCCTACATACAGAGAGACAGGGAACATGAAAACAGATAGAAGGAAAGATATACAGATGAGATAAGAAAGGAGATAGGCTTAAGGCATTACCGTAGTAACATGTTGATATGATGTTGTAAATAATGAATTATTGAACTGTATATATAGTAATATTGAAATGAATTTGGAATTGGACTTTTAAAGAACAGCGACCGCCTTCACCAGATACTTCTACAGTAATGAGCTATACACCCCCAATCCTAGCTCATCTACAAGTTATCCCTATGTATCACCTGGGTGCATTTTCGAACAAGAATAGCTCCGAAATATGTTGGTGATATAACCATATGGCATGCATTTCAACTTTCATAAAAATGGAATCAAAATTGTGACCTCTACAGGGTCCACAGCCATGATATACCATTTTTTAACTGTTCGCGTACAAACGGCGACCATTTTGTATGGCAATTTTGTTCCCTTTTCCCGAAATTTGAACTCAACTTTCATTAGGGTGTAACGGTGATATAATCCAACGATTTTTTTAATCGGATACTAATTGTGACCTCCAGAGGGACAACAAGCCAAACAAAGGCAATTTTGCGTATAATCATAATCAGGGGCCATAATTCATGTAGTTACTATCCGATATGCGCAAATATCAAAAAGGAACCAAGATCTTTGGGTTATAACCATGCATTTTAAGTTTCATCAAAAACCAATTTAAAATTGTAAACTCTACAGGGTACACAACCTTGAAATACCTTTTTTTTTTTAGGGCGTACTCAATTCACAGTCCAGAACGTCCAGAATTGCAATCGAGTGACGCGAAATCCAGTTCTGTCACAGTTCTACCAGTCGCGACAGCTGAGGTGGTGTGAGTAGAATTGTGACGTATTTTAAGTAACAAATATGTTTCAGCTGTCATGATTGGTTGAGATATTTTTTAAGCAGTCGGCACATGCGTTGTACTCCGAAATTCTCCTTTTCACTCGATTGACGCTATTTTCGGAATTGAGAGAATTCAATTCTGGAACATTCAATCGAGTACAAACGGCGGCCATTTCGTATGGCAATTTTGGTCCGATTTTTCCGACATTCAAACTCAACCTTTCTTAGGGTGCAACGGTGATATAATCAAACTTGTGATCTCCAGAGAGACCACAAGCTAAAATAGGTGATTTTTCGGGCAATCAGGGGCCATAATTCAGGAAATTATGTTCCGATAGACGCAAATATCGAAAGGAACCAAGATCTTTTGGTTATAAACATGCATGTTAAGTTTCATCAAAATCGGTTCAAAATTGTGACCTATAGGGTCCACAAGCTAAAAACGTGATTTTTTGTACAATCAGGGGCCATAATCCATGAAGTTTCGATCCGATACATGCCAATATCGAAAGCAGCCGAGATCTTTTGGGGATAAACCTATATTTCAAATTTCGTCTAAATCGGACAAGAATTGTGACCTGTAGAGGGTACACAGACAATTGTGGACGGGCTGACAAGACGACATAATACGTCCACATGAAAATGTGGGTGTATAAAAATGCCAAAAAAGAAGACTTTTGTTTAAAACGTAATTTCTCTGTTTTGATATTAACAGATCAAAAGATAGGTTCCCAGGCAACGAAACATACGCCCACAGCAGCTAAATCGTCCGGGCAGTCAACAGGAGTTGTCGCATATTTTTTTACTTTTTTCGGTAATGAAACATTTATAATACACTAAAATCTGATTAAAAGTAACAACTCATTATGTAATTATCAGAAAATCATTCAAATTTGTTTGGCTTTGATAAAGTTCTCCTCCATGCTGTTCAAGTTATCTAAATTCATTGAAACTCAATATACTTGTTCGTCTCATGACCTTCAACAATGTGTATAAATTTATGGTCAATCGGATATTAACTTTAGCCTCCAGAGTGTGCACACAATTGGAGGGTCTAGAGCACAAGTGATCTAACTACCTGTCGTTTTAGCTGGTAGTTAGATCACTTGTGTTCTAGACCCTCCAATTTTGAAAGTGATCAAGGGCCATAATTATTGGAAACGCTGAAAATCAAAAGGCTTCTTCGTCTTATGACTTTAAACACTGTGAATAAATTTAAAGTCAATCGGTTATAAACTTTATCCTCTAGAATGAATGAATGAAATGGGGTTTAACGTCCTACGCTTAAGCACCTAACCTGGGCTAATTGAAGACGGGTTTAGCCTCTAGAGCGTCCACAAGATTTTTTGAAGTGATCAAGGGCAATAACTCTTACAGTAATTATCGGAAATCGCTGAAAATCAATAGGCTTCTTCGTTTTATGACCTTAAACTCTGTGTATAAATTTAAAGTTAATCGGTTATTTATTTTAGCCTCTAGAGTGTCCACAAGATTTTTTTAAGTGATCAAGGGCCATAACTCTTACAGTAATTATCGGAAATTGCTGAAAATCAATAGGCTTCTTCATTTTATGACCTTAAACACTGTGTATAATCATTTCGTATAAGGGGTGACAGCAAAGGAAATTCAAGTACAATTACGACAAGAATCCATCAACACTCGGACCAAAGACCATTCTGTCCAAGACTAGTCGGACCAACTGATAGACCACTCGGCCCAAACAAATTGACTACTCGGACCATACAAAAAGACTACTCAGACCCAACAGAAAGACTTCTGGGACCAATAATAAAGTGTTGTTATAATAAATTGATAATTGTGTTTGTTTTAAAAGGACTTCTTGAACCCATAATAAAGTGTTATTTTTAATAAATTGATAAATGTGTTTGTTTTAATATGATTACTCGAACAAATAATAAAGTGTAATTTGAATAAATTGATAATTGTGTGTGTTTTAATATGACTACTCGAACTAATAATAACGCGTTGTTTGAATAAATTGATAATTGTATCCTTAATCACAAAATATCGAGAACCACATAAGTCACGTTTAAAATGGGCATATAAACGTCCTGTCTTAGGCGGATAACTTGAAAACGTGTCTCCCTCCAAATATTAACCCAGGGGTTAGTGGGGTAGAACGGAATGAAACCACTGGGGATAAAGCGAATTTGGAAAAAGTAAAATAAGGCTATATCAGATAAGAACAGTATACCAATATATGTAGAAAATATCAAAAGTCTGGACATACTGAGTCTCATTGCAAGAGTAAATGAGACAAATTAGATTGATATTTTTTGTGGCACAATTATTAATAAATTTTAAAACTAATTTTTGATTTTTCTTCCTAACACAAAATTGAACTAAACAACTCTAAATATAAGAATTCCGTATAAGAAATATTTGCTTCTTTGTATTGTGATTTAATAATAAATAAATGACATTATCTAGCCTTATAATATAATTGGTCCGACTGGTCTTGTTTTGGTCCAACTGATCAAAGTCCGAGTAGTCTTTGGTCCGAGTGGTCTGGATACCTATGACGATTGGCATTGAGTTTGAGTGTTCGCACACATAACTACCCGCATTTCTGTATTTTACATCTCTGCAAATTTTATAGCTGTACCTTTTGAAATATTTTCTTTTAACTATTTAATTAGCGACTCGGGATAATTTACTTTTTAAGACAACTATACAATCGTTTTATAGGACTTATCACACTTCGATCAAAACTGTTGAAACGGGGTCGTACTGGGTTAGTAGCATTATATACCCACCCGGGCTTCCAATAGTTACGGTGAGGGCTGCCACAACACATTTAAAGTTGTTACTAAAGCAGTTATCATTCGATCGAAACAATGCGTATCAAATTAAAAATACACTCAAAGCGTTCGGAGGTAAGCTTTATGATCCTTGTTAAATTATTTATAACATAAAGAAGATAGAATATATATATAGTTTATAAATGACTTTTTTTTAAGAGTATCCGTGCAATCAGTGCTATTTTTCATTGTAAAGAAAATTTGATACTCAGGTGATCAATGGGAGAGGGGTTTTACATAGGCTAAGCCTCTTCCCCAATCCCATTCAAACATCCTGAATAAAAATGGTTTCCAAAAAAAAAACTCCTATGTAATGGGGGATCACGTGGGTAAGTGGTTAAGATGCTGGCTCGCTAGTCTGGAAGTCGGGTGTTCAATCCCTACATTGGCCGAGAAAGTTCATCTTGATTTTTCCAGCGTGGTTTTCCCTTGTCAGTGATGCAGAGGAGGTCCTGACAAGGCGGCTGCCTAGAAGTTCGGATGGGACAAAAAACCGAAGCCCCGTGTACACATTGGCATGCACGTAAAAGATCCCTTGGCAGTTGGAATTCAGTTGCTGCACAGGCACAATTTCCCTCATAGCACACTGTATGGCAGGGTATGCCCGTCTTCAATTAGCCCAGGTTATGTACAGAAGCGTAGGACGTTAATCCCCATTCTTTCATTCATTCCTATGTAATAAGGTTTAATGTTCACTCGACAAAAACTCGGTAATTTCAGGACTAACATGGTGGTTGTTTTGGTTTTTTTTTTGGGGGGGGGGGGGGTGTAGCAGTGGGAGGAAGCCGGAGGCCCCGGAGACAACCCACGAGGTTGGACAGGCGACCCTAATCCTTGCCACGTACCACCGGGGATTCGAAACATATCAATGACAGGCTTTACGATACAGCGCGTGCACGCTAACCATTTAGCCATCCAACCCCCCAAACTCATATACGATCAAAATGATTGCACCCTAAAACTATCTTTCAATGTTAACCACCCCCCGCAAAAGGTATATCGGATTCGTCCAATAAACACATAGACATTGTTGAAGACATAGGCAGATTTAGCTCTTGCACGTATGTTTGAGTACTTATCAGAAAAACATTATAATTTGTTTGGCTTTTATAAAGTTCTACACCATGCTAACGTTTAGCATATGAAACATTTAATATCATGGATGTAGATGTTCAAGTTATTAAAACTCATTGAAAATCAAATACTTGTTTGTTTATGTATCGATCTACCATGAATCGGATGATAACTTTAACCTTTGGCAGTAATTATCAGAAATTGTTGAAAATCAATAGGATTGCTCATCTTATGACCTTAAACGCCATGTATAAATTTAAAGTCAATTGGATTTTAATTTTAGTTGGACGCATGGAGGCAACAACAATACACAACAACATGTCAATGTGGGCGTAAAATAAAAACGTTGTCATGTACCTTTTCTTTCTCTGGGTGCATTGTGTGGGGGGTCCTCTATTAATTATTTGTTACACAAATAGTAATATACAACTACGTAGGTCTTAAACTTACATCATTGTTTTACCAGCCTGAACCTATTTCACCAGACGCTAATACAGACTTAAACATGCCAGCTTTTTTCATTCTTTCAAAATCAGCCTTTACATCATAATTCCTACAATTACAAAGATAACTTGTCACAATTCGTTAAGACATTAAGACAAGGTAACATATGCCAACCAGGAGTTGTATTGTATGTGCTGTTATACTACTAATACGCTTTGTCTTATGATTTTCACCCACACATGCTGTTAGACATACCGGTAGCCAAAAGGTTTGTTTTGGTGCAAAGATAGGTTACCGGGCAACGAAACATACACTCACAGCGTGTTACTCTTTTGGTGAAATTCAAAATGGCTCTTTGTAGGTGTCATGGTTCCATTGCTCTTATTGGAAGAAAGTCGTTTTTTACCAATTTGGATTCTTTTTCAACTTCGGTCACAACAGCTAAGTCATCCAGGCAGTCAACAAGGGGTGTCACATATTATTTTCTTTTGTCAGTAAGGAAAACGTTTACAAAACATGAAAATATTATTACGAGTATGTAGCCCATTAAGTAATTATCAGAAATGATTAGAATTGTTTCAATTGATTGTCTCATGGCCTTCGTCCACAAGAAATTCCAAAGTGATCAAGGGCCAGACTCTGGCAGTAATTATCAGAAATGGTTGAAAATGCCTAGGATCCTTCGTATCATGACCTTAAGCTAAGCACTGTGTATAAATTTAAAGTCAATCGGATATTGACTTTAGCCTCTAGGGCGTCCATAAGATATCTCAAAATGATCAAGGGACATAACTCTGGCAGTAATTATGGTAAATGAGTAGGGTCACTTGTCTTACGACCTCAAACATTGTGTATAAATTTAAAGCCAATCGGATATTAACTTTAGCACCTAGAGGGTATGTAAGATATTTTAAATATTTTTTTTTAAGAAAGATAATTAAACAATTGTTCGGGGTGCTTTTTTTGTAATCTGTTTTAAAGTCAATTTGACAATATAGCACCCCAGACCGATCAAAAGTATATTTTATTGTTGTGAATGCTATTTTAATCAACAAAATCGGAGCATGTTAACCGAAAACCAATATTAAATTTCGAAAATCGATTTTTTGCTAACACTTTTTCTTTAATTGTATCAAAATGGAAGTAAAATCTACTTACATACTCAATTTCATAAAAATCGTGCAACTATTAAAGAAGTTGTCATTTTGATTTAACTTCTGGTTCCAAATCACGGCGACAAATTTTCGAAATTCGAAAATCCGAAATTGCAGATTTGAAGTAACTGTTACAAGGTATTCAAAGAAAAAGGAATTAGTAAAATAGGTCAAATAGTCACAATGCATTTGTTCGTAACGTTTTGAAAATATATTTACCCTACAGCCGCCACACATTTTTTTTTTTTTTGGGGGGGGGGGGGGGGGTAGGTAAAAATTTCAGAAAGACCCTATGGGTAGATTCTGAGAAAACCGAATTGTGGATAAAACACACAAAAAATAATAATAATAGGAATAATAATCTTAACAAAAACAATAAGCTTCCATATTAAAATATGAAAGCTTAACTACACCTGCATGGCAGTGCTGAATCGGCTTTCAGGCAACAGACCCGAGGGATACATTCAAAATTCCGTTAAATGCGCTATCGGATGATACTTTAGGTCTTTTGATCTGGTAGTATCTAACGGAGAAATCAAGCTTTTGGCAGAAATCTTCATATTTTAGCATTTTCCTAAAAATATCGGTTATTTTTTCGACAACTTCCGCTTTTTCGATTATTGTTGGGATAGCTTTAACAAGTTGTTTGTATACTTGTCTTCCTATCCCAGAATTGCCAGAAACATCTATTGAGTAGTTTTTGAAGAAAAAAAAGATAAATAAAAGAGCACTTTCAATAATTTGAAGATTTTTCAACTTTTTTCAAAGATTGAGGCCACTTTTTGGACCCCTTTAATTTCAAACCTTTTCCTTTTCGATTCTCGCCACTAGATTTTCGGCGTACCATAATTTATTTTCTAACCATCGAAATTGTATCATTTATATGCCATATGATAGTTCATTAATGGAGCTATCCTAGGACAATTTACTTCTTTTGGTCCGGTAATATCTGACCGAGATAATCAGCTTTTTGCAAGAGCAGAATTTTTTTTATCATTTTTTTTTTCATTTATAGAATAGTTCCGGTATGGAGACTATGGTAAGGATAGTTTTAATAACCAGTTCCGGCAATTAAATACCAACAGGGTTCTGTAATGATATATTACATTTTCTGGTCAGATAAAATGTCCCTGAGTAATCCTATGTTTAAAAGTGCCAAAAATGCAAAAATGTCAAAATATCAAAATTAAAATTTCAATAACTGAATACATATTATACATTTTTGGATTCGACATTAGATCAGATATATAAATATCAAAGTTTTTTGAAAATCAGTAAAAATAAAAAAAATAGAGGATTTTCCAAAATTTCACGAGTTTTCGACTTTTTTCAATTTTCAGTTCGTGATTGGACCTATTACAGACATTTCAAAATCTAAACGGACTGTTTCATACACAAGACTACCTAAGTTAAAGAAAAATCGCTGGAGTAGTTTTCGAGATACAGGCTTGATTTTCAGCGTGCCATATTTTACTTCCTGTTCATGGTATATGTACAAATTGAGTATCATACGATACTACAATTTTCAGGCAACCCAACGATACCTTAATCGCTGAATCCGTTGATATCGGACTGAGAAATAATTTTTTCCCCGAAAGCAGTAATTTTTTGCGTTTTTTTCAAAATATCGGCCATTATTTCGACTACTTCCGGTTTACGGATTGTTGTTGAAGTTGCTTTACCCGATGGTCTTACCATATGGCTTTATGTTGCGGGAATTTCAGAAACGTCGATTCGGTCGTAAAACGAGACGTAAGCTTACAAAATGAGCAGAAAATTCGAAAAAATCGAGAAAAAAAAGGGCGATTACTCTGATAAAACATATTTCTGGAATCGGATGGTCGTCAGGTATCCAAATATGTAGGTCAAATTTGAAAATTTTGAAAAATGACAAAAATTATCTCTTAATTTTTTTTTTCACTTTTCGAACGCTAGAAGTCAGCGACGAAGTTTCGAAATTTCGAAATTTTCAACTGCTTTCATTCGAGAAAAGATTTGATGTTTCCGAAAATGTCATTTGTACGACAATAGGTACAGAATTGACGAATCTACGGTTGTTTTTTAATTTTTTGGCACCGCACGAAAATCGTCCACTTCCGGTCTGCACAGAGGTTTCAAATATGGTCTAAGATGGTTTCGTTAAAGAATGAGAAATAGGCTCCGCAAAAATATAAAATAATAATAAATAATAATTTTAGTAATCGCAATAATAACTAGACTTGCGTGCAAGACTGACCGGCTTTCACCTTGACCACAAGATTGACGAGTTGACAGTTATCGCATCCGTAATATCCCAAGCTGTACAAAAATATAACTTTTTTGAAAATCGGTTGGGAATTGACATACCTAGAGATGTTTTCAATTTTCGTGTACGGTAAAGATTTAATCACTTCCGGTCTCAATTTCATCAGCTGTACAAAAATATAACTTTTTAAAAAATCGGTTGGGAATTGACATACTTAGGAATGTTTTCAATTTTCGCGCACGTTAGAGATTTACACACTTCCTGTCTCAATGGTATTCGCAATATCCCCAGCTGTACAAAAATATAACTTTTTCCAAAATCGGTTGGGTATTGACATACTTAGGGCCGGTTTTCAATTTTCGTGCACGTTAAAGATTTACACTACTTCCTTTTTCAATTCGGTCGTTATGGCATCCGCAATACGCAATATCCCTAGCTGTACAACAATATAACTTTCTCAAAAATCGGTTAGGAATTGACATAATTATGGCCTGTTTTCAATTTTCGTGCACGTTAAAGATTTACACCACTCCCGGTCTCAATTCATTCGTTATGACATCCGCAATATCCCCAGCTGTACAAAAATATAACTTTTTCAAAAATCCGTTGGAAATTGACATAGTTAGAGCCTGTTTTTAATTTTAGTGTACGTTAAAGATTTACACCACTTCCCGTCTCTTCGCAACTTTCGCAATAGTAATGAAAAAACATGAAAAACAGTAAACAGAACTCTATCTGTTATAGTTTCGGAGATATACACGAATTGTAAATGGAATAAAAACAAAACAGTTTTCCGAATGGGACAAAAAAACAAGACTTTTTAGTCTCAGATAACAACCAAAAACCCAACAAATGATTAGCATGAAATTTGAATTATTCATAAAGACTTCTATATAAAAAGCTTCATCGGGGTGCTTTGTTTAAACTGGTTAAAAGGGGTGACGTCATATAGACATAAAGCATAGGATATTAATTCCAGGAGTAACTGTTACTTACTTATATGAATTATTTTCACCAAAGACACACCAGAAACAAATATTGGTCCACAGTTAAACACCCTTATTTCAAAATTTGCAATGTAGATAAATAACTCTCTCTCTGTATTTTCTATACGCTGGTTATACGTTGGTTATACGTACTGATTTTATCCACTCTTACACGAGTCGCTTAACAATGAAATCTGGCGTTTTCAGTTTTCGATCCCTTTGTTTTCATACTTCTGATATTTAGGACCGTGCTCAATGGTTTCATATAAAAGACTACAGATAAGACTCTCTGTAAAACAAGTTCCAAAATAAATATTACGTTGACTTTTCGAGAAAAAAACCTCTAAAAATGCTCCAAATAAGTAAAAATACGACGTTTTGAATTTTCAATTTCATTTTTCGACTACTCATGACATTTAGAGAAATTGAACAATGGTTTCACACAATACACCACCTATTAGGCTGACAATTGAGAAAGTTTTAAAAAAAATCGTTGGCGGCGTTTCCGAGAAACATGCGTCCAAAGTTGCCCAAAATAGTAAAAAACATCACATTTCAAAGTCCTATAACTTTTTCAATTTTCGATATAAACTTGTCTTTAAAGCATCATCTTGTAGATAATTCATGTGGCTATCAAACGACATAATACTTGAACTACTCGGTAAACAACCAATCGATACATCGCATTTTACGCATAGTCACCCATTTTTCACAATTTTGTCCAACTTTGGATACCTTTCTTGACTACTTCCAGTGATAAGAGGATTTTCATTTATAGTTCAACGACTAGAGTAGACCTTTGACTTCATAGTCTTGAAGTTTCAGATAAATCGTTGGAGCCGTTTTATAAAAATAAGAACTCTACGATTTGACCGAAATACGAAAAAAAAGTGAAAAATCAAAGTTAACATTTCCTGACAAAACTGATATTTTTGGAATCGGATTGATGTCAGCTATCCAAAAATATAAGTCAAATTTCAAAATTCCAAAAAACAACAATTTTAGAAAAGATTTAAAAATTTACCAATTTTCACCGAAAAAATGAGAGCGACAAAGTTTCTAAAATCGATGATTTTGAACTGCTATCTGCTCAGAAATATCTCCAGGTATCCAAAAATCTTTATATCAGACAGGAAGTATGTCATAAAATAGCCCAGCTACAAAACGATACTTTAATTGTTTTGATTCATTGACACCTGGCTGAGAAATGCCGATTTTTGCAAGAGTACCAATTTTTTACTGTATTTTCTTTTTTTTAAATTTTTTTTTTGTGTTTTTTTCCCAAATGTCTGATATTTTTTCGACTACTTCTGGATTTTGGATTATTGTTGGGATAGTTTTAACAAGTTGTTTGGATAGATATCTTTCTGTACCAGAAATGTTACAAACATCTATTCAGTACAAAGTACAAAGTTCGGTCACTTCCGGTATGCGCAGAAATTTCAAAAATATTTTATCAAGTAGCCACCACATGGTTTCCTGATAGAAAAGCTTATTCCAGATCGATATCTGTTTTCGAACATGGAGATCTAGGCCCTCGCGGTAAATAATAATAATAATAATAACTAGACCTGCAAGCAGCACTGAATCGGCTTTCAGGAATCAGACAGGAAGTAAGTCATAAAATAGCCCATTCATCGAGCTAGAAAAGTTTACTTTAATTGTTTTGATTCAGTGATACTTGGCTGAGAAATGTCGATTTTTTGCAAGAGTACCAATTTTTTTACTGTATTTTCTTTTTTTTTTAATTTTTTTTTTCTTTTTTTTCCATAATATCTGATATTTTTACGAATACTTCTAGATTTTGGATCATTGTCGGGATAGTTTTAACAAGTTGTTTGAATAGATATCTTTCTGTACCAGAAGTGTCAGAAACATATATTCAGTAGCTGTTTGTAAAAAAGATAAATATATGAACATTTTCAATAATTTAACAATTTTTCAACTTTTTTCAAAGATTGGGGCCATTTTATGACACCTTAAATCATTTCAAACCTTTTCCTTTTGGATTCACGCCACAGACCACAGATAGGACTAAAAAAGGTTTTAAAAAAATCGCAGGAGTCGTTTTCGAGAAAAAGGCGTCACAAAAGACTCCAAAATCAGATAATACTAGATTTTCGGCGAAACATAATTTATTTACTAAACATCGAAATCGTACTATTGAGATTCCATATCATAGTCCATTAATAGGGCCATCCAAAGATATTTTATTTCTTTTGGGCCTGTAATATCTGACGGAGAAATCTTGCTTTTTGCAAGAACGCCAATTTTTTACCCTTTTTTCATTTTTTGAATACTTCCGGTATGGAGATGATGGTAAGGATAGTTTTATAACCAGTTTGGGCAATTAAATAGCAAAAGAGTTCTGTAATGCAAAAATGTCAAAATATCGAAAATTAAATTTCAATATCTAAATACATATTATACATTATTGGAATCGACATTAGATCAGATATCTAAATATCACAAAGTTCTTTAAAAATCAGTAAAAATGAAAGAATAATAGAGTATTTTCCAAAATTTCACGATTTTTCGACTTTTTTCGATTTTCGGTTCGTTTTTTGACCTATTACGGATATTTCAAAGTCTAAACGGACTGTTCCATACACAGGAATACCAAAAGGTCTCTTGATAGAGAAAGTTGAAGAAAAATCGCAGGAGCAGTTTTCGAAACACAGGCGTTCAAAAAACGCACCAAATCAGAAAATACTTGGATTTTCAGCGTGCCATATTTTACTTGCTGTTCATGGTATCTTTAAGAATAGGATATCATATGATACTGCTATTCTCGGGTAACCCAACGATATCTTAATCGTTTTAATCCGTTGATATCGGACTGAGAATTCATGTAATTCCCAAAAGCATTCATTTTTTGCATTTTTTTCAAAATATCGGCCATTATTTCGACTACTTCCGCTTTATAGATGTTTGTCGAAATAGCTTTATACTTTAGTTTTGAACTATAACTTCATGATCCAGAAGTTTCAGAAACATCGATTCTTCCGTAAAACGAAACTCGAGCTCACAATTTGGGCAGAAAATTCGAAAAAAATCGAAAAATATAGGGTAATAACTCGGAATGAAACTTATATTTCTGGAATCGGATCGTCTTCAGGTATCCAAAAATGTAGGTCAAATTTGAAAATTTTGAAAAATGACAAAAATTGTCTCTTAAATTTTGTTTTTTCAATTTTCGAACGACAATAGTCCAATAGGAATTTTCGAATTGAAAAATGTGAGATAGCCATTTTCTTGGGGAAGATTCAGGGTTTACAAAAATATCATTTGTATGAAAATAGGTACAGAATTAACGAATCTACGGCTGTTTTTTGATTTTTTTAAACGGTACGAAATTCGGCCACTTCCGGTTCGCGCAGAAGTTTCAAATATAGACCATATGCTGCAAACACATGGTTTAATGATAGAAAATGAGGTTCTAGATCGGTATCTGTTACAGGCACTGAGAAATAGGCTCCCCGAAAAAAAAATAATAATAATAAATAATAATAATAATTTTAGTGAAAACAATAGTCTTTCAGACGAAAGTCTGAAAGCCTAATAAATAATAATAATAATTTTAGTAAAAACAATAGTCTTTCTGACGAAAGTCTGAAAGCCTAACTAGACCTGCAAGCAGCACTGAATCGGCTTTCAGGAATCATCGAGCTAGAAAACTGTGTAAAAAATCATCAAAAAATATTCATAAATAAAAAAGGTTTTCGTAATAAAAATTTTTTTTTCAAAATATCGGACATTTTTTCGACTACTTCCGGTTTTACGATCGTTGTTGTGATAGCTTAACGAAGTTCTTTGGATACTTAACTTTCTGTACCAGAAGTGTCAGAAACATCCATTGGGTAGTTTGGGAAAAAAAGATAAATTAAATAGAGTTTCCAAAAATTTAACGATTTTTCAATTTTTTTCAAAGTCTGAGGCCATTTTTCGACCACTTATATTATTTCAATGTTTTTCATTTTGGATTTCCTATATAAACAACCGATAGGACTTTGAGTAAGAAAAGTTGAAAAAAAATCGTAGGCGTCGTTTTTGAGAAAAGGGCGTCTCAGAATGTTAAAAAATTGGAAAATACTAGATATTTGGCATACAATAATTTATTTCCTTACCATCGAAATCGTATTATTTAGATACGATTGTCCATTAATAGGGCTATCCAGCGACACTTTAGTTCTTTTGGTCCGCTATTACCTAAGAGAGAAATCAAGTTTTTCCCAAGTGCGACAATGTTTTTACTCTTTATTTTCATTTTTTGAATACTTCCGGTATGGTTATTATTTTCGAAATAGTTTTAATAGCCGGTTTGGGCACTATAATAGCCACAGGGCTCTGTAATGATATATTACATTATCTGATCAGATATAATGCCCCTGAGAAATCAATCCTATGTTCAAAAGTGCCAAAAATGCAAAAATTTTAAAATATCTTAAATTAAACTTTAATAATTACATACATATTATACATTATTGGAATCGGCATTATTTAGATACCATATGATGGTCCATTAATAGGGCTATCCAGCGACACTTTAGTTCTTTTGGTCCGCTATTACCTAAGAGAGAAATCAAGTTTTTCCCAAGTGCGACAATGTTTTTACTCTTTTTTTTCATTTTATGAATACTTCCGGTATGGTTATTATTGTCGAAATAGTTTTAATAATAGCCACAGGGCTCTGTAATGATATATTACATTATCTGATCAGATATAATGCCCCTGAGAAATCCTATGTTCAAAAGTGCCAAAAATGCAAAAATTTTAAAATATCTTAAATTAAACTTTAATAATTACATACATATTATACATTGTTAGAATCGTAATTAGGTCAGCTATCTGAAAATACAACCTATTTTTAAAAATCTCTTAAAATAAAAAATTAGTAGAGCATTTTCCAAAATTTCACGATTTTTCGACTTTTTTCGATTTTCAGTCCCTTTTTTATCCTATTCCGACATTTCAAAGTCTTATTGGATGACTTCATTCAAAATACCTCCAAAAGGACTCTCCATAGAAAAAATTTAAAAAAAATTGCAGGTTAAGTTTTCGAGATACAGGCGTACAAAAACGCTCCAAATCAGAAAATACTTGATTTTCAGCGTGCCATATTTTGCTGTCTGTTCATAGTATCCGTATGGATGGGGTATCATATGATAGTCCAGCAATCGTGCCATCAAACGATACCTTCATTCGTTTAATCCATTGATATCGGACGTAGAAATAGCGTTTTCCCCAAAAATATCAATTTTTTGCATTTTTTTCAAAATATTGCACATTATTTCGACCACTTCCGGTTTAAGGATTCGTGTCGAAATTGCTTTATAAGTTGGTATTGGACTATAACTTCATGTTCCAGAAGTTTCAGAAACGTCAATTCTGCCATAAAACGAGACCCGAGCTCACAAAATGGGAAGGAAATTCGAAAAAAATCGAAAAATAAAGGGCGATAACTCTGAATGAAACTTATATTACTGGAATCGGATGGACTTCAGGTATCCAAAAATGTAGGTCACATTTGAAAATTTTGAAAAATAACAAAAATTGTCTCGTAAACAACATGTTTTCAATTTTCGAACGATAAAAATCATAGACGAATGTTCGAAATTGGCAAATGGGAGATAGCCATTGTCTCAGAAAAGATTCAGGGATTCCAAAAATGTAATTTGTTTGAAAATGGATAAAGAATTGACTTCCGGTATGCGCAGAAATTTCAAAAATATTTTATCAAGTAGTCACCACATGGTTTCCCGATAAAAAAGCTAATTCCAGATCGATATCTGTTTTCGAACATGGAGATCTAGGCCCTCGCGGTAAATAATAATAATAATAATAATAATAATTTTAGTAATCTCAATAGGCTTTCAGTCTGAAAGCCTAATAATAATAACTAGACCTGCAAGCAGCACCGAATCGGCTTTCAGGAATCAGACAGGAAGTATGTCATAAAATAGCCCAGCTACAAAACGATACTTTAATTGTTTTGATTCAGTGACACCTGGCTGAGAAATGCCAATTTTTGCAAGAGTACCAATTATTTACTGTATTTTCTTTTTTTTCAAATTTTTTTCTGTTTTTTCCCAAATGTCTGATATTTTTTCGACTACTTCTGGATTTTGGATTATTGTCGGAATAGTTTTAACAAGTTGTTTGGATAGATATCTTTCTGTACCAGAAATGTTAGAAACATCTATTCAGTAGTTGTTTGTAAAAAGATAAATAAAAGATCATTTTCAATAATTTAACGATTTTTCTACTTTTATCAAAGATTGGGGCCATTTTATGACACCTTAAATTATTTCAAACCTTTTCCTTTTGGATTCACGCCACAGACCACAGATAGGACTCTGAGTGAAAAAAAAGTTTTTAAAAAATCGCAGGAGTCGTTTTCGAGAAAAAGGCGTCTCAAAAGGCTCCAAAAACTGAAAATACTAGATTTTCGGCGTAACATAATTTATTTACTAACCATCGAAATTGTACCATTGAGATGTCATATGATAGTCCATTAATGAAGCCATCTAAAGACAATTTATTTTTTTTGGGCCGGTAATATCTGACGGAGAGATCAAGCTTTTTGTAAGAACGCCATTTTTTTATCCTTTTTTTTTCATTTTTTGAATACTTCCGGTATGTTGATTATTATCGAGATTGATTTAATAACCGGTTTAGGCAATTGAAAAGCAACAGAGTTCTGTAATGATATATTACAATATATGATCAGCTAAAATGCCCCTGAGAAATCCTATGTTTAAAAGTGCCAAAAATGCAAAAATGTTAAAATATCAAAAATTAAATTTCAATAACTGCATAGATATTATACATTTTTGGATTCGACATTAGATCAGATATCTAAATATCATAAAGTTTTTTGAAAATCAGTAAAAATAAAAAGATAGAATATTTTCCAAAATTTCACGATATTTCGACTTTTTTCGATTTTCAGTTCGTTATTTGACCTATTACGGATATTTCAAAGTCTAAAAGGAATGTTTCATACACAAGACCACCGAAAGGTCTCTTGATAGAGAAAGTTTAAGAAAAATCATTGTAGCAGTTTTCGAGATACAGGCGTTCAAAAACGCTCAAAATCAGAAAATACTTGATTTTCAGCGTGCCATATTTTACTTGCTGTTCATGGTATCTGTAAGAATTGGATATCATATGATACTGCAATTCTCGGGCAACCAAACAATATCTTAATCGTTCTAATCCGTTGATATCGGACTGAGAATTCATGTTTTTCCCCTAAAGCATTTAGTCCGGGAGCCCAGCAAGGTTTAATCAAAATATTGGGTCCAAAAGGTTTGAGGCCTACAACACATATTTTAACCCTATATCATTTTGGAAAGGCAAGTCTTAAGTTTTGTAACCTGTGCAATTACCTGGGAGTGCCCCTCCCAACCACCCCAATTTTAATTAGAGTTAAAATTAATTGTCCATCCACAATTTTCTTGCAGGCTTTTCATACTCAACCCTAAGAAACAGAATGCATGGCTTAAGAGCACAAAATGTTGTTCTAATGCTACTTAAGAGCTTAATTAATTAGCACTAATTAATGACTGTAATTAAAATTTAGAGTCCATAACTGAAACAAAGCCTAAAAGATAGCTGACAAAATCAGGAAACCAAAAATACCACTTAAGAGCGACAAAAGTTGAACAAACTTTGCTTAAGACAAGTTCAAAGGTGACAAAGGGGGGGGGGCACACATAATGACGTTTAAGTGTTTTTCATACAATTATCTTGTCCGAGATTATTTTCCTTTCTCATACCTTCACTTTGAGTTTCACTACACGAAATAACTGCTTAAGAGCATAAAATGTTGTGCCAAGCCTGCTTAAGAGTTAATTAATTAGCACTAATTAGTGACTGTAATTAAAATTTACTGTCCATAACTGAAACAAAGCCTAAAATGTAGTTAACAAAGTCAGGAAACCAAAAATACCACTTAAGAGCGACAAAAATTGAACAAACTTTGCTTAAGACAAGTTCAAAGGCGAAAGGGAGGGGGGGCACACATAATGACATTAAAGTGTTTTTCATAAAATTATCTTGTCCAAGATTATTTTCCTTTCTAATACCTTCACTATGAGTTTCACTGCACAAAATGACTGCTTAAGAGTAGACAATTTTGTGCTAAGACTGCTTAAGAGTGTAATTATTTAGCACTAATTAGTGACTGTAATTAAAATCCAAAACACCACTCAAGAGTGACAAAAATTGAACAAATTTTGTTTAAGACAAGTTCAAAGGGAGAGGGGGGGGGGGGGCACCCATAATGATGTTTAAGTTGTTTTGCTAAAATTGTCTTATTCAGATTTATTTTCCATTCTATTACTATGATTTTCACTGCATACATGACTTCTTAAGAGCATACAATGTTGTACTAATGCTACTTAAAAGCTTATTAATTAGCAGGGGGTTAATGGCCGATTGGTTAGTTCGTGCGGTTTGCATCATAAGGTCTATCATTGACTCAATGTACGTGATAAGCAGTAGGGTCGTCTGGCCAACCTCATGGGTTTATCCTTGGTCCTCAGGTTTCCACCCACTTCAAAAGACCACTATTGAATTGAACCGTGTTAGTCCAAAAATGACAGTTTGTGCCGAAAAGCTAGCTGACCAAGTCAGGAGGAAACCCGAAATATAACTTAAGAGCGACCAAAGTGTTCAACAAACTTTGCTTAAGACTGGTTCAAGGTTGACAAAGGTGTGTGTGTGGGGGGGGGGGATCGGATGGCACATACAGTAGGCTTTCGATTCATTAAATCTGTCATTGAGTCAATTGGTGTGGTTTCAAGTCTGATTAATCAATCAGCGTTGACATTTCTTAGCGTTTCCCCACAGTTCTGCGCAAAGAAGTCACTGTAACAGATTGTTTCATTGGCTAATTCCTCACATCAACAAGAACGCCTATTATATAACAACTCTTCCAGATCCTAGGGTAAAGACAAGTAAAACAAAATTAAAATTTGAACTAAAAAAAATGGAACGAAACAGGATCTCTGTGTTTTAATGAGATTGCCGAAAAATGATTTAAACCATTTTTTATGAAATTTATAATGATGAAGGGTTTCTCTCATGCGCAGTCAAAATGATAAACAGACTTGTGTGATAGTTAAAAAGTGTCAATTTTAGAATTATCGAATTGCATATGTTTATTGAATATGATTAGGAGGAATTTACATGACAAGTAGGACAATGTAATTTCTATCGGTGTCAGTCATTATAACATATGTGATAGAACTGGTTAAACGCGTTCCAAATATAATTTTAACACAGATATCATTGATATGATAGATGAGTAATCAAGGTTTCAACAAACGAAAGTGACGAACACGAAAGGAAGATACGAGTAATCCTTCTGAAGTGACGAGGAATAACAGATACATGGGCGAATTTGTGTTCACTAATAATTCCTTCGAAGACCAAAAGTTGTTGTGTGAGACCGTGAGAGGATATCTGACAATTCATAAAAAGAATTGACTGCCACTAGATAAGAGAACACGAAAGAAAAACAGTAAAAAATATATGCATTACAATGATTTTATACGGTATAGAATGAATAAAAACAAGAGAATGTACCGACTAATTTTTTTTTTCTCGTGTTCTCATGACATTCTCATGACATTCAATTACTTTATTGAATTGTCAGATATCCTCTTACGGTCCCAAATAACAACTTTTGGTCTTAGAAGGAATTATTAGTGAGCAGAAATTCAGCTTCGTATCTGTTATCACTCAGTTATATAGAGGGATAACTCGGGTTTCCTTTTGACGTTCGTCACTTCCCTTTTTTGAAACTTTTATTACTCATCTATCGTATAAATGATATATGTGTTAAAATTATATTTGGAACGTGTTTAACCAGTTCTATCACACCTGTGATAATGACGGACACCAATATTGTCCTTAAAAGAATTTTTGTATTGAATTGCGATCCTCTAAATCAATTTTACATTTTTTTGATACTTCCCTGTCCTAATTAAACACTCTTAAATTGTTTTTGTTTTATTATAACACTCCGCAAATCTCGACAGATTCCATTACCCTACATCTAGACTCGACTGTAGTATGACAGTATGTGATATGTACCTACGACCATACATTTGCGATGCAGCTACTGATTTACTTCAAAAAGGAAAACGTGTAGCTTTAACAAAAAAGTCCCAAATTGCGTCTTTTGTAGAGTGTGTATACCTAAATAAGCAGAGATGTTGTTTCAAGGCTGCTGGTTTGATAAAATTCCCTGGTAATTCCCAAACCAAATGCCAAACGTAACGTTTGTTGATATACTACACTCTCCATGGGGACAGCCATTTTCCATTCGGAACCCTTAAAAAAGTTCGAATATGGCGGAAATGGTCATACAGCCGATATTAAGATGTGTAGAATATGTCGAGGTTTGCCGAAAGGTGATATAAAAAAGTTTTATTTCTTCATAATTGACAAGACTAAAAATTCTCGCCATCAGAGACTCGTAAGATTCATGCGATTACATTACAAAAATTAACATGGACACTACCAAGTAAAACATGTACCCAAATCCATTGCTCTAAATTTAATATAAAGGCCAATAAAGTACATGATAAGCAGTAGGGTCGCATAATTATCATTTTTATTTATGACTCCAATAAAAATGCTAATTATGCGACCCTACTGCTTATCATGTACAACTGGGGAATCCAAACCCCGCCAGTTGACCCAATAACAGACCTTATGATGCAAACCGCACATGCTAACCATTCGTCCATTAACCCCCTGCTAATTAATAAGCTTTTAAGCAGCATTAGTACAACATGGTATGGTCTTAAGCAGTCATTTATGCATTGAAACTCAAAGTAAAGGTATTAGAATGGAAAATAATTCCGAATAAGACAATTTTAGCAAAACCACTTAAACATCGTTATGTGTGCCTCCCCCCCCCCCCTTTGTCACCTTTTAACTCGTCTTAAGCAAAGCTTGTTCAACTTTTGTCGCTCTTAAGTAGTATTTTCGGTTTCCTGACTTGGTTAACTACATTTGAGACTTTGTCTCAGTTATGGACTCTAAATTTTAATTAAAGTCACTAATTAGTGCTAATTAATTACACTCTTAAGCAGCCTTAGCACAACATTGTATGCTCTTAAGCAGTCATTTTGTGCAGTGAAACTCATAGTGAAGGTATTAGAAAGAAAAATAACCCCGGACAAGATAATTTTATGAAAAACACTTTAAC
This sequence comes from Patella pellucida, assembly GCA_917208275.1. Lineage (NCBI taxonomy): Eukaryota > Metazoa > Mollusca > Gastropoda > Patellidae > Patella > Patella pellucida. The sequence goes on along the minus strand of OU795037.1, from coordinate 47,555,662 downwards.
ATCATTATGTGTGGATTGTGTGCCCCCCCCCCTCCTTTTGCCAGCTTTGAACTTGTCTTAAGCAAAGTTTGTTCAACTTTTGTCGTTCTTAAGTAGTATTTTCGGTTTCCTGACTTGGCTAGCTAACTTTTAGGCTTTGTTTCAGCTATGGACTCTAAATTTTAATTACAGTCATTAATTAGTGCTAATTAATTAAGCTCTTAAGTAGCATTAGAACAACATTTTATGCTCTTAAGCCATGCATTCTGTTTCTTAGTGTTGAGTATGAAAAGCCTGCAAGAAAATTGTTGATGGACATTTAATTTTAACTATAATTAAAATTGAGGTGGTTGGGAGGGGCACTCCCAGGTAATTGCACAGGTTACAAAACTTAAGACTTTCCTTTCCAAAATGATATAGGGTTAAAATATGTGTTGTAGACCTCAAACCTTTTGGACCCAATATTTTGATTAAACCTCGCTGGGCTCCCGGGTTAATTCATTTTTTGCGTTTTTTTCAAAATATCTGCCATTTCTTCGACTACTTCCGATTTATAGAAGTTTGTCGAAATAGCTTTATACGTTAGTTTTGAACTATAACTCCATGTTCCATAAGTTTCTGAAATGTCAATTCGGCCGAAAAACGAAACTCGAGCTCACAAAATTGGCAGAAAATTCGAAAAAAATCGAAAAATAAAGGGTGATAACTCGGAATGACACTTATATTTCTAAAATCGGATGGTCTTCAGGTATCCAAAAATGTAGGTCAAATTTGAAAATTTTGAAAAACGACAAAAATTGTCTCTTAAATTTTTTTTTTCATTTTTCGAACGCTAGAAGTCAGCGACGAAATTTCGAAATTTTCAACTGCTATTATCCGAGAAAAGATTTGGTGTTGCCGAAAATGTCATTTGTATGAAAATAAGTACAGAATTGACGAATTTACGGCCGTTTTTTTGATTTTTATGACACCGTACGAAATTCGGCCACTTCCGGTCTGCGCAGAAGTTTCAAATATAGCCCATATGTTGCAAACACACGGTTTAATGATAGAAATTGAGGTTCTATTACATCAGATATCTAAATATAAAAAAGTTTTTTGAAAATCAGTCAAAATAAAAAAAGATAGGTTGCCAGGCAACGAAACATACGCCCACAGCAGCTAAATCGTCCGGGCAGTCAACAAGAGTTGTCGCATATTTTACTTTTTTTCAGTAATGAAACATTTATAATACACTAAAATCATATAACAAGTCACAACTCCTTATGTAATTATCAGAAAATCATTCGAATTTGTTTGGCTTTGATAAAGTTCTCCTCCATGCTGTTCAAGTTATCTAAATTCATTGAAACTCAATATACTTGTTCGTCTCATGACCTTCAACACTGTGTATAAATTTAAAGTCAATAGGTTATTAACTTTAGCGTCTAGAGCGTCCATAAGATTTTTTGAAGTGATCAAGGGACATAACTCTGACAGTAATTATCGGAAATTCCTAAAAATAAATAGGATTCTTCGTCTCATGAGCTTAAACACAGTGGATAAATTTAAAGTCAATCGGTTATTAGCCTCTAGAGCGACCATAAGATTTTTTTAAGTGATCAAGGGCCATAACGCTTACAGTAATTATTGGAAATCGCTGAAAATCAAAAGGCTTTTTCCTCCCATCACCTTAAACACTATGTATAAACTTAAAGTCAATCGGATATTAACTTTAGCCTCTTAACTTTGGACGGAAGCGACGGCAATATACGACCACATTTCAATGTGGGCGTATAAGAATTGTGACCTCTACAGGGTCAACAGTATTTGCGTACGAACGGCGGCCATCTTGTATGGCAATTTTGGTCCAAACTTTCCGAAATTCAAACCTTTCTGGCTTGTAATGGTGATATATTCAATCGATTTTTTTAAATCGGATAATAATTGTGACCTCCAGAGGGACCACAAGCTAAACAAAGGCGTTTTTGCTTATAATCAGGGGCCATAATTCGGGAAGTTACGATCCGATATGCGCAAATATTAAAAGGAACCAAGATCTCTGGGTTATAACCATGCATTTCAAGTTTCATCAAAATCGAATTAAAATTTTGACCTCTACAGAGTCCACAACCTTGATATACCATTTTTTAACAGTATTCGCGTACGAACGGCGGCCATTTTGTATGGTAATTTTGGTCCGATTATTCCGAAAATTCGAACTCAAACTTCCTTAGGGTGTAACGGTGATATAATCAAACGGTTTTTCAAATCGGATAATAATTGTGACCAACAAAGGGACCACAAGCTAAAATAGGTGATTTTTCGGACAATCAAGGGCCATAATTCAGGAAATTACGTTCCGATAGGCGCAAATATCGAAATCAACCAAGATCTTTGGGTTATAAACATGCATGTCAAGTTTCATCAAGATCGGTCCACAAGCTAAAAACGTGGTTTTGGGTGATTTCCCCTTTTCAGTGATGCAGAAGGAGGGCCTGACAAGTACAGCTGCCTAGTCGTTCGGATGGGACCGAAAACCGAGGTCCCGTGTACACATTGGAGTGCACGTAAAAGATCCCTTGGCAATAGGAATTCGATATAAGAGTAGGCCGTAGCGCCGCTGCCCGGGCCAAATTTTCCTCATAGCACACTGTATGGCGTATGCCCGTCTCCAATTAGCTCAGGTTAAGTTCATAACAGTAGGACGTTAAACCCCATTTCATTCATTCATTCGTACAATCAGGGGTCATAATCCATGAAGTTTTGATCCGATACTCGCCAATATCGAAAGCAGCCGAGATCTTTTGGGGATAAACCTATATTTTCAAGTTTCGTCAAAATTGGACAAGAATTGTGACCTGTAGAGAGTCCACAAACAATTGTGGACGAACGGACGGACATCCGGACGGACATGGGCGACGACATAATACGTCCACATGAAAATGTGGGCGTATAACAATAGTGTTTCACACAAGACACAGTTTTAAACACTAATTTAAAGATAGGTTGCCAGGCAACGAAACATACGCCCACAGCAGCTAAATCATCCGGGCAGTCAACAAGAGTTGTCGCATATTTTTACTTTTTTCGGTAATGAAACATTTATTATACACTAAAGTAACAACTCATTAAGTAATTATCAGAAAATCATTACAATTTGTTTGGCTTTGATAAAGTTCTTCTCCATGCTAACGTTTAGTATATGAAACATTTAATATCATGGATTTAGCTATTAAAGTTATCAAAATTCATTAAAATCTATATTATTGTTCGTCGCAAGCAAGACCTTAAACTCTGTGTTTCAATCTAAACTGAATTGGATGTAAACTTTAGCTTCTAATAGTGTCCACAAGAATTTTTGAAGTGATCAAGGGCCATAACTCTGACAGTAATTTTAAGAAATCGCAGAAAATCAATAGGCTTCTTCGCCTCATGACCTTACACACTGTGTATAAATTTAAAGTCAATCAGATATTAACTTTAGCCTCGAGAGCGTCAACACGATTTTTTGAAGTGAACAAGGGCTATAACTCTGGCAATAATTATCGGAAATCGCTGAAAATTAATAGTCTCCTTCGTCTCATGACCTGAAACACTGTGTATACATTTAAAGTCAATCGGATATTGTAACATGCTTCAGGGTCAATCGTGCGTTTTGATTGGTCAATTAGGCACCATCTATTGGACAATAACACCCCTCTAAATTAGCAAAATCACTGCGTATTAATATTATGCGTACTACTTTAATGGAGATAACCACAATGGCGATAATCAATTTTGATCTCGTTAAATTAGATGAAATATTCGGAGATATGTCCGAAGATGAACTTGAAACACCAACCCCCTTGTCCGGTAACAGCTACAAACAATAAAATATGCCAAAAACTATAACAAAAACATAAATCTTATTTCAAAAAGTACTTTTAAAAAAATGAAGTGAGAATTTCAGTTTTCCTTGTGTGTGTCTATACTCATACTGCTACTATAGCAACCAAGCAATAAGCGAGCCAAATCTAATGAGACGAGCCTGTTATCCTGTTACGTCACGACGTTTTCATTACGTCAAAATGGTTTTTACGTCACTAAAACCGATTTGCAGTGAGACGAATTTTGAAGTTTACACAATAAAATAAGTTCGTTTAAAATTTTATAAAATAGCATGTTACAATGTCGATAAACACCTCCTGTTTCGCATTTAGAGGGGTGTTATTGTCCAATAGACATGTCCTGAGATTTTACATTAGAACCCGCGACGCTAACGCGTCTTGGGTCCTAATGATCTCAGGACATGTCTATTGGACAATAACACCCCTCTAAATGCGAAACAGGAGGTGTTTATCTCCTAATTAACTTTGGCCTCTAGAGCTTCCACAAGTTTTTTTTGAAGTTATCAAGGGCCATAACTCTGGCGGTAATTATCGGATATCGCTGAAAATCAATAGGCTTCTTCGTCTCACTCATGTAAACAATATATATCAATTTCAAAACAATCAAGTGATAAATGTAGTCTGTAGAGTGTTCACAAGAAATTGTGGACGACGGACAGACGTGCGTACGTACGTACGGATAGATGTACGTACGGACGGACGGACGTACGTAAGAACCGGGCGACACCAATATACGACCACATTTCAATGTGGGCGTATAAAATGTTATTATACTTTGAAAATGTTGAACAGAAATCGTGACCCACAACAAAATATGACGTATCATTGCATGAGCCTGCAAGTATATAAAGAACAAAATCTGTACCTTACTTTACTTTATTGGGTATATAAATCAGGATGCAGATTTAAGGCAAGGAGTTTTTGTTCAAATAGCCTTTTTCACTTACTTGTGGAATTCTGCATATGTCATCTTTCTTGCTTCGACAAAAGAATATTTAAATGCTACAGTAGATGTAACTGCTATTGCAAAAGCAATAATGAGGTGTTTTCCAGTGGAAGAGGCAGCAAGGCCAAGCAGCTTAGGTTTTGTAAGAGACATCTGTAACAAAGATACATGTAGTAAGCTGGCACTGCCAGACAGGATACGCCCACATTTTCGAGAGATGGATAGAGAACAAGCCATACCGAACGTGATTTTTCCTACAATTTAAGGCCATAATTCATTAAGTTACAATTTGATATGCGCAAATATCGAACAGGATCAAGATCTTTAGGTTATAAACATGCATTTCGAGTTTCATCAAGATTGAATTAAAATGGTGACCTCTACAGGGTCCACAACTTTGATATACCATATTTCTACACTATTTGTGTACAAACGGTAGCCATTTTGTCTTGCAATTATGGTCCGATTTTCGATAAATTCGAACTCAGACTTCCGTAGGGAGCAACGGTGATAGAGTCAAACGTTTTAAATCAGATAATAATCGTGACCTCCAAAGGGACTGTATAGGGGATTTTTCGGACAATCAGGGGCAATAATTCAGGAAGTTATGATCCGATATGTGCAAATAACGAAAAGAACTGAGATTTTTGGGTTATAACCATGCATTTCAAGTTTCATTAAAATCAAATTAAAATTGTGACCTCTACAATGTCCACAACCAAGATCTTTGGGTTATAACCATGCATTTCAAGTTTCATCAAATCGAATTAAAATTGTGACCTCTACAGGGTCCACAACCTTGGTATACCATTTTTTAACAGTATTCGCGTACAAACGGCGGCCATTTTGTATGGCAATTTTGGTCCGATTTTCCAGAAATTCGAACTCAATCTTCCTTAGGGTGTAATGCAGTGTTCATTTATAAGGCGCGCTATCACTCTCGCGCACCTATCGCACGCCTTATTCTTAATCGAGGTGTGGTTTTTTTTAGCGCTCCTCAAATTCCCATCCTACATTAAAGTGTGTACGTCACGTATGGCTTTGTAAGGCATGACAAAATACATAAATATGAGGTGTGCTTTTTTTAGCGCTCCTCAAATTCCCAACCTCCATTAAAGTGTGTACGTCACGTATGGCTTTGTAAGGCATGACAAAATACATAAATATGAACAAGCAGACATATTTCTTCTTGTGTCAAGTATCTAATTGCGTGAAGTGTTGTGATTGGCCAGACATTTCCAATTTGGCCAGTCGCGTGCATTGTTGTTTTAAAACAAAAATGGCGTCCGATCAGCAGAGCGTGCAATTGTATGATCATGACTGAGTTTCAAAGTACAATTGCCCATAAGAGTAGTACGCATCACGTGACTGTCAGTATCTATTTATAATCGTCTGTTCTCTTTATAAATTCATCTTCGTACTGACAACACCTACATCATCAGAGCTCCAAAGCTATTGACTAAATTTATCCTAGATAAAGTAGCCTAGCTAAGACTCAAGAAAGACTCTCCAATAGACTTTAAGACTCTACAAAGATTTTTTAGTCCAAAGGTTGTCTTTTATTTATATTTTTCTTATACCTGAATAAGGTATAAGTTTCATTTCTTTTCTTTCTTTTTTACATTTAGTTACCCTATTTATACTTCCTTTATTTACTCTTGATTTTAGTTATTCTTCTTTTTTCATTAGCTTCATACCTGTTTATTTCTTATTTTGGTTATTTTGGGGTTTTTTACTTTCTATTCTTTTTTTAACTTTTATATAGTCTTCTTTTTTTTATTATTATCCTCAAATTTCAGTTTATTTTTCTCTTTAGTTTTTTGTTTATTCTACTTTTTAAAATTTGATACAGCTTATTTTCTTTATTATATTTCCGTTTATTTTTCATTTTGTTTTTTCCTGTTTTATTCTTCTTTCTTTTTTAAATTATATTTTTGGGTAGTTATTTCTCATATTTTTCACTCAACTACTCTCTTAGTCATATCAGTCAAGGGTTATATATATTGCTTTGTTAGGTAATCAGTGTCCAAGCGTTCGGAGATTAGCTCAAGCAATTGAACTATACTCAGATCAAAGGTATCTAATCAAGTGTTCACTCGACAGTTGCTCTGTCTATTGATTTATACAAACATTAGGAACCTATAGTTCATTGTTATAACCAAAACCAATTAACTCGTGGATCTGTGTGGAAGGGGTCAGTAGCAGATCATCAGGTAATAAAACAAGTCAATCACAACTGCTCTGTCTATTGGCTTATACAAACATTAAGAACCTATAGTCAATTAGTATAATCAAAACTGATTAATTAGTGGATCTGTGTGGAAAGGGCCAGTAAATCAAACAATTATTGTTTAATCATCACTCTACTGTAGAGTACCAATTAGAACCATCTCTTGTTGATCCTTCTTTTTAATTTAGACTTTTTCGAAGCAGGAAAAGGGGAATGGAGTCCGTGGCTGAACTCAACATGTCGATGATTGAGGCTTTTAATAGCAGTCCGGCACCATCGACCTTTCCGGCGACTAAAAAGAGGGAGGAGCAAACCTTCGTCGTTCAGGTGAAGCCCACTGAAGGCAAGTCCTTCGCAGGGATCAAGCTAACGGCGATAGGGAAGGAGATAAAGAAGACCTGGGGTATTATAGATATCCCAGACATCAGAGTAACTGTCCCGGGTCATGTCCGACTGGCTTTGAAATCACAGGAGGACATGGACTTGGCAGTGAACCAGGTATCCCTTCTTGGCATAGAAGTGAGGGTATCCCAGCCGTCAACCTTGTTAACTGAAAAGGTGGTGGTACACGGGATTCCCTCGGAATATGACGGAGAAGAGATCCTGGAAGATTTAAGAGACAGAGGATATGCGGTCAAGGAGGTATACCGGTTTAAGGTTGCTGAAGGTAAAAGCCAGAGAAGTGTCGCCCTGTCTTTTAACAATAAAGCGCCGGAAATACTAAAAGTAGTATACTTATCCAAAAGGACCCACGCCAACATCAACCGGGTAAGGCAATGTTCCAATTGTCAAAAAATGGGCCACAGGGTCAGGTACTGCAAGGGAAAGACCGTGTGTGCCCAGTGCGGTGGGAGTCACGCGGTGGCCGAGTGCAGGGCGGGCATGCAAATAAAATGCTCGAACTGCAAGGGTGGTCACGCATCGAACTCCCCCGAATGCCCCAAGATACAGAGCACCAAAGCTGCCCTAAAGTTGCAGGGGAGGGAGAAAGTGAGTTTCAGCGAGGCTGCACTCATTCTCAAAAAAAGGAGCGTTCGATAAAAGATGTCAGGAATACGGCTCCGGTTAATAAACCAAGGACGGAGCCAACTCCATCGACATCGACGCCGGAAGAACCACCAAAGGCCCCCCGATCAGAACAACTACAAACTACAAAGACCCCAAAGAAAAAGAACAACCCAAAGAAAAAGGAACAAGCAAAAATGAAAGTTGATGAGACTCACTTTATTCCTAAATTCAAAACGGAAAGTGGTTTCATGAGCTTCATGATTGAATTCCTAAAATTGGCAGTGTCAGACAAAGACAAAACTACAAACACGGCAAGCCTCCTAGGCAAACTCCGTGCGTATATGGTAAACGCAGACACCCTAATCACCCTAGTCAACTCGATCAACACAGTTAAAAAGAGATATGGAGATGACGACGAGGAAGACGAGAAGAACGATCAAGAGGTAAATCTCGCATTGCGTAGGTGGATATCTCATGTTCGCCACTACAGTACTGGAGATATTTCAAGTTGCTCGTCGATGGTAAAACCAAAGGCGAACACTGGCGGTGTTTCTAGTTGCTTGTCGGTCGCAACACCAAAGGCGAACACCAATGAGGTACCTTCTATGGAAATCGAGACACCAGTAGATCAATAGAATTCCGACATTGAGAGGCATCCATCCGGACAGTCATCAAGGCGGGCCAGGTTAAAGTTCTACAACTTAATGTTAATGGACTGGCCACCAGATGTGCTGAGCGGAGAAAATACATCACACGTAACCCCAAAGATGTAATATGCCCCCAAGAAACCAAGCTACTACCAACCAAAAACGACATCTACCTACCCGGATATACTTGCGAGAGAAGGGACAGACCGAACAGCACGACACGTGGCGGCGGGCTCGCCAGCCATCAATGTCCGTGACAACTTAAATTATACTCCTGTTTCACTGGACATAGAGGGCCTTCTAGAAGCTATGGGCATAGCCATCACATTGAGCAATAATACAAATTTGACAATAGTGAATGTCTATGTTCCCCCAGAAGTCACGAAAAAAACAGTTGACTTCCAGTCACTTCTCGACCAGCTTCCACAGGGCGAATCTGTGTTTTGCGGAGATTTCAACGCAATACACGTTCTGTGGGGGTCGCCGAGGAATGACTGTCGGGGGACTAGCCTATGCTCAAAAATGGAAGGAAACGACCTTTAAGTACTGAACGATGAGTGTCCTACTTTTGTCGGAGGAAATGCCCCACCTTCCCACCTGTATCTCACGTTCTGTACGCTTGGTATGGCAAACCGCTGCGACTGGCAAGTACACGAAGATGAAACACTTGGCAGTGACTATCTCCTGATAGAACTCTGCATTCAGGCTGAAGCACCCAGGGAAGTCTATAACGGGAGACCCAATTGGATAATGAAAGAAGCTGATTGGGTCAAATTCCGTGTAGGCTGCCTTGAGTGGAAGGAAGAAGACATCATCGATGCCAACATCGACGTGTACGCTGCCAACATCACGAGTTCTATTATAGGTGCCGCAAACAACTCCATTCCAAAGACTTCTGGTGGGAAACCAAGGACCAGAAAACCTTGGTGGTCACTGGAATGCCAGAAGGCGGTCAACGAAAGAAGGAAGGTACTCCGCCTACGGAAACGCCACCACAATGAGATCAACCACCAAAACTACCTTAAGTTGAAATACGCTGCAAGAGACACCATAAAGAAGGCACAAAGTCGGCACTGGATGACATTCTGTAATGCGTTGAATAAAAACACGCAAACAGGTGCCGTCTGGAAGAAACTGAACGCCATGAACGGGAAACGCAGAACATTCAACATACCAAACCTTGAAGATGGAGATAAGTACGTTACCAACGGCAATGAAAAGGCAGGTCTACTTGCAAAAACGTTTGCAGACGCAAGCAAAGATGAAAACCAATCACCATAGTTTCTGAAGAGGAAGGAAATCTTTTACTCGCAGCACCCTTCATTAGTAATTGAATCTAATGAAGTGGCTGACCCAATCAATCTACCCTTCTCTGAGGGAGAGTTAAATAAGGCTCTTTCACTCAAGAAGGATAGTGCGGCTGGTAAGGACAAAGTAAAGTACTCCATGCTCAAACATCTACCTAGAAACGCCAAAACGATACTACTAAACTTCTTCAACACATCCTGGCTGACGGGAGAGGTACCTAAAGAATGGCGAAAAGCAAACGTCATCCCTCTACTGAAGCCGGGGAAAGAGAAGAAAAAGGCAGAATCATATCGACCAGTAAGTTTGACATCCACACTATGCAAAACCTTGGAAACAATGGTTAATATTCGACTACAGTTCTAATTGGAGAGCAACCGACTGATCGACGAAAATCAAAGTGGGTTCAGGAAAGGACGATCAACAATGGACCACTTGGTTAGACTACAGCAAGTCATGTCGCAGGCACTTCTCTCGGGAAACCTGTTGTGTGCCGTGTTCGTAGATCTGACCAAGGCTTTCGATCTAGTTTGGTTAGACGGGCTGCTCTTCAAGTTAGGACGTATCGGTATAACGGGCATAATGTTTCGGTGGATTAAAAGCTTTCTGGGCGATAGAAGGATACAGGTGAATGTTGGCAGATTCCTGAGTACCGAGTAAATATTAGAAAATGGTATCTAATCAAGTGTTCACTCGACAGTTGCTCTGTCTATTGATTTATACAAACATTAGGAACCTATAGTTCATTGTTATAACCAAAACCAATTAACTCGTGGATCTGTGTGGAAGGGGTCAGTAGCAGATCATCAGGTAATAAAACAAGTCAATCACAACTGCTCTGTCTATTGGCTTATACAAACATTAAGAACCTATAGTCAATTAGTATAATCAAAACTGATTAATTAGTGGATCTGTGTGGAAAGGGCCAGTAAATCAAACAATTATTGTTTAATCATCACTCTACTGTAGAGTACCAATTAGAACCATCTCTTGTTGATCCTTCTTTTTAATTTAGACTTTTTCGAAGCAGGAAAAGGGGAATGGAGTCCGTGGCTGAACTCAACATGTCGATGATTGAGGCTTTTAATAGCAGTCCGGCACCATCGACCTTTCCGGCGACTAAAAAGAGGGAGGAGCAAACCTTCGTCGTTCAGGTGAAGCCCACTGAAGGCAAGTCCTTCGCAGGGATCAAGCTAACGGCGATAGGGAAGGAGATAAAGAAGACCTGGGGTATTATAGATATCCCAGACATCAGAGTAACTGTCCCGGGTCATGTCCGACTGGCTTTGAAATCACAGGAGGACATGGACTGGGCAGTGAACCAGGTATCCCTTCTTGGCATAGAAGTGAGGGTATCCCAGCCGTCAACCTTGTTAACTGAAAAGGTGGTGGTACACGGGATTCCCTCGGAATATGACGGAGAAGAGATCCTGGAAGATTTAAGAGACAGAGGATATGCGGTCAAGGAGGTATACCGGTTTAAGGTTGCTGAAGGTAAAAGCCAGAGAAGTGTCGCCCTGTCTTTTAACAATAAAGCGCCGGAAATACTAAAAGTAGTATACTTATCCAAAAGGACCCACGCCAACATCAACCGGGTAAGGCAATGTTCCAATTGTCAAAAACTGGGCCACAGGGTCAGGTACTGCAAGGGAAAGACCGTGTGTGCCCAGTGCGGTGGGAGTCACGCGGTGGCCGAGTGCAGGGCGGGCATGCAAATAAAATGCTCGAACTGCAAGGGTGGTCACGCATCGAACTCCCCCGAATGCCCCAAGATACAGAGCACCAAAGCTGCCCTAAAGTTGCAGGGGAGGGAGAAAGTGAGTTTCAGCGAGGCTGCACTCATTCTCAAAAAAAGGAGCGTTCGATAAAAGATGTCAGGAATACGGCTCCGGTTAATAAACCAAGGACGGAGCCAACTCCATCGACATCGACGCCGGAAGAACCACCAAAGGCCCCCCGATCAGAACAACTACAAACTACAAAGACCCCAAAGAAAAAGAACAACCCAAAGAAAAAGGAACAAGCAAAAATGAAAGTTGATGAGACTCACTTTATTCCTAAATTCAAAACGGAAAGTGGTTTCATGAGCTTCATGATTGAATTCCTAAAATTGGCAGTGTCAGACAAAGACAAAACTACAAACACGGCAAGCCTCCTAGGCAAACTCCGTGCGTATATGGTAAACGCAGACACCCTAATCACCCTAGTCAACTCGATCAACACAGTTAAAAAGAGATATGGAGATGACGACGAGGAAGACGAGAAGAACGATCAAGAGGTAAATCTCGCATTGCGTAGGTGGATATCTCATGTTCGCCACTACAGTACTGGAGATATTTCAAGTTGCTCGTCGATGGTAAAACCAAAGGCGAACACTGGCGGTGTTTCTAGTTGCTTGTCAGTCGCAACACCAAAGGCGAACACCAATGAGGTACCTTCTATGGAAATCGAGACACCAGTAGATCAATAGAATTCCGACATTGAGAGGCATCCATCCGGACAGTCATCAAGGCGGGCCAGGTTAAAGTTCTACAACTTAATGTTAATGGACTGGCCACCAGATGTGCTGAGCGGAGAAAATACATCACACGTAACCCCAAAGATGTAATATTAGGGGTGGGCAAATGGAGGTCGAATTTAGGGAACGAGTGTTTTCTAAGGCGATTTTGGCTGCTGAATCTGAATCTGGTGAAATTTTTGTTCTGTGACGTCATTTTGAGCTGGTTCCGTGGTTTTCAAAATGGCGGCCCAAAAATGACCTTTTTTCTCATAAAAGCGAGACAATATTGGAAAGAGTTGTCCAATATGTTAAAATATATGTTTTCATGACCGTGGATTCTAAAATTGCACTCATATTTATGATTTGATAACATCCTATATCGATATGAGAGTAATAACTGAAATTTTTTTTTTTCGAAAATGGCCATGGAACCAGCTCAAAATGACGTCACAGAACAAAAATTTCACCAGATTCGGATTCAGCAGCCAAAATCGCATTAGAAAACACTCGTTCCCAAAATTAGACCTCCATTTGCCCACCCCTAGTAATATGCCCCCAAGAAACCAAGCTACTACCAACCAAAAACGACATCTACCTACCCGGATATACTTGCGAGAGAAGGGACAGACCGAACAGCACGACACGTGGCGGCGGGCTCGCCAGCCATCAATGTCCGTGACAACTTAAATTATACTCCTGTTTCACTGGACATAGAGGGCCTTCTAGAAGCTATGGGCATAGCCATCACATTGAGCAATAATACAAATTTGACAATAGTGAATGTCTATGTTCCCCCAGAAGTCACGAAAAAAACAGTTGACTTCCAGTCACTTCTCGACCAGCTTCCACAGGGCGAATCTGTGTTTTGCGGAGATTTCAACGCAATACACGTTCTGTGGGGGTCGCCGAGGAATGACTGTCGGGGAACTAGCCTATGCTCAAAAATGGAAGGAAACGACCTTTAAGTACTGAACGATGAGTGTCCTACTTTTGTCGGAGGAAATGCCCCACCTTCCCACCTGTATCTCACGTTCTGTACGCTTGGTATGGCAAACCGCTGCGACTGGCAAGTTCACGAAGATGAAACACTTGGCAGTGACTATCTCCTGATAGAACTCTGCATTCAGGCTGAAGCACCCAGGGAAGTCTATAACGGGAGACCCAATTGGATAATGAAAGAAGCTGATTGGGTCAAATTCCGTGTAGGCTGCCTTGAGTGGAAGGAAGAAGACATCATCGATGCCAACATCGACGTGTACGCTGCCAACATCACGAGTTCTATTATAGGTGCCGCAAACAACTCCATTCCAAAGACTTCTGGTGGGAAACCAAGGACCAGAAAACCTTGGTGGTCACTGGAATGCCAGAAGGCGGTCAACGAAAGAAGGAAGGTACTCCGCCTACGGAAACGCCACCACAATGAGATCAACCACCAAAACTACCTTAAGTTGAAATACGCTGCAAGAGACACCATAAAGAAGGCACAAAGTCGGCACTGGATGACATTCTGTAATGCGTTGAATAAAAACACGCAAACAGGTGCCGTCTGGAAGAAACTGAACGCCATGAACGGGAAACGCAGAACATTCAACATACCAAACCTTGAAGATGGAGATAAGTACGTTACCAACGGCAATGAAAAGGCAGGTCTACTTGCAAAAACGTTTGCAGACGCAAGCAAAGATGAAAACCAATCACCATAGTTTCTGAAGAGGAAGGAAATCTTTTACTCGCAGCACCCTTCATTAGTAATTGAATCTAATGAAGTGGCTGACCCAATCAATCTACCCTTCTCTGAGGGAGAGTTAAATAAGGCTCTTTCACTCAAGAAGGATAGTGCGGCTGGTAAGGACAAAGTAAAGTACCCCATGCTCAAACATCTACCTAGAAACGCCAAAACGATACTACTAAACTTCTTCAACACATCCTGGCTGACGGGAGAGGTACCTAAAGAATGGCGAAAAGCAAACGTCATCCCTCTACTGAAGCCGGGGAAAGAGAAGAAAAAGGCAGAATCATATCGACCAGTAAGTTTGACATCCACACTATGCAAAACCTTGGAAACAATGGTTAATATTCGACTACAGTTCTAATTGGAGAGCAACCGACTGATCGACGAAAATCAAAGTGGGTTCAGGAAAGGACGATCAACAATGGACCACTTGGTTAGACTACAGCAAGTCATGTCGCAGGCACTTCTCTCGGGAAACCTGTTGTGTGCCGTGTTCGTAGATCTGACCAAGGCTTTCGATCTAGTTTGGTTAGACGGGCTGCTCTTCAAGTTAGGACGTATCGGTATAACGGGCATAATGTTTCGGTGGATTAAAAGCTTTCTGGGCGATAGAAGGATACAGGTGAATGTTGGCAGATTCCTGAGTACCGAGTAAATATTAGAAAATGGCACGCCTCAGGGGTCTGTGTTATCAGTCCCACTCTCTTCAACATCATGATCAATGACATTCACAAATCGTCCTACCTCGATTCCAGAACTGACTTGGCTAAATTTGCTGATGACAGTACTATATGGGGGAACGGGACGAGCTTTTGTGAACTGCAAAAGAACATGCAAAGGGCCTTAGACAAATTCATGACATGGGCAAACGACTGGGGATTTAAAGTCTCAGAGAAAAAAACAGTCAGTATGCTTGTGAGTAGGGATAGAGGAATAAACAGAATGACTCTGTGTATGAACGGGAAAACCATCGAGTTTAAAGACCAAACCAAGTTCTTTTGCGTAATCTTTGACCGACGGTTGACCTGGAAACCGCCCATCGACTGGACTGTAGAGAGATGCTCCAAAATCCTAAACTTAATGAGAAAATTAACGGGCAGTACGTGGGGCGCCAATAAAGTTACACTAATGATGGTTTATCGTGCTCTTATACGATCTGTATTAGACTACGGCTCTTTGGCCTTCATGAACTGCGCGCCAACACCCTCAAGTAAGCTTGACACCATCCAATACAAAGCTCTGTGTATTGCCACTGGCGTAGGGCTCGGGACTAAGAGAGAGGCGTTACTACAGGAAGTCGGAGAGTTGCCCCTACCCCTAAGAAGAAAAGAACTAGCGACAAGGTACTGGGTTAAGATCTCCTCAACATTTGTCAGTCTACAAAAAACAAAATATGTAAGAGATCCCAAAAAGAAAACCTTCAGCCAGGATATCAGGGAAACGATCAAGGAACTACGACTGGGGGAGCTCATGATAAATAAACACGCCCCCCCCCCCCAGTTATTGCCCCTTGGACACTACCTATACCGCTGGTCAATCTAGATCTACTACAGAAAACTGACAAGTAAAACAACCCCAGTGCAGCACGTGCTTACTCTCTAGAACACTTGGAAGAAAACTGGCCGTCTGATGAGTGGGACCATGTGTACACGGATGGCTCATGCAATCCTGAAAGGGGCACCAACTCGTTTGGAATATACCTGCCAAACGGGGAACAGGGAATAAGCAGGAAACTGCCCAATAATTGTTCGGTGTACACTGCAGAGCTTGTTGCCATTCGTGACGCTATTTCATGGATCTCCCATCAAAAGACCGGTAAGTTCGTCATTCCGAGTGACTCTCTGAGCAGTCCGATTTCAATCCAAATTGACAACTCGGAATCAAGACCAGAAGTCATTTTGGAAATCAGGCAGCTATATCAAAGGGTCCTGGAGAAGGGAAGCAAATTAGAGCTCGTGTGGATTCCATCACATGTCAACATTAGAGGGAACGAGGAGGCAGATCGACTCGCCAACGAAGGTCTCAAGGATACAGCACCACTCCGCACCATCGACTACAGCACAACGGAAATCTATTGTATGGTCAAAAGACAGGTCAATTCATACTGGGAATTAAATCTCGTTGAACTTGACACATACAGATTCCGACTGGATGACAAGATCTACACCAAAATAGCGATCAATCACCCTAGACGAGATATATGCAAACTTATATCGAAACTAAGGGTGAGAGAGCTGCTGCGAGACTTCAAATACCAAGTCACCATCTGTGAGTGCGGAGAGGAATGTACCACAAACCATGTCCTGGTAGACTGCGAGGTATACAAGGAAGAGAGACGGGACTGAGTGAGAATGATGGAGACAAACAACATACCATTCAACACTAAGAACCTGCTCTTCCCGAAGCCATATCTCAAATTGAAAATCTTCGAACAAATCCACGAGCTAATGTACACAGTTGGACTAGGTAGAATAGTGAAATAGGATGGCTGAGTAAAAACGTCTTCTCGAAGGAAGCCCAACCATCCTACAAATCTATTTTTATCGCTTTATTTATTACTTATCCTTTTTTCTTAAATTATTTTTACAACTAGGTAGAATAGTGAAGTAGGAAGGCTGAGTAAAAACGTCCTTTTGAAGGAAGCCTAACCATCCTACAAATCTATTTTTATCGCTTTATTTTTTACTTATTTTCTCTTAATTTATTCTTACAACGTATGGTGGTTGAGTAAAAACGTCCTCACGAAGGAATGAATGAAATGGGGTTTAACGTCCTACGCTTAAGCACCTAACCTGGGCCAAATTGAAGACGGGCATACGCCAACAGTGTGCTATGAGGGAAATTTTGCCCGGGCAGCGGGCCTACGGCCTACTCTTATATCGAATTCCAACTGCCAAGGGATCTTTTACGTGCACTCCAATTTGTACACGGGGCCTCGGTTTTTCGTCCCATCCGAACGACTAGGCAGCTGTCCTTGTCAGGCCCTCGTTCTGCATCACTGACAAGGGGAAATCACGCCGGAAAATCGAGATGAACTTTCTCGGCCAATGCAGGGATCGAACACTCAACCTCCAGGCTAGCGAACCAGCGCCTTATCCACTTAGCCACCGTGATCCCCTCTCACGAAGGAAGCCCAACCATCCTACAAATTTATTTTTATCTTCTTACTTATTCAATTAACTCATTTCTATCTATTATTATGAATATTCCTAATTTATTAAATTTGCATCTATTTACTTTAATTCATTTATTTTATTTATTTTACTTTACTTTACTTTACTTTACTGTACCTTACTTTACCTTTTTTATTTTATTTACTGTAGTTTATTTATTTTTAATTCATTTTATTCCTTTTATTTCAATTTATTTCCTTTAATTTATTTATTTTTAATTTATTTATACTAACAAAAATAACAATATAACATCTGCATAACTGGCGGGATAGTGGAGTAAGAGGGAGTCATGATCAGACGAGCTCGGCATCTAAACACTATTCTGCCAAAAAACAGATACCAAACCTATAAAGTGGGATAGTGGACAAAGTGGAGGTCACGAGAAGACAGGCCTGGCACCTAAAAACTAATCCCACAAAGATGACAGCTACCAATCCAGAAGCAGAAGAGACCATCTACCAAACGATATGTTTTTTATTAAATAAAGGGAAGAACTTCCCACTAAACCAAATCCATGGCCTAAGGCCAAAAATGGAAAGATTGCAAAATCATATTCTAAAAAACAGGAAGCAGCTTCGGCTCTCCTATGTATTGTCTGCGATATCACTTAAGTGGAAGCAGATGTTAAACACCAAAAAGAAGAAGAAGATGATTTATAAATTGCTATGGCTCGTCTGATTGCTGGCCGAGCGCGTTTGTGAGAACTTTTCAAAAATGGAATACCGGTTCCATCCGAGTTAAGATGGTCACAAAATAAAAAGACATTTTGTGTGCAGTATCGAGTATGCGCTAAGCACAGTAGTAGTACTAGTAGCAAAATAATAAAGGATCATAGTATCCAAAAATCTGCGGGCACGTCACATTCTTTTTCATATTTACACTACAGCCTGCACTCAGAAAACCACTATGACGGTGTGGTACTTCGGTGTGGCGGCACCATATAAAAATGGAATGTTATTTTCTAGCATGCTGCTTGGCTTGATGTACGTTTCACTGAATTGAAAAAAATCACTCTCCTGAACAGTTTCAGATGAACGATTTTTAGCTCCCTTTGTCACCCCCTAAACACTATTAACAGATTAGGGTTCATTTTTTTAGCACACCTGCTCAATACCAATATGAAGCACTGGTGTAATGGTGATATAATCAAACGGGTTTTTTTTAATCAGATAATAATTGTCACCTCCAGAGGTACCACAAGCTAAACCAAGGCGATTTTGCGTATTATCAGGGGCCATAATTCTGTCATAACTAGATAGGAACAATGTCTATTTGTTTACATTGTATTTATTCAAGTAATGGAACAATGACCACAGTCATTATGAACATGCTTACAATACAATGGGGGCTGACATATTGGAGTAGATAACTCTCATTGACTATCTCAATGGTTTTTTGATATTGTATTTTATTAATTATCACATGAAAATGTGGGCGCATAAAAATAATAAAATATATTAAAGGAGGATGCTACATGAGCGGTACTAAATGTATGACATATCAGATAATAGTTATGTTTGTACCTTTTAGTTATTAAAATATTACTGGCACTAGCGACACAGGTTTCAAATTATGACACCAAATTGAAAATTTCCCCTAATTCCCGGGAAATTTAGCCTATTTGTAAATTCCTGGGAATTTTGCAACCCAAACCGCAACAATTTCTTCCCTGACATTTTTTGTTTAAGAAAACATTTATGAAATTTTAATTCGTTTTTGCCGGTTTTCATCATAGGTTTCATAGCTAAGATTATTAGTAATTACCGGTTATCGTAAATTTGACTGAGATTTTATTTATTTACATAACGACAATATAATGTTATAACGATTGACTGGTCTAAAATAGGGAGAAATATTTTTATAATTACAAACGTTACGTTAAAAACATTCTAAATAAGATTTAAGACAACGGCAAATATAAACCGAAAGTAGAAAAATATCGATACAGTGTATCACAGTATCGCGGAAGGTTGTATTGTATATCACCGAACAGATAAAACCTAGAACTGTCTGTTGCCATTATGGGGTGCATACACGGTCAATAATTCCGTCAATATTTAAATTGACTCAATATATTGACTAAATATATTGAGCAAATAATATTGACAGGAATTGCCCACGCACGATTCAATATTTCCATCAATAATTTCATCATTTTTTGGTCATTTTTTGGTCATTTTTCAAAATGGATGCCATGTTTACTCTTCCAAGGTTGACGATGGAATTAAAATATTGACGCAATTATTGACAAATTATCCACACACGATCAATATTGTCATTCAATAATTGACAGTCCGTCATTATATTGATGAACCATCAATAAAAATCGAAATG
Source organism: Patella pellucida (assembly GCA_917208275.1). NCBI lineage: Eukaryota > Metazoa > Mollusca > Gastropoda > Patellidae > Patella > Patella pellucida. The sequence goes on along the minus strand of OU795037.1, from coordinate 47,535,939 downwards.
ATTTTGATCCGTCAATATATTGACGCAATGATGGTCATTGACAATATTTTACATCGATATAGCCCACACACGTTCAATATTATTGAATCAATATGTTGAGTCAATATATTGAGTCAATAATATTGACGGAATTATTGTTCGTGTATGGACCCCATTACAGTTTTAAGCTCCGTTTAAACATGTAAAGGCCAGTACATATCAGCGTGTATTGTTGACTGTATGGAAGACTAATATTTTGCAACCCTAACCAGTGGTTCAAAGTACCCCAAGCATTGCCTATACTTAATTCAGTTTTAATATGCAATCTAATTTGATTTAATTATTTCAGATTTGTGCTTAATTGGTTATAAATGGAATAATAATGGTTCGATATTACAAATCAAAGACAGAGAGATGGGAGCCTAATGGAGAGAGGTGTAAAAAAGGTTAAGAAGGGAAAATCAATTCGATCTGTTGCAGCTGATCTGAAGATAGATAGAACAACTTTGTCAAGATATGTGAAAAAAGCTGACAAACAAAGTAGGCCTATTAATAAATATGATATGAAACCCAACTATAAAAACAGATTATTATTTTCTGAAGAGGAAGAGAAGAGCTTAGAAAGTTACATAATTAAATGCTCAAAATTGTTCCACGGACTTGGTTATACAGCAGTTAGAAAACTTGCTTGTGAATATGCTGTACATTTGAAAAAAGGTCCCCCAAACATGGATAGATACTGAAATAGCTGGCAAGGAGTGAATGGCATGCTTTATGAATTGCCATTCAAAACTGAGTCTCCGGTCACCCGAAGCCACTAGTATTGGGAGAGCCCATGGGTTCAACAAAACTGCAGTTTCAAATTTTTTGGGGATATTAAAGAACACTATGGCTGAGTATAAGTTTGAGCCAGGATCCATATATAACCCGGATGAATCCGGTATAACCACTGTACAAGCTGTACTAAAGGTTATATCACAGAAAGGTATAAAACAGGTTGGACAGATCACTGCAGGTGAGGGAGGAGTTCTTGTCACTGTGTGTTGCTGTGTCAGCAACTGGTCAGTCCCTTCCACCAGCAATGATTTTTCCGAGGGTGAATTATACGGATTACATGGTAACTGGAGCACCACATTGAACATTGGGCTTGGCAGCTCAGAGTGGTTGGATGAATGGAGAATTGTTTCCAACGGTTTTAAAGCATTTCATTAAAAACATGAATTGTAGTAAAGACAAACCAACAATATTATTGATGGATAACCATGAGAGCCACGTCAGCATAGAGGTAATAGACATTGCCAGAGAAAATGGATTGACAATATTAACTTTTCCTCCTCACTGCTCACACAAATTGCAACCTCTTGATATTAGCGTTTATGGACCCCTCAAACGCTACTACCATCGGGCAGTTATAAATGAGTGGAATTTGTCCAATCCAGGGAAGAGAATCACTATTATACGATCTACCAAGCTGTTTTTCTCGAGCATAATATCATAAAGCATGTTCAAATTCGAACATCGTTGAGGGATTTCGAAAAGGAGGTACGCCCGTCAAGTCTCTTTGATAAAACTCGATATTACCGGGGTTTTTTTATCGTGGAATTCTGAGATTTTATCGAGTGAACACCGAGTGAATATCGAGTGATACGATAGTACTGCCTCGGTGTTGAAAACACCGTGTGACTCGGTGTTATAATTAAAACATGCATCTCGTCGTTTATTTTAGGTGAAACACATGTATCACTTCATAGATCAGTTACTACGTTAGCATTTTGCCATTAATCACGAATATTTGATGGCTAGTTCGAAATCAGAAACAGAATTAAACAGAATTAAACACATTGAAACCCAAGTACTATTCATTCTTCTTCTAAACAGAATATGCCAATAGATACCAATACGTTATTGCTTCATTAATATGTTCGATATTTTTAAGACTTGAGTCAATCGACTATTACAAATTCATTCATATTACGGAAAAAATTATAAAATGCACATAAATCAATTATGGTCTTACCGGGTGTACTTTTATCCAAATAAGTCACACAGTGCATACAGTATTAGTATATCACACCTCAACTAAGATATCATGAACCGATACAAAGCACGCCTCCCCAGAATTCACCGTCAGCAAGGTTATGGAACTTTGCTGAATACATGTACATGGACACGTATCACTCCGATAAAGGCGATAATATCATGCTGACCTTTTCATTTCGGCTCAATTGGGTCTGGTAAATGCAAACTGTCAATCAAGGCTCCATTATGTGACATCAAAAGAAACCAACTGACGCCCACCCATTTTTAATTTACAACAAATTGTTAGCTTGCTGTTGTCGCCTTGTCAGTACGACTAAATTGTCAGAAGTAAAAATTACCAATAATGGTTTGACATCATTAAAAAAGATAGTAAGCTGGCACAGCCAGGCAGGATACGCCCACCTTTTCGAGAGATGGATAGAGAACAAGCAAAACCGAAAGTGATTTTTCCTACAATCAAAGGCTTTAATTCATTGAATTACAATTTGATATGCGCAAATATCGAAAAGAATCAAGATCTTTAGGTTATAAACAGGCATTTCAAGTTTCATCAAAATCGAATTAAAATTGTGACCTATACTGGGTCCACAACCTTGACATACCATATTTTAACACTATTAGCGTACAAACGGCGGCCATTTTGTCTGGCAATTATGGTCTGATTTCCCTGAAATTCAAACTCAACCTTCCGTATGGTGTAACGGTGATAGAGTCAAGCGTTTTTTTAAATCAAATAATAATCGTGACCTCCAGAGGGACCATAGGCGATTTTTCAGACAATCAGGGGCCATAATTCAGGAAGTTATGATCTGACATGTGCAAATAACGAAAGGAACCAAGACCTTTGGGTTATAACCATGCATTTCAAGTTTCATCAAAATTGAATCAAAATTGTGACCTATACTCGGTCCACAACCTTGACATACCATATTTTAACACTATTAGCGTACAAACGGCGGCCATTTTGTCTGGCAATTATGGTCAGATTTCCCTGAAATTTAAACTCAACCTTCCGTATGGTGTAACGGTGATAGAGTCAAGCGTTTTTTTAAATCAAACTATAATCGTGACCTCCAGAGGGACCATAGGCGATTTTTCAGACAATCAGGGGCCATAATTCAGGAAGTTATGATCTGACATGTGCAAATAACGAAAGGAACCAAGACCTTTGGGTTATAACCATGCATTTCAAGTTTCATCAAAATTGAATCAAAATTGTGACCTATACTCGGTCCACAATCTTGACATACCATATTTTAACACTATTAGCGTACAAACGGCGGCCATTTTGTCTGGCAATTATGGTCTGATTTCCCTGAAATTCAAACTCAACCTTCCGTATGGTGTAACGGTGATAGAGTCAAGCGTTTTTTTAAATCAAATAATAATCGTGACCTCCAGAGGGACCATAGGCGATTTTTCAGACAATCAGGGGCCATAATTCAGGAAGTTATGATCTGACATGTGCAAATAACGAAAGGAACCAAGACCTTTGGGTTATAACCATGCATTTCAAGTTTCATCAAAATTGAATCAAAATTGTGACCTATACTGGGTCCACAACCTTGATATACCATTTATTAACAGTATTCGCGTAAGAACGGCGGCCATTTTGTATGGTAATTTTGGTCCGTTTTTTCCGAAATTTGAACTCCTCCTTCCTTAGGGTGTAACGGTGATATAATCAAACGATTTTTTTAAATCGGATAATAATTGTGACCTCCAGAGGGACCGCAAACTAAACAAAGACGATTTTGCGTATAATCAGGGGCCATAATTTAGGAAGTTATGATCCGATATACCCAAATATCGAAAGGAACCAAGATCTTTGGGTTATAACCATGCATTTCAAGTTTCATCAAAATCGAATTAAAATTGTGTCCTCTACAGGGTCCACAACCTTGATATACCAATTTTTAACAGTATTCGTGTACTAATGGCGGCCATTTTGTATAGCAATTTTGGTCAAATTTTTCCGAAATTCGAACTCAAGCTTCCTTGGGGCGTAACGATGATATAATCAAACGATTTTTTAAATCAGATAATAATTGTGACCTCAAGAGGGACCACAAGCTAAACGAGGGCGATTTTGCGTATAATTAGGGGCCATAATTCAGGAAGTTACGATCCGATATCCGCAAATAATGAAAGGAACCAAGATCTTTGGGTTATAACCATGCATTCTAAGTTTCATCAAAATCGAATTAAAATTGTGTCCTCTACAGGGTCCACAACCTTGATATACCATTTTTTAACAGTATTCGCGTACGAATGGCGGCCATTTTTTATGGTAATTTTAGTCCGATTTTTCCGAAATTTAAACTCAACCTTCCTTAGGGTGTAACGGTGATATAATCGAACGGTTTTTTTTAAATCGGATAATAATTGTGACCTCCAGAGGTACCACGAGCTAAAATAGGTGATTTTTCGGACAATCAGGGGCCATAATTCAGGAAATTAAGTTCCGATAGGCGCAAATATCGAAAGGAACCAAGATCTTTGGGTTATAAACATGCATGTCAAGTTTCATCAAAATCGGTTCAAAATTGTGACCTATAGGGTCCACAAGCTAAAAACGTCATTTTTCGTACAATCAGGGGCCATAATCCATGAAGTTTTGATCTATATTTTAAGTTTCGTCAAAATCGGACAAGAATTGTGACCTGTAGAGAGTCCACAAACAATTGTGGACGGACGGACGGACGGACGGACGGACGGACGGACAGGGGCGACGACATAATACGTCCACATGAAAATGTGGGCGTATAAAAAAAAACAGGCAACGAAACATACGCCCACAGCAGCTAAATCGTCCGAGAAGTCAACAAGAGTTGTCGCATATTTAACTTTTTTCAGTAATGAAACATTTATCATACACTAATATCATATAACAAGTAACAACTCATTATTTAATTATCAGAAAATCATTCGAATTCAATCGGATATTACCTTTAGCCTCACAAGATTTTTTTCAAAGTGATCAAGGGCCATAACTCTGGATGCAATTATCGGATATCGCTGAAAATCAATAGGGGACTTTCTCTGATGACCTTAAACACTGTGTATAAATTTAAAGTCAATCGGATATTAACTTTAGCCTCTACTGCGTTCACGAGATTTTTTGAAGTGATCAAGGGCCATAACTCTGACAGCAATTATCGGAAATCGCTGAAAATCAATAGGGGTTTTCCTCTTATGATCTTAAATACTGTGTATAAATTTACAGTCAATCGGATATTACCTTTAGCCTTTACTGCGTTCACAAGACTTTTTGAAGTGATCAGGGGCCATAACTCTGACAGCAATTATCGGAAATCGCTGAAAATCAATAGGGGTCTTCCTCTTATGATCTTAAATACTGTGTATAAATTTATAATAGGGGTCTTCCTCTTATGATCTTAAATACTGTGTATAAATTTATTAAAGTCAATCGGATATTAGTTTTAGCCCCTAGAGCGTTCACAAGAAATTATGGACGGGCGGACGGACGGGGCCGACGGCAATATACGACCACATTTCTATGTGGGCGTATAAAAATCACAATTGTTAATTTGATTCTGATAGGCAAATAGGGTCACAATTCAAGAAGGGTCACAATGGTTTGTTCTTTGCACGTCAATGATTTTGGGCGCGTTAAAAATAAACGTAAAGGAAATTTTCAAAAGAGATGTCTTGCAGAATGTCAAAATAAAGAAAATTACTAACTACGAAGACATTCGTCGAGATTTCACGGGGCTGTTTGTATTTAGCTGGACACCCCCGCCCCGTCCCTACATGTAATATCAATGTCTTATGTGTAACGAGAAATTGTGATAAATGTTTTACGGTGAAATACATGTTTTAGGAATGTGGATGTGTTCAATTATTTAAATCGGTATGTCTATATGATCCGGGCTGTGGAGTATCTTACTTTTATCGACATAATATCCATAAAATAGAAATTTCAATATGGATAAATATCACAACACTCCGAACCATAAATTGTTTTAAAATAAGAGATAAACTATTTGTTAAATAACCAACTGTATGATATTACAAAACACAATGCTACACAATTTGATCAAAGACCTTCAGTCAGATATGATAACGAACCAGTACAAAATCCTCTACAAGCCACATTTACCTATAATCCGATTAGACCATGGGAAGCAAACAACAGAAACACAGTTACTGGCAGTAGTAGTTTCGGTAGACCTCCAGCGAAACGCCACGCACACTTCAGTCCAAGCTCCGAAACATCTCCAATGCGGGCATAGGAAATCTCGGGGAGTGGACTCTCTATATTAGCTTGGAATGTAGGCAAAGGACTAAGAAAAAAACTCATTAAACCAGCTTTCATCAACATTGTTTGTGAACATGGCATTTTGTGTTTGTTCGAAGCATGGATTAGTGAAGATGATGTGATAGAATTAACAGACTATACGGTGTACAAATATGCTAGCGACAAATGGAGGGGTGGGGAACTGTTATACTCATTAGAAATAAAATTATATATGCATGTGAAATCCATATGAATATATATATATATTAGACTGCATTGTATGTATAAATGTATCACCCCCAAGTCCAGTTGACATCCCGCTAGCTATATTTGCATGTTATTTCCCCCCTTCTAACAGTGTTTTCTATGAGAGAAATGACATTAATTTGTTTTCTTGCCTAGAAGAAGAGATCAGTAAAGTTTTCAAATCACATGCTGTTATTACTGTTGGTGATTTAAATAGCCGTGCATCTATTGAATATGATTTTGTGGCCTATGATAAACTAAATGAAACAGCGGATGAGCTATTATCTGATATAATTGTTTATAACCCTGCTAATTATCATGTTTTGAAATTGAGAAATAATATGGATAAAACTATAAATAGTTTTGGTAGAGAATTGTTAAATATGTGTAAGGCAACTGGTTTAGGAATAATAAACGGAAGATGTTTGTCTGACAAGAACGGATCTTATACATTTAATAGTGTTAAAGGGTCAAGTTTAATCGATTATTTACTGATGCACCATGATCAATTTAATTTGATACAAAGTTTTGAATCTGGTCAGTTTAATGAGTTTTCAGACCACTCACCACTTTGTATCAAGCTGAACCTCAATCTGAATATCTCGGATGTTAGTAGTATTAATCGTAGTTGTGTTAAACTCAAAACTAAAGTTGTTCCGAAATGGGATCATCGTAGGTGAAGTGAACTAATAAATCAGTTGAGTAATTATCAACATGTTTTAATTGATAGTTGTACGCTAATTGTAACATGCTAAGAGTGAACCTCGCATTTTGATTGGTCAAAAGCATGTTACAATGTCGATAAACACTTAATGTTTTGCATTTAGAGGGGTGTTATTGTCCAATAGACATGTCCTGAGATTTTACATTAGAACCCGCGACGCTACGCGTCTTGGGTCCTTGGGTCCTAATGATCTCAGGACATGTCTATTGGACAATAACACCCCTCTAAATGCAAAACATGAAGTGTTTATCTCCTAAATGACCGGTCGAAAACTTCAATAGATAATAGTATTGACGAATTCTCCCGAACCCTTATGGAAATAATATCACCCTTCTGTGTAAATAAAATAGAAGGTCCATCATATTTAAATAAATCTAGGTGTAATAAACTTAACGCACGACCCTGGTTCAATGAAATTTGTACTTCCAAATAATAAACTTTACAAAAATGCCTTGAGTAACTTTAATAAAAATAAATCTCTTGAAAATAGATTAATTTTATCTTACACAAAATGTTCTTATAAAAAATTACAAATTAAACTTAAACGCACCTATATGGCACGAGAAGGCAACCGTTTTAATTTTCTACGGAAAGACAACCCAGCCATGTTTTATAAACTTTTCAAGAAGAGGAAGAACTCGATGGACCCTTCGGTTACTATAGATAACTTCTATGAACATTTTAGTAACTTGGCTTTAAATATAACAAATAATATTGATCATGATGTAAACAAATTCTTATCTCAAAATGATAATCAGACACTTTCCGACAACGAAGTAAAGGATGACCTTGATGTTGACCTTAATAGGCCAATTACTTATCACGAGATTAATAAAGCCATCAGGAATTTAAAAAAGAACAAATCTTGTGGTATTGATGGAATTGTTAATGAAATATTTATTTATTGTTCACAACAACTCGTACCCGTTTTAAACATTTTATTCAATAATAGTTTAGAATCTGGCTGTTTTCCAGCTACTTGGTGTATTGGTGTAATAGTACCCGTTTTTAAAAAGGGCGATTCCAGTAACCCTGACAATTATAGAGGAATTACCCTTGTTAGCTGTTTGAGCAAGTTATTCACTGGAATATTCAACAATAGATTATTAGAATATAACAAATCACATTTTAGTATTACCCATTCCCAGTTTGGTTTTAGAAAAGGTTTATCAACTACAGATGCTATTTTTATTTTAAATACGTTGATCAACCGAATTTTAAAACAAAAAAACACGTCTTTATTGCTGTTTTGTTGACTATTCAAAAGCCTTTGACTTAATCACACGAGTAAATCTATGGTATAAACTCATCCAGGAAGGCATAACAGGAAACATTTTAAAATTGATTCGTTCTTTATATGACCAGATAAAATGCTGTGTTAAGCTACAATGGTGATTTTTTCAAACTTTTTTAATTGTAATTCAGGTCTATTTCAAGGCGAAATTTAAAGTCCCATATTATTTTCATTTTATATTAATGATATTGAAAACCATTTGTACTCTAAAAATTGTCCATCCATTCCATTAGATACTATGAACCTTTTTCTTTTAATGTACGCGGACGACAAGGTGGTATTTTCGGAAACGCCCGAGGGTTTACAACAATTGCTCGACTTATTATGTAATTATACTTGCAAATGGAACCTCACTGTAAATACGAAAAGAACGAAAATTGTTGTTTTTAGAAATGGGGGGAAATTATCAGATAATGAAAAATGGTTTTATAATGGAAATGAATTAGAAATTGTTGACACTTTTAACTATTTAGGATTGATTTTAAACTATAATGGTAAATTTTTGAAAACACCAAAACATGTAGCTGATCAGGATAGGAAAGCTTTATTTTCTGTATTAAGAGTGTGTAATGATAACTTTTTTTAACATTGAAACTAAACTGTCAGTTTTTGATACATATGTCGGAAGCATTTTATCATATGGAGCAGAAATATGGGGATTTCATAAAGCCACAGGTGTGGAGAAAGTTCAATCAAATTTTTATAAACGAATATTAGAAGTTAGACAAACAACTATGCACAGTATGATTTATTTTGAATTAGGTCGATTCCCCTTACATACTATGAGAAATTAAAATTTTTAAATATTGGACAAAATTACAAAATACTGATAAGATTTTAAAATGTTGTTTACAGGACCAGATATCTAATGAAAGTTAATGGATCACAAATATAAGGAACGAACTATTTCAAATGGGTTTAGGCAATATTTGGGAAAATAGTGAATCTTGTAACTCCTCATATTTTAAAGCCATTAAGCATAGAATTTTAGATATTTTTAAACAATTATGTATAGAACATATTTGTAATTCATCAAAAGGTCTCTTTTATCAGCATTTCATTTCAAATTTTAACTTACAGTATTATTTGTCCAAGTCCATTCCATATAAATATGCTAAATGTATTTCAAAAATTCGTTTATCTTCCCATAACTTATCTATAGAAACTGGTAGATGCAACAGTTGTTAAAAATAAAAGATTTTGTAAATTTTGCGATAATGATGATGTTGAAGATGAGTACCATTTTGTATTAATATGTAAAAAAAAAGATATTCGTTTTAAATATATTAAACCATATTATAGAACTAATCCAAGTGTATATAAATTTATTCAACTTCTGACATAATATTAAGGAATTGACAAATCTAGGAAAATATCTATCAATAGCTTTTGAATTGAGAAATAAATCACTCCAAAATCTAACAATATAAATTGACAGCTTAAATACTTGTTAAAAATGCAATGTCTACTATCCAATATCTCATATTTGTATGTATTTATATATGTTTAAAATGCAATGTCTACTCTCCAATATCTCACATTTGTATGTATGTATAATATGTTATTTGTACTGTATTGTATCTGATGGGCAAGTTAGCCCAAGGAATACAGAACTGAACTGATCGAAACTATTCAAATATGGTGGCAGTTTGCCAACATCGTGTCAGTATTATCTGTTTGGCATCAACGGTATGACCGATAAATACCGCTAATTTTACGTATCAAATTACACCGAGTTCTATCATGTCGCGCGTCTATCGTGTCACACGATAGCGAATGCCAAACCGAGTTATTTATCGTGGCAATATCGTGGCGTTATCGCGGACATTTTCAACAAAAAACGACACGATAATCGAGTTTTATCAAAGAGACTCGGCGGGCGTACTGGCATGTACATCTGAGTTAGAAAACATCAGACCATTTCCTGAGATGACCATAGCTCCCAATCCAAAACGAAAAGGACGACCATTGGGGTCTGCCAAAGTTTTAACCAGTACACCCGAAAAAGAAAAACTGATTGAATTATCAGCTGAAAAGGAGAGAAAGAAATCACTAAAATTAATCAAAAAGACAACAAAGAAGTCAAAAGTTGAAGAAAATGAAGAAGAATCGGATGAAGAAAGTGACAACAGTTATAGTACCGGAAGTGAAAGTAATACCGATGACTTTGAAGATTTAGAAGATGAACAAATAGATTTAGAAAGAGAACCTGAAATTGAAGATTATGTCGTTGTGAGATTAACAGCAATCAATTCTAATAAAACTTTTCACTATGTTGGAAAAGTTATCGATATTTCTGAAAACTATATTGTGTCATTCTATAGAAAAAGTCTTAAAGCACCTGGTAAATTTGTCCAGTCTGTTATTGAAGATATATCAGAAGTTGAAAAGGGGAATATAATCATGCGTCTACCTACATGTAAGCCACTGAATACTGGCGGTACAAAGCGTGTTTCAGCTATATTGCATTTTCCGATCAATTTGGAGAAGTATAAATGCCAATAAACATTTGCTCGTTATGATATTTGTTAACAGAAATTTAAGTACCGGCATTAACATTATTTGATTTTGTTATTTCAAAATAAAATTCTTAATCTGTTTAAGAAAATTGTGGTGTTTTCAGTCAATGTTCAAAGTGCCCCGACAGGTGGTTCAACTTACCCCGGCCATGGGGCACTGTGAGCCAGTTTTTTTCAAAATCTTTGGCAGCTTATACCCCTGTCTTTATATTATACATGATAAAGGCCAATATATCAAACTTTTGTGGGTGAAAATTCAAATGCCTGTGACAATTTGGAAGAAAATTGTGCTTAATAAAGCAAACCAGCGGCTGCCAGGCAGGATACGCCCACATACAAGAGTTGGATAGAGAACAAGCTAAAAAGAAAGTGATTTTTCCTACAATCAAGGACAAAAACTCATGAAGTTACAAATCGATATGCGCATATATCGAATGGAACCAAGATCTTTGAATGGGTTATGAACATGCATTTCAAGGTACTTCAAAATCGGATTAAAATTATGACCTCTACAGGGTTCACAACCTTGATAAACCATATTTTTACACAATATTCGCATACAAGTTGCGGCCAATTTGTCCGGCAGTTGTGGTCCGATTTCACAAAATTCAAACTCAACCTTCATTACAATGTAACGATGATAAAATCAAATGTTTTTTAAATCGGATAATAATTGTGACCTCCAGAGGGACCACAAGCTAAACAAAGACGATTTTGCGTATAATCAGAGGCCATAATTCAGGAAGTTACGATCCGATATGCGCAAATATCGAAAGGAACCAAGATCTTTGGGTTATAACCATGCATTTCAAGTTTCATTAAAATCGAATTAAAATTGTGATCTCTACAGGGTCCACAACCTTGATATACCATTTTTCAACAGGATTCGCGTACGAACGGCGGCCATTTTGTATGGTCATTTTAGTCCGATTTTTCCGAAATTTGAACTCAACCCTCCTTAGGGTGTAACGTTGAAATAATAGAACGGTTTTTCAAATTGGATAATAATTGTGACCTCCAGAGGTACCACAAGCTAAAATAGGTGATTTTTCGGACAATCGGGGAACATAATTCAGGAAATTACGTTCCGATAGGCACAAATATCGAAAGGAACCAAGATCTTTGGGTTATAACCATGCATTTCAAGTTTCATTAAAATCGAATTAAAATTGTGACCTCTACAGGGTCCACAACCTTGATATACCATTTTTTAACCGTATTCGCGTACGAATGGCGGCCATTTTGTATGGCAATTCGAACTCAATCTTCCTTAGGGTGTAACGGTGATATAATCAAACGATTTTTTAAATCGGATAATTATTGTTACCTCCAGAGGGACCACAAGCTAAACCAAGGTGATTTTGCGTATAATCAGGGACCATAATTCAGGAAGTTACAATCCGATATGCGCAAATATCTAAAGGAACCAAGATCTTTGGGTTATAACCATGCATTTCAAGTTTCATCAAAATCGAATTAAAATTGTGATCTCTACAGGGTCCACAACCTTGATATACCATTTTTTAACAGTATTCGCGTACGAACGGCGGCCATTTTGTATGGTAATTTTGGTCCGATTTTTCCGAAATTTGAACCCAACCCTCTTTAGGGTGTAACGGTAATATAATCGAACGGTTTTACAAATCGGATAATAATTTTGACCTCCAGAGGTACCACGAGCTAAAATAGGTGATTTTTCGGACAATCAGGGGCCATAATTCAGGAAATTACGGTTCGATAGGCGCAAATATCGAAAGGAACCAAGATCTTTGGGTTGTAAACATGCATGTCAAGTTTCATCAAAATCGGTTCAAAATTGTGACCTCTATAGGGTCCACAAGCTAAAAACGTGATTTTTCGTACAATCAGGGGCCATAATCCATGAAGTTTTGATCCGATACATACCAATATCGAAAGCAGCCGAGATCTTTTGGGGATAAACCTATATTTCAAGTTTCGTTAAAATCCGACAAGAATTGTGACCTATAGAGAGTCCACAAACAATTGTGGACGGACGGACGGACGGACGGACGGACGGACGGACGGACGGACGGACAGGGGCGACGACATAATACGTCCACATGAAAATGTGGGCGTATAAAAATGACTCAATGTGCCCCGGTCTCCCCTATCACGATATTTTATAAAATGTCAATACTTTCAGTTTATCACTTTTTAAATGTAAATAAACATGCATAAAAAGTTGGGAATACCCCTGGAGTATTCACTTGACACTTTGGAGTCAATAGACTCAATATTATTAGCATTGATATAGGCCTACTGAATTATAGGTTCCATAAGTAGGCCTACAGAATTTACGAAGAAAATTTAATGAGCTGGTTAAAACACAGATCTATAGCCAAGATAACTTCCTAAAGTTGTTGTTTTTTACAATTTTAATTTTCAAAATATTGATTAAAAATGTTGTCATTTGAAGATGGCACAAAAAACATTAAACATGCATTATTCAAGAGCTAAATCTGCCTAGTGCAGGTCTTTATTTGGGCATGAAATGTTTTCTAAAGTATTAATTAGACATTAATTAACTGATCCAGGCCTTAATCAACTTTGGATGGCATCAGATTGCTCGATACTTAACAGATTTAAACGTTTCAGCGGTTAATCAAATATGGCGCACCTTAACGCTTCGAGTCGTAGCTTTGATCAACCAGGTCCGTGGTTGAAATTATTGCACAGGTCGGTCAAATCTTTAAATGCCTATATCTTCGCTTGCAATAGAGTAATTTGAATGAAATTTTCAAATTATTCATTTTACATCATCTACTTTCGAACTAGTATAGCAAGAATGGCTAGTTCTTATCTATATCTTGAATAATGTAACTTTAAAGTTTGTGTTATTCGGTCATGTATATTTATATATATAAGTGCGGTTTACCCTTGTAAACTTGTTCATTGTAGCGTATACCTTCTTGAAAATGCATTATACAATACAAGGTTACTAAATTAAACTATAAAACAGAAGTACTATATCGAAGTGTGTCCATTGATTTACTAAGATTTAGTCAAATATTTTTATCCGAATCACGGACAGCCATGACACTTACATATAGGCCCTACGACGCTGAATGATAATCAGTCCAGTGAAACTCTCGATATAGTTGGCATTATTTAGATTTCTGCTTTATTAAAATTCATTTCAATGTGAAAATCAATGATTCCTTCGGAAAATCAAAGGATTGGTTTAAACAATTCGGCAAGATGTATAGATGTTGAACAGAAACTGGCCGCGAGAATTCATGTAAACAAAGCTCCTTATCGGCATTTGCAAATTTGGTGGAATGAATACTCAGCCACTCAGGAGTTTATATCAGTTACAGTATTTATTCATCATTAAGCAATTAATTATCGTAAATAACATAAAAAGGAAAACATTTTGTTCATTATTATGTTAAATATCATCCAGAAAAATCAAAACCGTGATATATCGCGGTATGTTCGGTTTTTCGATATTTTTTTGAAGACGGTATTTTTGACGGTTTTTATTTCTGTGACGGTTTTATATCGAAATACCGAAATATCGCCCAGCTCTAGCGCCCCGCAAAATCTTCAAAATCAGTTTAAATGTCACGCAATTTCTCACATGAACGGTTTCTACTTTTTAAAAAAATTTAATTCTAAGTAATATTTGTCTTGTCTGTTATATAACTGTTATTTTTGAATTGCTGTTTAGATTTGCTTCAGTTTGATATGTTGGATGATGAAATTCGTTCAGTTTTTTTGTTTTGTTTTGTTTTTTTTGGGGGGGGGGGTGCGATAAAATAGTTTGTGGACGCTGGTGGCTGCCATCTTGGAATTGTGGCAGCCATCTTGGATTTGCCGTCACCTTATTTGCATCACCACGATTTCAACAATATTACGCCTTTTTTGTCTTTAATTTATACAAAATGGCCGACATCGTGGTCGACCTATGGTTTTTTTTGTCATACTTTAGAGTGTTGATTGGGCTTGCACTGTGCCAATTTTCAGCAAGATCTGATATTTTGTTCAGGTATGTGCTTCTGATCCATTGTTAGCGTGCCCCATGCTCAACAGAAAGTTGGTCTCGACACGGCCACGTGCACGCTTCAGTGGTTGTGTCTCGAACTATGATAATAGGTCAGCGGAGAAGTGAATGAGACTATAAATCTGTCAGCTTTAAAGCCCAGCTTATGTCGCCCTTACGACGCGATAAAACTATCGGCGACTGGAAATCGGCGCCTGGTCTACGATCAAGTGGATACAATCAGTCGTAACTACTTGGGCGACATAAGCGCTCTTACGACTGGTGTAAATCGGACGCAAGCCAGTCGCCGTCAAGTTGTATCCAGTTTCTCCGAGTCGCACATGTTCTCCTCCTACGACTGGAGACAACTAGTTGTCTCTAGTCGCAAGCGACATAAGCGCACTTTCGACTGGCGCCAAGTCGACGTAGCCAACAGGATTCGGTTATTTAGTCACGTGGCACCCAGGGGACGGTAACAGCAATGTAATGAGGCCATTTTGAAGGTCATCACGTGTCAGTCATGTGGTCAGTTGTGGCTCCAAATCTTCAACTGATGCCGGGCGACATAAGCGCTCTTACGACTGCGATCAACTTGTTTCTCTTGGTTGCTTCCAGTCGTGGATACAATCAGTCGTAGCAACATAAGCTGTCAGTTCCCGCTAGTCGCCGACAGTTTTATCGCGTTGTAGGGCGACATAAGCTGGGCTTTAGAGCCTTAAAAAATCTATTGTTGACGATTTGGAATAGCAGTAAAAAAACAGTAGCTTTAGAAATTACGTTCGTTTTATTTTTTAAATTGCTTTATTATTAACTGTACCGTCAGGAGTGATATCGTTTGGTTTAGTAGAAATAATATCTCTGAAACGCTTGGTTTAGGCCGGAACATGATACTAGTAGTAGTTTCATTTTACTTTTACAAGTTTCTTAAAACAGGTAATAATGAGTTGACAGACGTGCTAATTTCTAAATTTAATTTCTTCTTCCAGCTTTATGTAATGTTTCGTAAATTGTAGTCTTGATTATCCCGACCTGTCAAACATAGAATGATTGGTAAACTGGTTAAGCAAGACTAAGGTCAAAACAAGGGCACTGCTAGAGACTTTCTCTATGGATAAAATTTAGACAAAAAGTACCCTGATTCACTGAACATAAATAGTCCGGTGGCTGAAGGGGGGGGGGAATCGCCACCCAAACTGTGAATTTATGAGACCAAGTTTTTCTAGTCCAGTTTTTTGTGTAGATTCCGAATATGGGTGGTGATCAGACGTTTGAGGGGGGTTTTCGAGATATAGGGGGGGGGGGCAAATGACTATGTATGGGTGTGTGTAGTAGTGCTGGCACGATATGTCGTTGAATCGATGTATCGCGATTCACAGTCTCACGATACATGTATTGAATCGCGGGATGCCGAATCGATTTTTCACGATTTTTTTTTTCGTTTTCTCAAATATAGCCTATGATGAACTTGATAAACTTTAAATAAATACCATAAACTTTATTTGAAACAACGACACTTCGCAATTGATGTCCAGTAGTCTTGACATGTGTGTTACTATAAATAGCGCATGGCTGTAATTACCGTTAGTTTCGTAGGTTTAGATTTACAATATTTAAAGCCTTTTCGCTTTGTTTATGAATTTGAATGTTTGTTATAAGGCTTAGTTAATAAAACATACATTTTAAATACATAAAACAACATTTTACTCTAGAATTTTATAAACTTAAAACCTAAATATAATAGATAGTAGCTCTTGTAAAAAGCAAAATGGTGGAAAACCGTCGAAATAACAAATCCTCCAGCAAAATATAAATCTAAAGTTTAGGAAAACTTTGGGTTTTTAAAAGGTGACACAACGAAATTTGTTTGAAGAATATGTAAAACTAGGCCTATTGTAAAATATTGTGGTAATGCAACCAATCTCAGCACTGACTAGACAACTTATTACAAGACACATAGTTCGTTATGCGGAGATTGATAGAAAGGCGGCCAGGGCGCTACTGCACTTTCGTACCTCTACCAGTTCCCGTGATCGTAGGAAATTTGCAGGGGATGTTAAGGATGACTAACAATGATCACACACCAAATTTCAACCGAATCGATCAATAACTTTTAATTTTACCGAACTTTTAATTTCTGCCGAGAGAGAACTTCATCCGCTTTCGCCATTTGTATTGTTTACATTTTAGACTCGCCTAACAAGACACTCTGACGGAAACCGACACACTTTGGACTCGAATGACAAGACACTCTGACGGAAACTGACTAGATGCACTAGCTGCTTATTACTGCAGTTCATAAAAATTAAGATTATTTTCATATACTTTAATTTTTGCGCTAAGCCACCATTTTCTATAAATACTATTTGGTGTTGATCAGTGGATTGGCCTTTAGGTGTGAATATTACCATGACTTTGATTTTGACCTTGAGTCAAAAACTCCCATCCATCTCGGGCCCTTTGCATTTATGTTTGTTGTGACCTTATTTCTTACCGAATTATCAAAGTTAAGGTTCGAGGTGAAAGCATAGGCGACGTCCTTCAGAAAAGATAATTGGGTCTAGGTCGTAGGTCAAGGTCATCTTACACAAAACTAAACTCAAACTTTTTAAAGTCATTTTTGAGACATTTGACCTTGATTTACGACCTTGATCCCACACCTTTTTTATAGCCCATCATCTTGACTTGAACCACCTACGTTTAACTTTGCCCTGTCGCACACTGCTCGGCCACAAAACGGTCAAACGCAGGGGTCCCGTGTCCGAAAGAAAATAAATGGGCGGGGTCAATGTGAAAGGTCGTGGTGACATCCACTAGTCACCTTAAACCACCCGTGACCTTGACTTTGACCTTGAGTCTAAACTTCCCATCCATCTCGGGCCCTTTGCGTTTATGCTTGCAGTGGCCTTATTTCTTACCGTATTATCAAAGTTAAGGTTCGAGGAGAAAGCAGAGACCACGTCCTTCAGAAAAGATAGTTTGGTCAAGGTCGTAGGTCAAGGTCATCTTACAGAAAACTAAACTCATACTTTTCAAAGTCATTTTTGGGACATTTGACCTTGACCCCAGAACCTTTTTAAAAGCCCGTCATCTTGACTTGAGCCACCTACGTTTAACTTTGCCCTGTCGCACACTGCTCGGCCACAAAACGGTCAAATGCAGAGGGTCCGTGTCCGAAAGGAAGTCAATGGGCGTGGCCAATGTGAAAGGTCGTGGTGACCTTCACTAGTCAAGGGTAACCAACCGTTACCTTGACTTTGACCGTGAATCCAAACTTCCCATCGATCTCGGGGCCTTTGCGTTTGACCGTTTTGTGACCGAGCAGTGTGCGACAGGGCAAAGTTAAACGTAGGTGGTTGAAGCCAAGATGTAAGTCAAGGTCAAATGTCCCGAAATTGACTTTGAAAAGTTCAAGTTTAGTTTTCTGTAAGATGACCTTGACCTACGATTTAACCCAATAATCTTTGCTTAAGGACATCGTCTCTGCTTTCACGTCGAACCTTAACTTTGATAATACGGCAAGAAATAAGGCAACGACAAGTAAAATCGCAAATGACCCGAGATCGATATGAAGTTTGGACTCAAGGTCAAAGTCAAGGTCACGGTTGGTTAGCCTTGACTAAAAGGTCGGTTTAAAAAAAGTTATTGATCGATTCGGCTGAAATTTGATGTGTGATCATTGTTAGTCATCCTTAACATCCCCTGCAAATTTCAAGTTCCTACGACCACGGGAACCGATAGGGGTACGAAAGTGCAGTAGCGCCGGCGGCCAGTTTAACCTTAAAAAAATTACAGTTGAATAAAAAGACAATAATAACTATATTTCTCTGTGTGAAGTCTTTATTATTTTTAATTTTATCTTATTCAAGCAGAGTTTACATTAGTAAATAGTAATCAAGTTTATTTATTTCCTGATTTTAGTGACTTCATTAAAGCCCCAATAACACTCTTGTTGTAACTGAATAATTTGTCCCAATCTTTATTCTGGTCAACAAATTGTACTATTTTACAATATTCCAATTAATAAATAATACAAATTTCATCCTAACCCACCTTATTTTAAAAATTGGAAAAATTCAACTACATGCCGTTACATGGTTTGAAAAGCCTTACGTAAGCACTTTCAAATGAAACTTGGATTTAAACATATTTTCGAACCCTCTGGACAGGTAAGATAGGTTGTAATGGATAATTTACACGACAGGTAGGACACTTAAACATCTAGTAGTTAGAATAAGGCTGTTATTGTCCCTTTAAAAACGCAATCATTGCATATTTAATTTCAACAAAAGATTCTTTATTGATAAATCTATGAGCCAGTTATGAATCGCGATACGTATCGTATCATGGCACATGAATCGCAAGATTAGTATTGAAAGTGTCAAGAATATCATAGAACTGACAACCAACCATGAGGACACCCAAATATCTTACCTACTCCTCTCCGCATTGCAAATTAATGGAGGTGCTGAAACGGCTCTAGGACAATTCGATCCCAGACAATTTGTACCCGGACAATTCGTAACTAGACAATTCGTACCCAATGACAATTCGTACCCGGACTATTTGTCCCCAAGAACAATTCACCAGACAATTCGTATCCAAGGACAATTCATACCTAAGGACATTTCGTACCAAGGACAATTCGTACCCAAGGACAATTTGTACAATTCGTACCCAAGGACAATTCGACCCCGGGTACGAATTGTCCTTGGGTACGAATTGTCTGGTGAATCGTCCTTGGGGACAAATAGTCCGGGTACGAATTGTCATTGGGTAGTTCTTTGCCTGAGTAGTCTTTAGCTGCGAAACGTATATTATACCATTATAATTTAATATTTTGAATGACGATATTGGTACTGAACAAAAAAGCTAGAGAAAACACTTTCCAGGTCAATTTTGAATCATTTAAATTAACGTTACAACTTCATCATATTGGACGTTCGCACAGGGTTGGCCGAAAAACTGACGGATATGAAAGGGACATTATTGTGCGTTTTATTAGCTATAGGAACAGAGCTGTTGTGTTTAGAAATAAAAAAGTTTTAAAGGATTACAACACTACCAATAAATACAAAATTTATATCAACGAAGCCTTAACGAAGAGAAGATCGTACTTATACAAACAAACACGGGCAGTTTTCAAAGCTTACCTCATTAAGAGTTGTTGGGCGTATGACATGAGAATATACGTCAGAAATCTAGATGATGACAGAACATATCTGATAAATAATGAAGAAGATCTGAAACAGTTCACACCAGTACCAGCAGTAACAAGACCTATTCTTGGAACGCAAGAAGGAGATACCAGGCGAAGTATATTTGGAGAACTAGCATCTATAAACGAAGTACAGAAGACAACCGTTACGAGACAACAATCCATAGTAAACTTTGGGGTTATGACGTCAACACCCAAAAACCCAACACCAATAATGTCACCAAATAGATCTAGCCAAGCTTCGAGACTTTAATTATCTATAACAATGTATGTAAGTTTCTTTAAATTCATATTTAAGTATATAAACAATCTTATATTGAAACTTTAAGCGTTTACAAATTTCTAGCGCCTGGTTATTCCAGTCTACATACATTTGGTTTGGTGCAATATGTCTTGCCTCGTTCCTCAAGACTAGCTCTTGCTGGAGCTGTGGCTGAAAGGCGTTATGGTACACGATTCGTGTACCAATAGTAAAATGTTTATTTTTTCTTAAATATTGGATATCAGAAGCCCATCTTTTTACGGCAAGATCACATAATCAATGTTCATTTAAATTGATAAAAAAAAATCGTCTTTTCAGTGTTGAAGAATAAGGATGATATCGGGTTAGAGACTCTGCTCCCTTAACAATTTAAAACCAAAAATTATAATGATATATTGTATTGCATTTTTGTATTAAACATACACAATATTCCATAATAATACATCATTTCGCAAATATTGTTCTTAGGAAATAGTATCTTATAAACATTGTATAATGATATATTATATCGAAACGTGTTTATCCTTATATAATACATATAGTATTCTGTAAACATGTCAAATCAGAAATTCATAACATGTTATGCTTAAAACTTGTTAATACTTAGACAAAAGTGTTCAATGCATACATTAAAACAACATTGTATAACTTGCTACTAATAGTTAGTGCAGGGGGGCTGCGCCACATATGATTTACATAAAGGACAAATATAACGACAAGACATCATACTCCGAAACAGCAAACAAAACAAACAAAAAAACAATTCAAAAAAGAGTGAATGGATCCGGGGGCTAGCCGTAAGCGTCCACTGTGCTGTACAGTCCCGGTTATGAAGTAACACAGACTTCACTCAAAATTGAATATGATCAGGAAAAACATTATGTGATGTCTGCATGAGTCATGGTCTGCCATATGCTACAAGCAATACGAATGTAAGCATACTGTAGTAAAAAAAAAAAATAACTATAGGCCTACAAGTAACCATCGGTGAAATGTAAAATAGTACTCTACACACATAATTTTATGCTGAACTCATACTCAGAAAACAGTATTCTGTACGAAATTATTAGAAATAAAACTAAAGTAGTACACATATTGACACAATATTTTCAAATTATATCTTGAATTAACTTTGTGCATACCAATATAAAATATTTAGTGTAATCGATGTTTATACTTAGACACGAGTACTCAATGCAGATATTGATAAGATATTCCATACTAATGTCACGTCAGTTAATAGCATAGACAATATTCCACAATAATATATTATGTTAGAATGAATGAATGAATGAAATGGGGTTTAACGTCCTACTGTTATGCACTTAACCTGAGCTAATTGAAGACGGGCATACGCCATACAGTGCGCTATGAGGGAAATTTTGCCCGGGCAGCGGGCAACTCTTATATCGAATTTCAACTGCCAAGGGATCTTTTACGTGCACTCCAATGTGTACACGGGACCTCGGTTTTTCGTCCCATCCGAACGACTAGGCAACTGTCCTTGTCAGGCCCTCCTTCTGCATCACTGACAGGGGGAAATCACGTCGGAAATCAAGATGAACTTTCTCGGCCAATGCAGGGATCGAACACCAGACCTCCAGGCTAGTGAACCGGCGCCTTATCCACTTAGCCACCGTGATCCCCATATTATGTTGGAACATACATGTATACATAGTGTTGTAACAAAATATAACATTTTAATATGATATATTATGTAGAAACTTTTTGAACAACATATTATATATTATGTAGAAATTATTGATATATTAAAGCGTGTTCATACTTAGATAAGAGTAATTCTAGAGTATATCAAGACTTTTCAAAATTTTTATGTAAGACTATTTTAAAACTTCATACTTTAAAACATTTTTGAACCCACACATTGATAAGAGTATATATATGTTATGTTGAAAATTTTCTCTTTTTAATAACATTTTAGATAAAATACTTTGTTAAAACTATATTTTATACACATTGATACAATATTCTGACACAATATAATTAGGATAACGGTGTCTTATATACAAACATTTACTTTTTTTTGTAATACTAAAGTACGTGTAGTTAAAATATACATTGATTGGTCATGTATTATCTCATAGTAAATAGCTTAAATTTAGTTAATATTTTTGATAAAAAAAATTGTTAATATTTTTGATAAAAAATTTTCGTATAATTTTTAATTAAATGCTATATTTCGTCACATTTCTTGCGAACCGAAGAATCTGATGTGTGGTTGAGTGTTGAGAGTTTGTATTGGGGGATTAATACTCTGTTGTTGTCTTCGTGGCCGTCAAATACTAATACTTGTTTATGATTTAATATTTCATGCATATACGTCGGGACACTGGACGTCATTTAAATAAATGGTGTTATTCTATGGCAGTGAGGGCAGCATGGTGTAGATTTCTCAATGCTTAGGTATATATCGGATTCGTCGGTGCGCGAGAAACGTGATGATTTTATCTAACTTATTCTTTAATTAAAATTATCTCTTTAATCTGTCTGAACATATGAAGCTTGTCGTTATTTTAAACGGCAATCAGAGAGGTGCGATAGCGTTGTACCTCTTGTACATAAATGTAAATAATTTCATTTCGTGTAATAATTTGCCATTGTATTGTATATAATCAATCGCGGCCACTTCATAAGCCCTACATTTATTACGATTATCATGTATCAATTTTCATTAGCTTTTTAATATTTATATTATCTTTCTTATTACAGAGGAGATGTCGAGCAGAATCCTGGACCAACTAAATTTTCCTTGGTGCATTTGAATGTTAGGAGCATCCGAAATAAAATTGATCTTGTCACAGCAGAATTATCAGAAGATTATGATTTTATTTTACTTACAGAGACATGGCTTGACAAAAACGTTTCATCTGAGACCCTATCTATCCCTGGTTTAATGCACCTATAAGAAAAGACAGGACAGACGGACAGTGTGGGGGCGTTGCACTATATTACCGTATGAACATATTAACAAAACGTAGGACTGATTTAGAAACCGACAGTACAGAGTGCATTTGGGTTGAAACTAATATTAATAATGCGAAGTTTATAATTGGCACATTTTACAGACCTCCAAATTCTTCAACTCAAATTAACAACTCAATATTTGATTCTTTGTCATTGGCTGCATCAGATGATATAAATAACCTTCTTATATTTGGCGATTTTGATCTTTTGACTAAAACAAATACTATTATTCACTCAGCTATCTCAGTTTTGGATTTTAAACAGATTATTACAGAACCAACACGATATGACAACAAGGGGGGGGGGGCATTAATTGATTTAATTTTAACAAATTGTTCAGGATATATTTACGAATCTGGTCTATTAGATAACTTCTGTAGTGATCATTGCCCTGTGTACTGTCGGTTAAATTTTCATCGTCAAACACTACATAGCTTCTACGATAGGGCAGACTTTGACATGACATTAGGAGTATACCATGGGAATCCACATCTTTGATAATAGTTCAATTGAAAGTTCGAGTATAGCCTTTACAAACGAGTTAATACAACTTGCAACAAAACACATTCCCAACAAAAAAGTTACTATTAGACCTAAAGACAAATTATGGATGAATAACACTATTAGGAAAATGAGAAGGAAAAAAAATAAAATACACAAGAAAGCTGTACAAAAATAATTTGACAACTGATTGGCAAAATTTTAGATATATTAGAAATACATATATTGATTTAATAAGAAACTATAAAAAAGAATATTATCAAAAATTAGACGACGAAATTAACAGTCCAAACAATTTTGGCAAAAAGGGTGGTGGCGTTTTGGTAACTCGTTTGTTAAGGATAGAAAAGGTGGAGAAATTCCACCACTTATGAAAGACGGGACCCCATTATTTAATCCTAAAGACAAAGCACACTATTTAAACGAATTTTTTATTAACCAATCACAGCTAGACTACACTAATGCAAATCTTCCGGATCTCGAGCACGAAGAACACTCATTGTGCAACATATTACTAACACCTAAAGCAGTTAAAGACATGATTTTAACAATTGACACTTCTAAAGCTAAAGGTCATAACGAAATTAGTGGGAAATTATTAAAATCTCTATCTTCTGAAATAAGTGCACCATTATGTAAATTATTTAACATCTCTTTAAACTGTAAGCATGTACCAACTATTTGGAAATCTGCAAACATCACGGCAATTTTTAAAGATAGGTTGCCAGGCAACGAAACATACGCCAACAGCAGCTAAATCGTCCGGGCAGTCAACAAGAGTTGTCGCATATTTAACTTTTTTCAGTAATGAAACATTTATAATACACTAAAATCATATAACAAGTAACAACTCATTATTTAATTATCAGAAAATCATTCGAATTTGTTTGGCTTTGATACAGTTCTCCTCTATGCTAACGTTTAGTATACGAAACACTTAATATTCTGAAAATCAATAGGCTTCTTCGTCTCATGACCTTCAACACTGTGTATAAATTTTAAGTCAATCTGTTATTAACTTTAGCCTCTGGAGCGATCACAAGATTTTTTGAAGTGATCAAGGGCCATAACTCCGACAGCAATTATCGGAAATCGCTGAAAATCAATAGGATTCTTCGTCTCATGACCCTAAACACTGTGTATAAATTTAAAGTCAATCAAATATTACCTTTAGCCTCTACTGCGTTCACAAGATTTTTCAAAGTGATCAAGGGCCATAACTCTGGCAGTAATTAACGGATATCGCTGATAATCCCTAGGCTACTTCGTCTCATGACCGTTAACACTGTGTATAAATTTAATCGGATATTACCTTTAGCCTCTAGAGCGTTCACAAGATTTTTCAAAGTGATCAAGGGCCATAACTCTGGCAGTAATTATCGGAAATCGCTGAAAATCAATAGGGGTCTTCCTCTTATGATCTTAAACACTGTGTATAAATGTAAAGTCAATCGGATATTAATTTTAGCCCCTAGAGCGTTCACAAGAAATTGTGGACGATGAACGGACGGACGGACGGGGGCGACGGCAATATACGACCACATTTCTATGTGGGCGTATAAAAAGGGTGACCCAACTCTTTGTGGTAACTATAGACCAGTATCATTATTGAGTATTGTTGTAAAAAATTTTGAGAAATGCATTTACAAACATGTCTTTAACTTTAAGGATCACAACACTATAACTAATCTACAAAGCGTTTTTTTGCACGGGGACTCAACAACTTACCAAGGCCAGTATACGAGAACGGTGTTCTGTGACATCAGCAAGGCTTTTGACAGTGTGGCATGCTGCACTTTGTCACACGCTAGGGGCAGTTGGGATCAGAGGAGATCTACTAGAGTGGTTTTAAGACTATCTTAGTAATAGAAAACAGTGTGTGGTTATTGGGGGTGCTTCCTCTGAACCCCTGACTGTCCCAGCTGGTGTCCCACAGGGCTTTTGTTCCTTGTTTATATCAATGATATTGTCCAAAACATCGACTCGAACATCAGACTATTTGCAGACGATACAAGTTTATATATAAAAGTAAGTGACCCAACAGCATGTGCGAATGTTCTTAATGCTGATTTAGAAAAAATAAAAATTTGGGCAAAAACATGGCTGATATCAGCTTAACCCGCTGAAAACTGAAACACTTGCACTTACTAAAAAGAAAATAATACTATCGACACTTAACTTAGACGGCATTCCAATTCAAGAAGTTTCGTATCACAAGCACCTGGGACTGACATTTCAAAATAATTGTAAGTGGGATATTCATATTAATAATATCTTAACAAAAACTGGTAAACTCGTGAACTGTCTTCGATCTTTAAATTACCGACTTAGTCGTAAAGCCCTAGAAACCATATACACTTCTTACATTCTTCCTCATTTTGACTACTGTGACGTAATATGGGACGGGAGCACTGCTGAACTGACCAACAAATTAGAATTTATACAATTAGGTGCACTCAGGACTATATGCGGGCAGGCATCGATATTTCCGTGCGCAGGCACATTTGCTTTTAAAAAAAAATTTGCAGGCCCTTTTTTAAAAAAAGAAATTTTTTTTGAAAATTATTAGTCACGTAAATCATGTAAATAAATTTCTTCTGCTGAATCATACTATATCAGGTCAAAGAAAGCCGCCCAGTCAAATATAAACCCCTTCGACTTCGTCCTTCTCTCACTCCGTACACAAACAAACCCAGCGCTAGAAATTTATCACCCACGGCTAACGGCAAAGCCATGCGGTAAGTAAAGGAAAAGCCCACACAAACCGCGTCTGCCACGGCATTATTTATTTTTGTGTGCCGTAGTAGACCCTATCATCCCAAATTAGTTAAAAGAAAGAAGTATTGGTATTTTGTTTACTTCTATTTAGAAGTTTTGTGCAGGTCCATTCATTTCACGGTCACCAAGACCAATTTATGGCACTTCAATGTTAAGGGTTTGGATGTCGTAAATTGTGTCGTACATTCGGTTTTTACGATCAATTTTGAATGTACTAATTCTACCGAATCTATAGGAGGTTTTACGTGTGATGCACTTCCGGTTTCTATTTTTAGCCTGGCCGTATTTAGCCCACAGTTTAACATGGAAAATGCGACGGAGAGCGGGGTTTTCTCTCTATTTCTCTTTATATTTAACGTATTCTTTAATGCCACTCTTGTTGTAAGTTACGTGTAGCATTCGTAATAAATAACTGATTTCAAATCATGTCTTAGTTATTATTATTTTGTTTTAATGACGATATGTAGCAGACGATATGTCAAGCTCGCACACGGTTCAATAGTCTCTATCACCCAGAAAAATATTCTCCGTATGTTGAAGACTAGAAGGTTCAGGGTGACCGAGACTAGAAGGTTCAGGGTGACCGAGACTAACGGTCCAGTTGGCCTTACGCAAAAGCAGTACACAGATATTGCTGTATGCAGCCGATTTATATGTTTTGTGTTAATTGTACTGCAAACAAATAATAAATAACATCTGCTTGGTTGTAAAATGCCACGAAATAGAGCATAAGAGTAAACAATATGGATTATAGAGTGTTTCCCTGTGGTTCCACGAAAGAATTATTCAAGACGATATTAAAATTTAAGCACGACCGTAGAGCAAGTCTAAAACATAGGTTGCCAGGCAACGAAACATACGCCCACGGCAGCTAAATCGTCCGGGCAGTCAACAAGAGTTGTCGCATATTTTACTTTTTTCGGTAATGAAAGATTAAATAGTGTATTATAAATTTTATAATACACTAAAATCTGATTAAAAGTAACAACTCATTATGTAATTATCAGAAAATCATTGGAATATATTTGGCTTTAACGTTTAGTATACGAAACATTTAATATTCTGGACTTAGCTGTTCAAATTATCATAATTCATTGAAACTCAAAAGACTTCGTTTCATGACCTTCAACACTGTGTTTAAAGTCAATCGGATATTAACTTTAGCCTCTAGAGCGTCTAGAAGATTTTTTGAAGTGATTAAGGGCCATAACTCTGATAGTAATCATTGGAAATCGCTGAAAATAAATAGGCTTCTTTGTCTCATGACCTTAAACACTGTGTATAAATTTAAAGTCAATCGGTTATTACCTTTAGCCTCTAGAGCGTCCACAAGATTTTTTTAAGTGATCAAGGGCCATAACTCTGACAGTAATTATCGGAAACCGCTGAAAATCAATGGGCTTCTTCATCTTATGACCTTTAACTCTAGTGTATAAATTTAAAGTCAATCGGTTATTAACTTTAGCCTCTAGAGCGTCC
Source organism: Patella pellucida (assembly GCA_917208275.1). Lineage (NCBI taxonomy): Eukaryota > Metazoa > Mollusca > Gastropoda > Patellidae > Patella > Patella pellucida. The sequence continues at coordinate 47,507,653 of OU795037.1, read as the reverse complement.
ACAAGATTTTTTGAAGTGATCAAGGGCCATAACTCTTACAGTAATTTTTCGGAAATGGCTGAAAATCGATAGGCTTCTTCGTCTCATGACCTCAAACACTGTGTATAAATTTAAAGTCAATCGGTTGTTAACTTTAACCTCTAGAGCGTCCACAAGATTTTTTCAAGTGATCAATGCCCATAACTCTGACAGTTATTATCGGAAATCGCTTAAAACCAATGGGCTTCTTCATCTTATGACCTTTAACTCTGTGTATAAATTTAAAATCAATCGGTTATTAACTTTAGCCTCTAGAGCGTCCAAAAGATTTCTTGAGGTGATCAAAGGCCATAACTCTTACAGTAACTTTTCAGAAATGGCTGAAAATCAATAGGCTTCTTCGTCTCATGACCTCAAACACTGTGTATAAATTTGAGGTTATAAACTTTAGCCTCTAGAGCGTCCACAAAATATTTTTCTAAGTGATCAAGGGCCATAACTCTGACAGCAATTATCAGAAATCGCTGAAAATCAATAGGCTTCTTCATCTCATGACCTAAAACACTGTGTATGAATTTAAAGTCAATTGGTTATTAACTTTAGCCTCTAGAGCAACCACAAGATTTTTTTCAAGTGATCAAGGGCCATAACTCTGACAGCAATTATTGGAAATCGCTGAAAATCAATAGGCTTCTTCGTCTCATGACCTTAAACACTGTATATAAATTTAAAGTCAATTTGATATTAACTTTAGTCTCTAGAGCATCCATAAGCAATTATGGACTGACGGACGGACGGAAGGACGGGGGAGACGGCAATATACGACCACATTTCAATGTGGGCTTATAAAAATGATAACAAGGAATAATCACGCTGTAAATAATGCACCAGTCCAGTTATTGCATTCAACAGTTGTTCTCCGAACCAAATACTAAATTAGAAATTAATAAAATAGACACAAATCTATCGTTCTCTATTCTTGGTTGCGACAGTGGAGATAAACTGACTGGATTAAAATTTCACTGAGTGCCAAACGCTGAGCAAAGACGATTTATGTAGTTGTAAAAAGAGCTTTGAAAAATATTCACAGATTCCAATTGGTCATCGTTTTGTTCTTTCTGTTATTTATATTCCACCAAGAGAAAATTTTATAAAAATGGCTGAAGTTTTACCACGAAAATCAAACAACTATTTTTCATTGGTTATACTAGAGCCGTCTAAACGCGGGGAAATTTACAGTAGCTATTGGCTATACAACACGCATAAACAATCTTATTTGCATATTGCATTCTATTTATAGAATTATTAGCTGGGATTATTTTTTGAGTCGATAGCCTTAAGGACCAACATAGTACCGTGTTTTGTGTAAGACTATAGCATGCAATGCTAGCAGACTATATATATCAAGTATTAACTGCGTACGTATACACTGTCCAGTCGGCAGTTGAATGTAAATAGGATAGACCATTTAAATCTTTTATGTTAATTAATAGTCCTGTAAGTAATAGATAGCATCTGTTTGGTCGTAAACTGCGTAATACTAAATACTAATTCGGGCCATGAGCACGAATCAGCCATTTACTATTTTCCTCAGTTGCATATGGCCATTGGGGCATTCAGTCCATGTCAAGTGTACACAAAATTCGGGCGATTTTGACATGACCATCACAGATTTTAATGATTTTTGGTGTGCAAGTTAACCATGATGAAAAAATGTGATGTGCAAATTATAGGGCTGGGGGACCCATATGGGGCCCCTTCAGGGACATCCCAAACATTGGACCTTTTCGGCTTACCTACCAACTTTGAAACTCCATAGCTTCGTCCCTAGTAATCCTACGTACATCAAATTGGTATCAAATTGTTCAGAAAACATAGATCTTTCTAATGACACAAAGCACGAACTCGACAGGACAAAATTCAGGCAGATATTGTTGACCTTGACCTTTGAATCCACGCCCCCAAAAAGGGGCAAACTCGATTTGCCCAATTTTTCGTGTGAACATTGCCCCACCTATAAATAGCAAACACACAAAAAATCAAAGTGGGATCTCCATGGGAACAGATTTAATTGACATAGAAGTCCATATAGGTCGCAAAAACAGACATTGATTTTATTAGAATTAACTGTAGGTTTTTTGTGCAAGCTGACTTCTGTACACTAATTTCACTATGTTAACTTGTACATTCAGTTTTTGTCACTGGACGATCCATTTAGTTCTCATTTTTTGTACCCTAGGGCTTTGTTTGCAGCATTAATTTCTTTTTTACTCAGAGTATAGGTCCTACCAGTAGCTTTTTTAGGGTCTACCGGAATCAGAATATTCCTGTAGTCTATGATGCACAGATCTTCCACATCCGGGAAGAAGAAACTGTTTGACGGGCCATTTGGATCACCTCTCGTTCAATGGGACACGATTCTAGGATGCACGCCAGCCACCATTTACTGTCGTACTGTACGGTGACGTAACCTGCTAGTTTCATTTCTACAGGGGAAGAATGTTCAGCTGCTACTGACTTAACATGCGAAGAAATACTTGCACTAAACTCGCGTACCTCAATCGTTGTCTTTGATAAAGGTTTGAGTGAATGGAGTTTCTGCGTGCCAGGAATTGATTTTGCTAATATCGCCCTGTCTCTTAATAATTGCTCTTCCAAGTCGTGATCTTTCTGGGTGGCGTAACCAAATTTCATATTACCCAGACTCCTGTTTGCACTCACTCTAACTGTACCTCTCTCACACACCACTAGCAGATGACATAGTTAACAGATACAAACAGATAAGGTTTTGTGCACTTGAATAACTGTGTAGCACCTGACTTGACTGGCTCCTAAAATATGTTCCCACAGAGATCCCATTTTGATTTTTTGTGTGTTCATTCATCATAGGTGGGGCAATGTTCCCACAAAAAATTGGCCAAATCGAGTTAGCACCTTTTTGGGGGCGTGGGTTCAAAGATCAATGTCAACAATATCTACCTGGATTTTGTTCTGTCAAATTCATGTCATTAGAAAGATCTATGTTTTCTGAACAATTTGATACCAATTTCATGTACATAGGATTACTAGGGACGAAGTTATGGAGTTTCAAAGTTGGTAGGTCCAAAGGTCCAAAGTTTGGGATGCCCCTAGAGGGGCCCCACTATAATTTTGCACATCATATTTTTTCATCATGGTTAACTTGCACACCAAAAATCATCAAAATCTATGATGGTCATGTCAGAACCTTGTGTACACTTGACATGGAATCCCCCCATTACGGGACAGGTAAACTTGCCGTATCTTTTCTATATCGAAGTTATTGTAAATATCGGTTTTTGGCATCGGTCAGTAAACCTTACACGTATACAGAAATGGTGGTCGGTTCCATTTTAGGTAAAAGAAGCTTACTGTACGACGGTATTTTCAGAAAAAAAACACACAATGGCCTATGAGTTTCAGTCGAGCAACACGGCCAGTGTCTGCGCATGACCGAAATGACGTCAAAACGGAAACCTGTAAAGGCTCATATACTAAATCCTAGCCTATCCACAATGTCAATGTTTCTTTTTTTTTTTTTTTTGCCTGTGTTGATCGTGGATTTGCTACGACCTGGAAGTAGGACTAGGAGGACGATGAGAGCTTTTTCAACTTTCGTCTGACTTGATTCTCATTCCAACATACCGGTAATAATAATATAATTCGTGAGACACAAGTCAAATAAAACGTGTTTTAATTACCAATATCTACCTGTTGTCATAATTCGTTGTACTCAAATAAAATACAAACACCATTTTAAGAAAAGACCTATAAAAATTTGAATATATAAATGAAAATTAATTTGCACTGAAGCAAATAAAAGATAGCAAATGCTCTAAAAATACACCAATAAGGGTTGAATTTTCATAAAAGACCACGCCCCTCCCAAAAAATTTTTGGGCTCGCTTCACTCGCACAAGATTTGTTTCCAACACTCGGCAAATCCTGGCTACATCCCTGCTATATACCGGGCAATTGAATACTCTCCTTTTTAGTATGACCCTGCAGGCTCATTTTCAAGTGTGTGCGCAGGCACACTCAACTTTTATAGAGCCGTGCTGTTATGCACTTAACCTGAGCTAATTTATTTGAAGGCGGGCATACACCATACAGTGTGCTATGAGGGAAATTTTGTGTACAAGGGACCACAGTTTTCGGATCCATCCGAACGACTAGGCAGCTGTCCTTGCCAGGCCCTCCTTCTGCATCACTGACAAGGGGAAATCATGTTGGAAAATCGAGATGAACTTTCTCGGCCAATGCAGGGATCGAACACCTGACCTCCAGGCTAGCGAACCAGCGCCTTATCCACTTAGCCACCGTGATCTCCGATTTCGCAAAAAGGAGGATCTGCCAGTTGGCGTTACTAAATGGACAGTAACTCCGTAAATTCTGCTCTGATTTAAAAAAAAAAAAGTGTCGTTACGATGCTGTGATTTTCCGTTTTTGGGAAAAAACAAGGTTATCGACAACAAATAAATATTGAAAAAGAGCTGCTGGTAGCTAGTTCAAATAAATTATCAATTGATTGACATATATGATTATATTTCTTCAGCTCTCGATAACGGTAAAGAAGTAAAAGCTATCTTTTGTGATATTAGCAAAGCATTTGACCGTGTGTGGCATAAGGGTTTGATTCACAAACTGAGTTGTATTGGTATTCGTGGTAAACTGTTAACTCTTATATTAGATTATTTGTCGAACAGAAAACAATCCGTAGTCCTTAAAGGCGAAAGTTCTAATTTATAATATAGCCGCAGGTGTACCCCAGGGATCGGTCTTGGGTCCACTACTTTTTCTTATTTTTATCAATGAATGATGTTCCTGAAAACATAAATTCTAATATTCGTTTATTTGCAGACGATACGTCGTTGTATATAACAATCGAAAACCCAGGCGAATGTGAAAAGGTATTAAATTTAGATTTAAAGTTGATTAACAACTGGTCGACTAAATGGAAAGTAAGATTTAACCCCCTGAAAACAGTTTCAATGACTTTCTCTAGAAAAATATTTCAAACCTCTTTTAATTTAAATTTTAACAACGTAAATATTCAGGAATCGATACACCACAAACATCTTGGTCTTATTTTACAAAGTAATTGTCAGTGGGACAACCATATTGAATATGTAATATCCAAAGTTAAACGCTCTATTTACTGTCTACGTGGTTTAAAATATCAAATTTCTTGTAAGTCTCTAGAAATTATATACAATGCATTCATCCTACCCTTATTTCATTATGCGGACGTCGTTTTGGACAGCTGTAATAAATTCGAGTCTTTAAAATTAGAAAATCTCCACTTAGATGCACTGAGAACAATAACCGGTCTCGTTCGAGGCACTTCCCATAACGTACTTTATAATGAATCTGGATATAACCCACTATGAACAAGGCGTATAAGGCACAAGCTCATTCCTATATACAAAATGGTCAATAAAATGGTTCCCTCCTTTTTAAGCCTACTAGTACCACCTAAAATATCCGAAATAAATCCTTACCCTGTTCGTAATAACAATGATTTGAAACATATTGCTGCTAACACTAATTATTATAAAAACTCCTTTTTACCTTCAACTGTTGAGCTTTGGAAGTCTTTCTCATGATATTCAAAACGCGTCTACTATACAAAATTTCAAAATTAAATTAAGTGCGAATGACCATAAAATACCGGAATATTATTACTATGGTGAACGTAAATTTCAAATTATTCATTCAAGACTTCGAAACTGTAAAAGTGCTCTAAATTTTCATAGGTTCTTAATGCATATTTCAGATAATCCGACATACAGATGTGGTCATACTCCAGAAGACAGCGATCACTATTTTCTCCATTGCCCCAACTATGCCACTCAGCATATGTCAACATTAAATACCCTCCCACTTACATCAGATCACTCAAAAGCTTTTCTTTATGGGGATCCCAACGAAAATATCTCGTATACGGTAACGAAGTCATTTTTAAACAAGTTCACAAGTATTTTATTTTTAAACTAACTAAAAGCTTTGAATAAATAAGAATTACCTGGCGATGGTGATTAATGCTAAATGAATATGATGATGATGATAATGATGATGATTATGACGGTGACGACGACTTATGTAAATATGTAATATATACTTGTACATTATGTACATTTTAGTAATTGTATTGTTATGTGTATTTAACCCTTTCAGACTACAATACGTAATATGACGTCATAAAATAAACAACCATTGCGACTACTGTACGTATTATTACGTACCCTGGAGAAATTGAAAGTTTCGGGAAAATTTTACCTTGAACTTTTGACATTTCTGATAGGGGACATACATGTAACTCTGGTTTGTTTATAACTATCCAGACGTTTTTTCGATCTTTTATTAAATGGCTAAAAGAATTGTTGATGAAATTTTAGCAGATCCGTCATTTTTTGAAAGCGATGACGACGTTGAGAGTGACTTAGAGCGGGATAGCGATGAATACGTCTGTTTTGACAGTGATGCAAGCAACAATGACTCGAGGAAAATGTAGACGGCGATATCGCTAATGCTAATGTAAACAAATCTTTTCCCGATGTTTTTACGGCAAATTCTGAATCCCTTGTTGAAAACCGTATGATTTATAAAATCTGTTGCTATGGGAACCATAAAAATTTAGTCGTTCTCCCTCAATACCTGAACTTTTTTTTATTATTCATACAATAGGAGTAAGTATGTGCACTACGTATGTCTATGAATGAATATCTGACTAATACCTATTAGAATGGTTTTTGATGTTTTTCATGAAATTTGTCAAATTACCAAAGCTATATTTTTGTAAAATTGGTTATATTTTTTTACTCATAACTTCTCACATTTTACATTTATTATTGCTACTCTGATGTTGAAAAATTATAGTGATAAATTTTAACATATAGCTAGTTTGCATTTACATAGAGATTAAAGCTTTTTTAAAATTGTATTAGTAATGCTTGACTTCACATTTTTCTCCTTTTTCCCTGTTGTTGTCATGGTAACTGTTGGAATACCACTGAAGTGTTCATGTCCAAATTTGAGTATTTAGTACATTGACCATTCTTAACCCCAAAAAACATAGTTTTCACATGCAATGCTCACTGGATATTTTACGTTACCATGAAATGAAAATCAGCAGTAATTTAACCAAATTTTGCAAATTAATTTGATTTCATGGGTACTTTCCTCTTCTGAAAAGTGTAGTCTGAAAGGGTTAATATATTTATTAAATAAGGAGACGAATGAATATAACTATAAGCCATTGGCTTGTTTTCGAATACTTAACTATTGTCAGTGTATGTATAGGCCTAATATATATCTTATTTGAATAAAATATGGTTATTGATTATTGCAAACATTAGAAAATAAACTTCTCGACCTATGGGTAATATGTATTTGCGTGATGGTGTTAGTGCGTAAATAAGCTTTATTTTGGTAAAATAATTATGTCTCTAGGACTTTTGGTGCCAGAGATATGAAGTGGGGTTGAAAATTGAAGCAAAACAGGCCCGTATCTAGCCCAAAAATATTAGTGGGGCAAGGGCTGCTTGGGGAGCCGATGGGGCTTCTGGGGGCGCCGGTGTACCTACAGTTGACGGTCCACAGAGAAGGGTCTATTCCCCCCAGGCGCCCGAAAAGTTTAGAAAATATGGTTTGCACCCGAGGAACCATGAAAATGTCAGAAATTTTAATGATCATTAAAAAATTTGAAGGAAGGAATACGACTTCAGCGTACCTTTATTAATTTATGAGAAAACAAAATGTTTTCAATAGGGTTACAGTGCGACTTGTTTGAATTTTGAAGATTATCACTCCTGGCGCGGGCTTGAATCAATCTCATCACCATCCGGAATTTAACCTGGAAATTTCCTACAATCTCCAGTTGGCTGTCTTATAGTGGATTTCTTCGGGCGTCGGTATGTGGTCGTTTATATAACGTCATTGTAGATATCTGCTGCCACACTTGCCCGACTTCTTTTTCGGGAGCATGTCTTAACACTGTTTAGTATCGCACGTTATACAATATCGATGCTGTATGTATCGGGAACCGTTATATACTTGACAGTAATAAAAAGTTTAATTCCTGCTACTTTACACTTAACGACAGATTCTGGGCAGAAAAAAACGCGAATTCTAAAAATTCCCTAAAATACTGGGTTCTAGTCTAAAGTAAGTTTTATAATATCTAAAATACTAATACGAAAGGGACGCTTCAAATCCGGAAAAGGGGGCGCGCTGAATCTATACTTGAAACAAGGCGCCCAGGTTTGCGGCAGTATCTGACACCTTTGAAAAAGATCGAGCACAACCCTGTCAGATCTATTGTCTAATGCGCTATAAACGGCAACAAGTACGGTGTGTACCTTAAACGAGTTCAATATCTAGAATAATTTTGGCAATGAATTCACTAATATATGAAGGATGCCAGTGAAATATTAATAACTGTTGAGATTCGCTAATAATTCGAGTGGCAGACCATAAACAGCCCCTGCTGACCTATGATACTAGCTGAGCAATACGAAGCGACTTCAGGTCTAAAAACACAAGATAAAATGAATTGTTTCCCATGATCATGCGGGGGTTGCGCTGTATAACGGGCACATATAACACAAGCCCTTCAAAGGGCGCCCAATCATGCTGTATTGGGCGCCCCATTGACCAAGTCGTGAGCGCCCAACCATTCTCGCTTGACATTATTTATTATGTGCGAACCGACAAACATACATTGTCATTATAATGCGCCCCACCAATCATGTCATTATTGGCGCCCCCCTGGGATAAGTAACACGCCACAGCTCACACAGTTTTGGACACCCCCTCAAGTTAGGTGTTAATCGTGTAATTCATTATGAGGCGCCTCATCATTTGGTGGTGGGGCGCCTCACATAGCGACACGAATAGAAGTGACATTGGTTAGTCACTCGGCTTTAAAGGGCGCCCATACTGAATATGGACTCGTTAGTCGCTGGCTTCGTTTTGCGTCCAATAGAAAGGGCGCCCATTACATTTTTCTCGCAATGGATAAAGGCATTATGCATTATGTGTGGCCAAACAATCATTTGGGTGGTGGGGCGCCTCATATGACGACATGAATAGGAGTGACATTGGTTAGCGGTCCCATCAATCTAGTAGTAGGCGCCTAACCAAAGTCACTCGGCTTTAAAGGGCGCCCATACTGAATATGAACTCGTTAGTCACTGGCTTCGTATTGCGTCCAATAGAAAGGGCGCCCATTATATTTTTCTCGCAATGGATAAAGGCATTATGCATTATGTGCGGCCAAACAATCATATATTGTCATAATAAGGCGCCCCACCAATCATGTCATTATGGAAGGTCCTCTGGGATAAGGTGCACACAGATCACACTGTTTTGACGCCCCACCAAGTTGTGATGTTCATCGTGTGAGTCATTGTGAGGCGCCCCACCATTTGAGGGGCGCCTCATATATAACGACATGATTGATGACGCTCCCATAAAACCAAGTGACATTGGTTGGGCGCCCTGTCACTCGGCTTTATGGGGCGCCCATACTGATATGGGCATGTATCATGTATTGTGTTCAATGGAAAGGGCGCCGAGGGGCGCCTTCTTTTTCGAGGCGGGGCGCCGATTTTTCCCAGGGGGGGGGGGGAGCTGCCCCCCTTGCCCCCCCGCTAAATACGGGCCTGCAAAATGGCCAATTTTCATTTTGTGAACAAGTGGTTCAACAAGGGCAAGAGGTCTGCCAGTTCGCGTTAATAAATGGACAATAACTCAGTCAATTCTGCTCGGATTTCCATAAACTTGGTGTTGTTACAATACTGAAGTGTGCAGCTTTCAGGAAATAACAAGTTTCAGGAGAAAAAAATAATATTTCAAATTAGCTGCCGGTCGCTACTTGTGATATAAAACGAAATTTTACCTTTGTAATGTGTTTGATAGTATGACCTTCCTTTCTCAAATCGTGGGAGAGCGCCAGATCGGAGACGGTCTAGCACATTTCTTTACCTGGGCGACCTTCGGATGTAGACTATGGTCGCGACAGTCTGAACCAGTTCCCGAAATGAAATGAAATGGGGTTTAACGTCCTACGCTTCTGCACCTAACCTGGGCTAATTGAAGACGGCCATTCGCCATACAGTGTGCTGAAATTTTCCCCGGGCAGCGGCGCTACGGCCTACTCTTATTATATCGAATTCCAACGGCCAATGGATATTTTACGTGCACGCCGATGTGTACACAAGACCTCGGTTTTCGTCCCATCCGAACGACTAGGCAGCTGTCCTTGCCAGGCCCTCTGTTCTGCATCACTGACAAGGGGAAACCACACCGGAAAATCGAGATGAACTTTCTCGGCAAATGCAGGGATCGAACACCCGACTTTCAGGGACAGCCTTTCGGGTGCGCCATTCGGTAAACCTCGAATATTTCCGGTACTCTTCGTAATAATAATAATAACTAGATCTGCATAGCAGATATCAAAGCTTTCATATATATGCAAAGGGGTTATTGGGATCTGCTGAAACGATAAGGATAAATGTCATCAGGTACTTAAAAAATAAATAATTAAAAACCAATTCAGAAAATCGATATGTTTTGCTAAAACTCTTTTTTTTTTTAATCGGATCAAAATGGGAGTTAGGTACAGGGTCCGGGGTTGTACATCCTCCTCGCAGTGTTCCGTTTGATTAGAGCTAATCTGACTACTCCCTGCTGGACTGAGTGGGTATTATTGTCACTAATTCTGACTGGCCAGTGGTCCTATTACTGACAAATCACTGAATTCGTTACAAAGGTATTACCTTTAAAACAAGACGTTTAATTAGGACAACTGTGTTTACGTCATGGCTGCATGTTTTTTTATGCTAGATTAACCAGCGCATAGCAGGATATTGCAGCAAAACTAATTGCGTGACAAACGAGACTATCGGTATTGACGTAAAGTAAACACTACGGTATGGCAACGAACAGACTTTCAACGTTTTTAATAACTTAAATCTTTGTCCAAAATATTAAGGAAGACCCAAGATTAAACGATGGAATGTCATGTTACTGTACGTAAGTAGTAGATTTGATTGAACGAGAAGAATAGACACATTTACTTAAATGTCAAGAATCCGAAGCGAATCCAGCAATGGCCAGAGAGGGATTTCTCGGGCCGTTGCTTCAGGAATATGGGGGTTGTAATGGACGTAGAGTGTCCAATTTTCATAGTTTTCGGACAATCGGTGTCGGTCTCGCGGCGAAAATTCCTTTTTATACGCCCACATTTTCATGTGGACGTATTATGTCGTCGCCCCTGTCCGTCCGTCCGTCCGTCCGGACGTCCGTCCACAATTGTTTGTGGACCCTCTACAGGTCACAATTCTTGTCCGATTTTGACGAAACTTAAAATATAGCTTTATCCCCAAAAGATCTCGGCTGCTTTCGATATTGGCATGTATCGGATCGAAACTTCATGGGTTATGGCCCCTGATTGTACGAAAAATCACGTTTTTAGCTTGTGGACCCTATAGAGGTCACAATTTTGAACAGATTCTGATGAAACTTGACATGCATGTTTATAACCCAAAGATCTTGGTTCCTTTTGATATTTGCGCCTATCGGAACGTAATTTTCTGAATTATGGCCCCTGATTGTCCGAAAAATCACCTATTTTAGCTTGAGGTCCCTCTTGAGCCGACAATTATTATTCGATTTAAAAAACCGTTCGATTATATCACCGTTACACCCCAAGGAAGGTTCAGTTCGAATTTCGGTAAAAATCGGACCAAAATTGCCATACAAAATGGCCGCCGTTTGTACGCGAATACAGTTAAAAAGTGGTATATCAAGGTTGTGGACCCTGTAGAGGTCACAATTTTAATTTGATTTTGATGAAACTTGAAATGCATGGTTATAACCCAAAGATCTTGGTTCCTTTCGATATTTGCGCATATCGGATCGTAACTTAATGAATTAATGCCCCTAATTATACGTAAAATCGCCTTTGTTTAGCTTGTGGTCTCTTTGGAGGTCACAATTATTATCCGATTTAAAAAATCGTTTGATTATATCACCGTTACACCCTAAAGAAGGTTGAGTTTGAATTTCGGGAAAATCGGACCAAAATTGCCATACAAAATGGCCGACGATCGTACGCGAATACTGTTTAAAATGGTATATCAATGTTGTGGACCCTGTAGAGGTCACAATTTTTATTTGATTTTGATGAAACTTGAAATGCATGGATATAACCCAAAGTTGTTGGTTCCTTTCGATATTTGCGCATATCGGATTGTAACTTCTTGAATTATGGCCCCTGATTATACGCAAAATCGCCTTTGTTTAGCTTGTGGTTCCTCTAGAGGTCACAATTATTATCCGATTTAAAAAATCGTTTGATTATATCACCGTTACACCCTAAGGAAGGGGGAGTTCGAATTTCGGAATAATTGGACCAAAATTACCATACAAAATGGCCGCCGTTCGTATGCGAATACTGTTGAAAAATGGTGTATCAAGGTCGTCGACCCTGTAGAGGTCCCAATTTTAATTCGATTTTGACGAAACTTGAAATGCATGGATATTACCCAAAGATCTTGGGTCCTTTTGATATTTGCGCATATCGTATCGTAACTTCCTGAATTAATGCCCCTTGATTATATGCAAAATCGCCTTTGTTTAGCTTGTGGTCTCTCTGGAGGTCACAATTATTATACGATTTAAAAAATTGTTTGATTATATCACCGTTACAAGCTAAGAAAGGTTGAGTTCAAATTTCGGGAAAATAGGACCAAAATTACAATACAAAATGGCTGCTGTTTGTACGCAAATACTGTTAAAAAATGGTATTTCGATTTTGATGAAACTTGAAATGCATGTTTATAACCTAAATATCTTGATACTTTTCGATATTTGCGCATATCAAATTGTAACTTGATTATGGCCTTTGATTGTAGGAAAAATCACTTTCGGTTTTGCTTGTTCTCTATCCATCTCTCGAAAATGTGGGCTTATCCTGCCTGGCAGCCGCTGGTTTTTACCCTTATAGAAGCCGTAAATTGACTCCAAAAAAAAACGACGAGCGGCAGGGGCCAAGAACAAACGACTTGAACAAATGCAGGTATCACCTTCAAACTTTCAGGGTACCTAGGTACCAACGTGAAAAGTTACTCGCCGGAATTTGGTGCTCATGGTACCTTTGGTTCTAGCATAGCATATGCGCAAATTCACGACGCACGGTAGGTGCCACGAACAAACGACTTGAACAAATGCAAATATCACCTTGAAAATTTCAGGGTACCTAGGTACTAACGTGAAAAGTTTCTCGCCTGAATTTGGTACTCATGGTACTATTGGTTCCAGCGTAGCGCATGCGCAAAGTCAAAACCAGCTAACTCGAAAACAACCTTGTCGGCACGGAAAACATCAAAGGGGTAATTCGGATTATTGAAATATTCAAATGCCAAACATTCGAACATGAGCCAGGCTACCCTGTACTGTATTATCTTCGTTAAAAGAAGATAGATTCTCTAAGCCACGACCAATTGTGTATGTTTTCAAGCCCATGAATGTGGACTTTTCACTATCGAACACCCTACCTCCAGGCTATGACCCATATATAATACACTAAATTTCGACATAAATTTTTGCCAGGGTCCCTGAAGTTGTACAGCACCCGGAGACCGATTTTTATTTAACTGGGGAATAAGTGATATTTCATATTATAGCAGGAAATAATTAAAATATTTCATAGGGATTATGATAATATATATATCATTAATGTGTCAAGGTCATAAAACGTACGCTCAAAGTATCATCCGTCGAGGTTTGCCGAATGCAAATTTTCGCGACCGGGATAGATTTGCACTGCCCAGGCAACGTTCCATTACTCCGATTGCCTTCAAATTTGCACAGATTTTACCTTGAGATTCTAGCTATCACATTTAAAAATATAAAATAAGTGAGATTCCGGGAACAATGAAAATTTATTCCAAACACACACCCCAACCATCAAAGTTTTTTTGCTTAAAAAATTGCCGTATTTTATCGACTTTTTTTGTTCTTAATATCTGAATATTTTCTCCTTTTAATATGTGATAAATATCATCGCGGCGCAGCCAACCGCTATAAATTCCAGAGATTTGGAAAACCGTAACGATGCCTCAGTAGTCAAAACAGGTCAAAATGGGCGATTCGGTTTCTATTGTTGAAACATCGTTCGGGTCATTTGAAAGACATTGTCTTTTAAGGAATATGTGTATAATACCTATCACATACAGAAGAGGCGATAAAATGTCTTTGCATTTGCAATTTCAAAATTAATTAAAACCAATATTAAATTCCGAAAATCGTTTTGATTGCTAAAACCTTTTTTTAATGGGATTAAAATGGGGGTAAAGCACAGAGTCCGTGGTGGTAATGGGCGTATTGTGTCCAAATTTCATGGTTTTCGGACAATCGGTGCCGGTGTCGCATCAAAATTCCCCCTTTTCCCCTCTACGCATGCGCGAAGTAAAATTTGTTTTGTCAATTTGGTGATTTTGGGTATATTTCTAAGTTTCTTGGTGAATGACGGTGGATCCAAGATGGTGGCCACAATACAATATAAAACGCGTTAAAGAACGAACAAATTTTTGTGAACCCCCGGGTGGTTCGGTTACCTTCAAATTTGCAAAGATTGTACCTTGGGACTCTAGCTATCACATATTAAAAATAGAAGAGAGTGAGATTCAAAGAACGTTGAAAACAAATTCACCCCCCCCCCCATTCTTCACCACTGACAACGGGGAACCACATTGACCTCGACTTTTTGTAACCATCCAAACGACTAGATACTAATCCTTGCACCACGGACTAGACGGTTCGAGTTTTTCGTCGCATCCAAACGATTAGACACGGATCCTTGTCGGTCCTTCGGTCCTTAACCACTGACAACGGGGAACCACAGTGACCCCTGTTTTTCGTGCCATCCGAACGACTGGACATTCTTCCTTAAAAGGCCTTCAGTTCTGTACAGATGAGCCACGCTGGCCTTGTTTAGTCGTAACAACAAACGACTAGACAATGTTTCATAATTTGGTCATGTTCGCGTGGGTGCGTTGGCAGCAGAATTAATATGTACATGGTCAATGGTATTGGCGCGAGGAGAGGGGGGGGGTGTACACAAATAACACAAATCAGAGCTTTATAATACACACGTATAATTGATATACTAAATACACAATTGGCTGAATTTCAATACATTTCTGGCACTCTTTTAACACATAATAATGAATGAATGAAATGGGGTTTAACGTCCAGGCAACGTTCCAGTGGTCCGATTGTCTTCAATATTGCACACATTGTACCTTGAGACTCTAGCTATTGCATATAAAAAATGAGTGAGATTCCGAGAACAATGAAAATAAATTTTATTGATTTTTTTTTGTTCTTGATATCTGAATATTTTCTCCTTTTAATATGTGATAAATTTCATCGCGGCGCAGCAAACCGCTAGAAATTCCGGAGATTTGGAAAACAGTTACGATGCCTCAGCAGTCAAAAAGGTCAAAATGGGCGATTTCGGTTTCTATTGTCGAAACATCGTTCAGGTCATTTTAAAAAATTGTCTTTTAAGGAATATGTGTATAGTACTTATACCTATCACATACAGAAGAGGCGTTAAAATCTCTTTGCATCTGCAATTTCAAAATTAATTAAAACCAATATTAAAATTCCGAAAATCGTTTTTTTGCTAAAACTCTTTTTTTATGGGATCAAAATGGGGGTAAAGCACAGAGTCCGTGATGGTAATGGGCGTATTGTGTCCAAATTTCATGGTTCTCGAACAATCGCTGCCGGTGTCGCGGTGAAATTCCCCTTCCCCCCCCCCTTATAAAAGCCGTAAATCGACTTAGAACCCCCCCCCCTCCCGAAAGAATGCCGTGTCAAGAACAAACAACTTGAACGAATGCAGGTATCACCTTGAAAATTTCAGTTCCAGCGTAGCGCATGCGCAAAGTCACGACGCACGGTAGGTGCCACGAACAAACGACTTGAGCAAATGCAGGTATCACCTTGAAAATTTCAGGGTACCTAGGTACTAACGTGAAAAGTGTCTCATCGGAGTTTGGTACTCATGGTACCCTTGGTTCTACCGTAGCGCATGCGCGAAGTCAAACCTGCTAAACTCGAAAACAACCTTGTCGGCACGGAAAACTTCAAAGGAGACATAGGAATTTTTGAAATATATTAAAATGCCAAACGTTCGACCATGAGCCAGGCTATCCCGTAATGTATTATTTTCGTTAAAAGAAGATAGGTTTTTTAAGCCATGAACAATTGTGTATGTTTTCAAGCCCATCAATGTGGATTTTTAACTGTTTTTTTATTTTCAATTCAAAATGGCCTCCCTGATTTGCCAGAAATCTAAATTCTACTCTCTACGTTTTAAATAATCGGCCAAACTGTAAGGAGTCGGAAAATATAATTGCCATGTCTGTAAATAAAATACCCAAAAAGCCTTAGAGATTTTTCATATTTCAAGATTGTGGCATTTCCGGTTTGGGCTTCAACTCCATTTTTTGTGAACGAATCAGTTGTGTAGTAGCTAGTACAAAAATAAAATTATCAAGACAATCTGACCTATATTTCGTCGATTTTTTGGAAAACTTTGATACTTAATATCACAAAGGGGAGATAATTTAGAAAATATCTAATGATAATTTTCCAGTAGTATCGATAAGATCTACTCACATAAAAAATTTCATAAAAATCGTGCAATTATTAAAGAAGTTGTCATTTTGATTTTAACTTCCGGTTCGAAATCACAGGGCGAATTTTCGAAATTCAAAAATCCGAAATAGCGGATTTGAAGTGAATGATTGAAGGTACTCAAGGAAATTTGTTTTAGTAAAAAAAGGTCAAATAGTCACAAAGTTACATCTAGGTAGGTCAAATGCCTTCGTTTGTAAATTTCGGTGATTTCGGATGTGTTAAACGTTTTGAAAATATGCCTATTCCAGAGCCACCACCCAGGTCAACGTTTTAGAAAGATCCCACGGTTAGATTCTGAGATATAAGATTTGAAGGTAGAACACACAAACAAAAAATAATTACTAGACCTGCGTAGCAGGAATGATGGGTTTCACTGGTACCACATTACCTTTGCACTTATGTCACTTTAAGTAGCACGTTAACCTTACACACATATCACTTGCAGTACCAATGGAACCGATAAACAGATTTCCACGTAAACATTGCACCCATCAAAAAAATGGAAGCAGAATCAACCAAATCCAGAAATATTAATTCATTTTATACATTTCAGACAATTAGTTTATCAGAAATGGCATAAGGCATCACATGGTGAAACGTGTACGCATATTGAATAATAATTGCTACTTTTATAGACCAAAAACCTTGAAAAGTGACTTGTAGAAAATCGTCTATTTCTCTGCAACCGTACAAGTTAGAAACCATTTTGTGGTATCTGTATGATCGTATGGGTTCATACTATTTGTTGATTGGAATCAAATATCATAATTTTAAAAACGTTACAAGTCAGACTCATTTGAATAAAATATCTATTTTGAAGGCCAAAAATACAGTTTTTGCCAAAATGACATTACTTCCGGTGATACTAAAAATCGTTAATTAGTTTTATAACATCGTCTTCGGAATTAACCATCACATTTTACGAAAATCGAATAATAATTGTCAATTTAATGAACCAAAAACCTGGAAAAGTGACTTGAACAAAACTGTCTATTTCTCGGCAACCGAACAAGTTAGAAACAATTTTATCATATCTATATAACCGTATGTATTTCATTAATATGTGAATTTAAATCAAAAGTTTAAATTAGTAATACATATTAAATTATTCTTGGTTTAAAAATATTAATTTTAAAAGTCAAAAAGGCAATTTTTGACCAAATGTTGTCACTTCCGGTCTCAATTTTAAATTGTAATCAACTTGATATGACGCATAGTTGCTTTTTGAATCAAATGATGTCATTTTTGCGAATATCCATTAATAAATGACTATTTTACAGGCAAAATTAAGAAACAGTGACTTATGCAAAACTGCCCATTTCTCGGCAACTGCTTAAATTACAAAATAAATTTCCACATACATTCTCTTTGTATGGATTATAGCTACAAGTTTATAAAAGTTATGTAAAAATATTTTGAAATCTGAAGAGCCTGAATGGGTTGTAAATAGGTCAATTTTACGCCTTTTTTCACCTCTTAATCCAATTTGTTAGAAAATGAAATTGAAATTAAAAAAACTGCTTCCGCCATTTTTTGCGCCTTCAAAGGACACACTTTTTTAGTCATATAATTTTTCAAAAAAATAATATTTGTTTTTGAAGATTGTATTTAGTTTTTGGTAAAATTATGCAACTTCTGGTGCCGACAGATCACACTTTCATTAATAAAAAAAATGACAATTGAGACAGCGGAGCATATGAACTTTGTTTTTACAAATCGAACAACAAATAATTAATCTAGGGCTGAAAAAAACGGAATTAGCCAATGGCGGTCAAGCAAAATTACTGATACCAAACAAATTAACGTTTTTGCGCAAGTCTGTGTACAACACGACTAAAAAATATTTATAAATAATAAAAAAAATTGTAAAATTTTAAATTTTTTAAATTTGGCGCCTTATATCTTCGAAGATTTGCCTTAAATCAAAAATCGAAAGTAGCATAGACGATGTTATAAAACTAATTTACGATTTTTAGTATTACCGGAAGTAATGTCATTTTGGCAAAAACTGTATTTTTGGCCTTCAAAATAGATATTTTATTCAAAAGAGTCTGACTTGTAACGTTTAAAATTATGATATTTGATTCCAATCAACAAATAGTATAAACCCATACGATCATACAGATACCACAAAATGGTTTCTAACTTGTACGGTTGCAGAGAAATAGACGATTTTCTACAAGTCACTTTTCAAGGTTTTTGGTCTATAAAAGTAGCAATTTGAATTATTATTCGATTTACGTAAACGTTTCACCATGTGATGCCTTATGCCATCAACTCTTTGAATATTTTCACGATCACCGGACGTAATGTAATTTTGTCTGAAATATATAAAAAGAATTAATATTTCTGGATTTGGTTGATCCTGCTTCCATTTTATTTGATGCAATGTGCAATGTTTACGTGGAAATCTGTTTATCGGTTCCATTGGTACTGCAAGTGATATGTGTGTAAGGGTAACGTGGTACTTAAAGTGACATAAGTGCAGAGGTAATGTGGTACCAGTGAAACCCGTCATTCCTGCTACGCAGGTCTAGTTTTCATTGTACTCGGAATCTCACTCATTTCCATTTTTTATAATATGCAATAGCTAGAGTCTCAAGGTACAATGTGTGCAAATCTGAAGACAATCGGACCACTGGAACGTTGCCTGGGCAGTGCAAATCTTTCCCGGTCGCTAAAATCTGCATTCGGCAAACCTCGAAGAATGAGGGGACGTTTTATGACCTTGACACATGCATGATATACATAGTATTAAAACCCCTATGAAATATTTTAATTATTTACTGCTATAATATGAAATATCACTTATTCCCCAGTTAAATAAAAATCGGTCACCGGGTGCTGTACAACTTCAAGGACCCTGGCCTCAAGTGTCTGCCACCAACTCTACACTTTCTATTGCCAGAAAATATTTAATACTAGTCTAATTCAAGTTTAAAAATAAACTGTCGAGATTTAGTGTATGATTTATGATACAATGGGACATAGCCTGGAGGTCGGGTGTTCGATCCCTGCATTGGCCGAGAAAGTTCATCTCGATTTTCCGGTGTGATTTCCCCTTGACAGTGATGCAGAAGGAGGGCCTGACAAAGACAGCTGCCTAGTCGTTCGTAGTGGACGAAAAACCGAGGCCCCGTGTACACATTGTACACACATAAAAGATCCCTTGGCAGTTGGAATTCGATATTAGAGTAGGCCGTAGCACCGCTGCCCGGGCAAAATTTGCCTCATAGCACACTGTAAGGCGTATGCACGTCTTTCCATTAGCCCAGGTTAGGTGCATAATAGTAGGACGTTAAACCTCATTTCATTCATTTATTATTATGTGTTAAAAGAGTGCCAGAAATGTATTGAAATTCAGCCAATTGTGTATTTGGTAAATCAATTATACATGTGTATTACAAAGCTCTGATTTTTGTTATTTGTGTACACCCCGCCCCCCCCCCTCTCCTCGCGTCAATACCATTGACCATGTACATATTAATTCTGCTGCAAACGCACCCACGCGAACATTATGAAACATTGTCTAGTCGTTTGTATGTTACGACAAAACAAGGCCAGCGTGGCTCATTTGTACAGAACTGAAGGCCTTTTAGGGAAGAATGTCCAGTCGTTCGGATGGAACGAAAAACAGAGGTCACTGTGGTTCCCCGTTGTCAGTGGTAAAGGACGGAAGGCCCGACAAGGATCCGTGTCTAATCGTTTGGATGCGACGAAAAACTCGAACCGCCTAGTCCGTGGTGCAAGGATTAGTGTCTAGTCGTTTGGATGGTTAAAAAAAAGCCGAGGTCAATGTGGTTCCCCGTTGTTAGTGGTGAAGTATGGAAGGCCTAGAAATGATGGGTGGGATGGGTTTTGAATTTATTTTCAACGTTCTTTGAATCTCACTCTCTTCTATATTTAATATGTGATAGCTAGAGTCCCAAGGTACAATCTTTGCAAATTTGAAGGTAATCGAACCACTGGAACGTTGCCTGGGCAGTGCAAATGAACCCCGTCACGAAAATTTGTTCGTTCTTTTACGCGTTTTATATTGTATTATGGCCGCCATCTTGGATCCACCGTCATTCACCAAGTAACTCAGAAATATACCCAAAATCACCAAATTGACAAAACAAATTTTACTTCGCGCATTCGTAGAGGGAAAAGGGTGAATTTTGCTGCGACACCGGCACCGATTGTCCGAAAACCATGAAATTTGGACACAATACGACCATTACCACCACGGACTCTGTCCTTTACTCCAATTTTAATCCCATTAAAAAAGGTTTTAGCAATCAAAACGATTTTCGGAATTTAATATTGGTTTTAATTAATTTTGAAATTGCAAATGCAAAAACAGTTTATCGCCTTTTCTGTATGTGATAGGTATTAGTACTATACACATATTCCTTAAAAGACAATTTCTTTCAAATGACCCGAACGATGTTTCGACAATAGAAACCGAATCGCCCATTTTGACCTTTTTTGACTACTGAGGCATCCTTACGGTTTTCCAAATCGCTGGAATTTATAGCGGTTGGCTGCGCCGCAATGATATTTATCACATATTAAAAGGAGAAAATATTCAGATATCAAGAACAAAAAAAAAATCGATAAAATACGGCAATTTTTTAAGCAAAAAAATTTTGATGGGTGGGGATGGGTTTGGAATATTTTTTCATTGTTCCCGCAATCTCACTTATTTTATTTTTTTTAAATGTGATAGCTAGAATCTCAAGGTACAATCTGTGCAAATTTGAAGGCATTCGGAGCACTGGAACGTTGCCTGGACAGTGCAAATCTATCCCGGTCGCGAAAATTTGCATTCGGCAAACCTCGACGGATGATACTATGAGCGTACGTTTTATGACCTTGACACATTAATGATATATATATTATCATAATCCCTATGAAATATTTTAATTATTTCCTGCTATAATATGAAATATCACTTATTCCCCAGTTAAAAAAAAATCGGTCTCCGGGTGCTGTACAACTTCAGGGACCCTGGCAAAAATTTATGTCGAAATTTAGTGTATTATATATGATACAATGGGCCATAGCCTGGAGGTAGGGTGTTCGATAGTGAAAAATCAACATTCATGGGCTTGAAAACATACACAATTGGTCGTGGCTTAGAGAATCTATCTTCTATTAACGAAGATAATACTGTACAGGGTAGCCTGGCTCATGTTCGAATGTTTGGCATTTGAATATTTCAATAGTCCGAATTACCCCTTTGATGTTTTCCGTGCCGACAAGGTTGTTTTCGAGTTAGCTGGTTTTGACTTTGCGCATGCACTACGCTGGAACTAATAGTACCATGAGTACCACACTCCGGTGAGACATTTTTCACGTTAGTCCCTAGGTACTCCAAATTTTCAAGGTGATACCTGCATTTGCTCAAGTCGTTTGTTCGTGGCACCTACCGTGCGTCGTGACTTTGCGCATGCGCTACGCTGGAACCAAAGGTACCACGAGTACTAAATTTCGGCGAGAATCTTTTCACGTTAGTACCTAGATACCCTTAAATTTTCAAGTTGATACCTGCATTCGTTCAAGTTGTTTGTTCTTGGCACGGCGTTCTGTCGGGGGTTTTTTTAAGTCGATTTACGGCTTTTATAAGGATGGAAGGCCTAGAAATGATGGGTGGGATCGGTTTTGAATTTATTTTCAACGTTCTTTGAATCTCACTCTCTTCTATATTTAATATGTGATAGCTAGAGTCCCAAGGTACAATCTTTGCAAATTTGAAGGTAATCGAATCACCGGAACGTTGCCTGGGCAGTGCAAATAAACCCCGTCACGAAAATTTGTTCGTTCTTTTACGCGTTTTCTATTGTATTATGGCCGCCATCTTGTATCCACCGTATTTCACCCAATCTGGAGGCAGACCACCATTAAATTGTAGTTCGTCTATTTATAGCAATTCTCTCTCCTTCTCTTTTCTCCCCCTTTGCATGGACATTTTTGTTGATTTTGTGGTCTAGAATGGAAGAAGAGGGTTTGAATTAATATTTTCTGCCAGGTTTTGGTAAATATTCCGGATTTTGAGGCGGAAGGATAACTGAGTTATCAGGTTGGCTACGGTGATATGTACGGCAACTAGGTACATGTTTTGGGTATACTTCTTCAACTTGGTGTATCTCAAGATTTTGGTGGTCAACGTCATACAAATTTTAGTGCAAAGACATGGTCATTTGTTCCTCTGTCTATAGTGAAAAGCATTCAGCCCAACGAAAATTTGGGAAAAAGTTGGAGGTAGGCAAAGAGGCTAGAATTAACATTGAAGTCAATGGGGAAATTAATGGTGGTCTGCCTCCATCTCCCAAACAGAGTTGTCTTCCGTTGCACTCCACACTAATCTCTGTCGTCGGCTCAATTGACTACGCCACCAAGATTCTTGGTGAAGATATACAATGATAAACAATACGATTTAAAACAATTAAATGATAATATATTTAATACTCTTTCCATATTGAAATAGAAATGGGGTCCCAATCTCAAAATAACAATGTATATTCAGATATTACAGGGAACTCTTTTGCGTAAGATTACGGGTGATATGGTCGGAAATACGAACTGCGCATGTCGCTGTGCTAATTTTAGAATATAATAATATTTAATACACGTGGGTTTGTTTATCAGTACTACGCGATCGACAGGCCCAACAATTATTTAGAAATGTGTAGTTAATTCAAATCAAAGAATTCTCGATATATGTTTGAAATATTTGCGGGATAAACATTTCGAATTCACTAACAAATTATAAGATGTTTATAACGCCAAACATTTCGATGACAGGCGCCATTTTTAACCAAGTAGTAAATCACGTGATCAATGACCTCCGGGCCAAACCTTATAGTACGCGAGCCGATGGCAGAGTCAACTGCTGGATAGCAAGACTTGCGTGGAGAATGTATTTCACCAAGTAACTCAGAAATATACCCAAAATCACCAAATTGACAAAATAAATTTTACTTAACGCATGCGTAGAGGGGAAAAGGGGGAATTTTGCTGCGACACCGGCACCGATTGTCCGAAAACCATGAAATTTGGACACAATACGCCCATTACCACCACGGACTCTGTGCTTTACTCCAATTTTAATCCCATTAAAAAAAGGTTTTAGCAATCAAAACGATTTTCGGAATTTGATATTGGTTTTAATTAATTTTAAAATTGCAAATGCAAAAACAGTTTATCGCCTCTTCTGTATGTGATAGGTATTAGTACTATACACATACTCCTTAAAAGACAATTTCTTTCAAATGACCCGAACAATGTTTCGACAATAGAAACCGAATCGCGCATTTTGACCTTTTTTGACAACTGAGGCATCCTTACGGTTTTCCAAATCGCTGGTATTTTTAGCGGTTGGCTGCGCCCCAATGATATTTATCACATATTAAAAGGAGAAAATATTCAGATATTAAGAACAACAAAAAATCGATAAAATACGGCAATTTTTTAAGCAAAAAAACTTTGATGGGTGGGGATGGGTTTGGAATTTTTTTTCATTGTTCCCGCAATCTCACTTATTTTATATTTTTTAAATGTGATAGCTAGAATCTCAAGGTACAATCTGTGCAAATTTGAAGGCAATCGGAGCACTGGAACGTTGTCTGGACAGTGCAAATCTATCCCGGTCGCGAAAATTTGCATTCGTCAAACCTCGACGAATGATACTGTGAGCGGACGTTTTATGACCTTGACACATACATGATATACATAGTATTAAAATCCCTATGAAATATTTTAATTATTTACTGCTATAATATGAAATATTACTTATTCCCCAGTTAAATAAAATTCGGTCACCGGGTGCAGCTATACAACTTCGAAGAAATTGGCCTCAAGTAGGCCTACCTGCGATCCAACTCTAAACTTTCTATTGCCAGAAAATATTTTGTTTTTACTAGTCTAATTCAAGTTTAAAAATAGAAAAATATTTTTCCTGAAAATCAATGTCAAAATTTAGTGTATTATATATGATACAATGGGCCTGAGGCATATTTTATTGATATATAGAAATTAATACAGTGTTCTTATCGTGTGTTAAAAGAGTGCCAAAACAAGGCCAGCGTGGCTCATTTGTGCAGAACGGAAGGTCTTTTAAGGAAAAATGTCCAGTCGTTCGGATAGTACGAAAAACCGAGTTCACTGTGGTTACCCGTTGTCAGTGGTGAAGGACGGAAGGCCCGACAAGGATCTGTGTCTAATCGTTTGGATGCGACTAAAAACTCGGACAACCTAGTCCGCGGTGCAAGGATTAGTGTCTAGTCGTTCGGAAGGTTACGAAAACCCGAGGTCAATGTGGTTCCCCGTTGTTAGTGATGAAGTATGGAAGACCTAGCAAGGATCTGAGTCTAGTCGCTTGGATGTGTGGGGTGGGTTTTGAATTTATTTACAACGTTCTTTGAATCTCAAACTCTTCTATTTTTAATTATTTACTGCTATAATATGAAATATTATTTATTCTCCCGTTAAATAAAAATCGGTCGTCGGGTGCAGCTGTACAACTTCAATGACCCTAGCCCCAAGTGCCTGCGACGAATTCTACACTTTCTATTGCCCGAAAATAATTTTTTAACTAGTCTAATTCAAGTTTAAAAATAAACAATATTTGTTCTGAAAAGCATTGTCGAAATTTGGTGTATTATATATGATACAATGGGCCTGAGGCATTTCATGGATATATGGAAATTAATACAGTGTTCTTATTATGTGTTAAAAGAGCGCGAGAAATGTCTTGAAATTCGGCCATTTGTGTATTTAGTATATCAATTATATGTGTGTAATACAAAGCTCTGATTTGTATGATTTGTGTACCGCCCACCCCCCTCCCCCCTCACGTCAATCCCATTGACCATGTATTTTAGTTCTGCTGCCAACCCACCCAAGCGAACATGATCAAATTATGAAACATTGTTTAGTCGTTTGTATGTTACAACAAAACAAGGCCAGCGTGGTTCATTTGTGCAGAACGGAAGACCTGTTAAGGAAGAATGTCCAGTCGTTAGGATAGTACGAAAAACCGAGGTCACTGTGGTTCCCCGTTGTCAGTGGTGAAGGACGGAAGGCCCGGCAAGGATCCGTGTCTAATCGTTTGGCTACGACGAAGAACTCGGACCCCCTGGTCCGTGGTGCAAGGATTAGTGTCTAGTCGTTCGGATGGTTACGGAAACTCTTGATCAATGTGGTTCCCCGTTGTCATTGGTAAACTATGGACGGCCTAGCAAGGATATGTGTCTAGTCGTTTGGATTGGAAGGGGGTGGGTTTTGACTTTGTTTTCAACGTTCTTTGAATCTCAAACTCTTCTTTTTTTAATATGTGATAGCTAGAGTCCCAAAGTACAATCTGTGCACCTTTGAAGGTAATCGGACCAAATGGTTTTGTCTTCGCGCATGCGCTACGCTGGAACCAAAGATACCATGAGTACCAAATTCCAGCGAGGAACTTTTTACGTTAGTACCTAGGTACCCTGAAATTTTCAAGGTGAAATCTGCATTTGTTCAAGTCGTTTGTTCGTGGCACCCATCGTGCGTCGTGACTGCGCATGCGCTACGCTAGAACCAAAAGTATCATGAGCACCAAATTCCGGCAACAACTTTTCACGTTGGCTGTGGCACCTGCCGTTCGTTTTTTTCTTAGTCAATTTAAGGCTTCGATAGGGGGAAAAAGGGTAATTCCGCCTTTTTCGTTTCCTGCATATCTTTTTTCTCAGAATCTAACCGTAGGATCTTTCTGAAATTTTGACCCCCCCCCCCCCAAGAACCTGCCGTTCGTTTTTTTTTCTTAGTCAATTTAAGGCTTACATAAGGGGGAAAAGTGGAATTTTGCCTTGTTCTTTTATGGAAAATCCAAGGACGGTCCTTGGGCAAATCTTATCCCAGTTAACGAAATGTGTTAATCTTACGTAAAGTTTACGTAAAATGGTCAGTCAGTTTACCATCATTTTGCTCATCTTCTTAACGTTAAGTTTACGTCAGGAAATGACGTTAAACTAACGTAAAGTTTACATCATTTTAACGTTACATTTACGTCATTTTCTGACGTAAATCTAACGTAAGTGACGTAAACTTTACGCAAAATTTACGTTAGATTTACGTCAGAAAATGACGTAAATGTAACGTTAAAATGTCGTAAACTTTACGTTAGATTAACGTCATTTCCTGACGTAAACTTAACGTTAAAAAGATGAGCAAAATGATCGTAAACTGACCTTACATTTTAACGTAAATGTAACGTAAAAATGACGTTAACTTTACATTAGATTAACGTCATTTCCTGACGTAAACTTATCGTTAAAAAGATGAGCAAAATGATCATAAACTGACCGACCACTTTAACGTAAATCTGACGTAAATATAACTTTATCTTTCGACGTTCATCGGAACAAATTTAAGTGGCTCAGTCATTCAGATGGTACGGAAACCCAATAACATAACCATTGTGATGGAAATATAACCATTTAAATGTTATACAGTAATCCAATAACTAAAAGATATACACTCAAAAGTGTTTTTAAATCCCTTCCCACTCAACAAACTTCTGGCACTTGTGATGGCATTGTGATGGAAATATAACCATTTAAATGTTATACAGTAATCCAATAACTAAAAGATATACACTCAATAGTGTTTTCAAATCCCTTCCCACTCAACAAACTTCTGGCACTTAAATACATGGTTCAATTTTTATTCAGAGGACCTGGAAAAACACATGATATTTGACAGACGACCCTACTCCTTGTCAGGTAGAACCAGGGAATTGAAACCATACTAGTTGACTCAATGCCACCCTTATGATGTAGCCCACACATGCTAAAAAATTGGGTATTCCTTTTTTTAACTCAATTACAACAAACACTAGTTAATAAACTATCTAAATTTTATTTAGAAAAAGATATAAAAAATATATTATAAAGTATAACAGTACTCATACATATATATATGAAATGGTGATAATTGAAAAAATGGTTACAACAAAAAGTCTATATAGCAATATTAAAAAGTAAGATTTATTTTCTTTTACATTATGAAAATAGATTAGACAACATATATAACAAGCACTGTGATGAAAATAAAATAGGGTTTAACATCCTGGGCTAATGAAGACAGGCATACGCCATACAGTGTGCTATGCGGGAAAATTTGCGCAGGCAGCATCGCTACAGCCTACAAATCCCAACTGCGAAGGGATCTTTTACGTGCACGTCAATGTGTACCCGGGAGGAAACCACGCCGGAAACGTTAACGAACTTTCTCGGCCAACGCAGGGATCGAACAATATAGTGAACACGTTTTTTTATAACATTAAAGGACAAAATTGGTTCCAGTCATTATCACATAACGTGATAGAACTGGTTATACACGTTCCAAATATTATTTTATCACAAACATCATTACGTGCGTAAACAATGTTTCATCAATGGCTAGTGACAATGCCAAAGTGGGTTTCATCAATCAATAGTTTTGAACGCCAAAGTGTGTGTGTGTGGGGGGGGGGACCTGGAAGCGCATTACAAAACGTGCGTTGGACTTTAGCGGAAATGTTTCTGTAAAACGGAAAGTTTTGGAATGTTGATAAAATGTGATAAGGTTCATCCTATCATAATGCTTCACACCCTGCCCCTTTACAATCACAAACTATTTTTTGACAAACAGTCGGGGCAACGATATAATACCCCAACATTGATAATATGGTTTATATGTAACTACATCAATATTATTATTACATGTGTGATAGAATTCGTTAAACACTTTACAAATATAATTTTAACACACATCTTTGCTATGATTGATCTACCACAAAAATTTGTAGGGGATGCAAAAGGTTTTCAACTCAGTGTTATAACTCAGTTTATGCCAAAGAGCTGTTATATGTCAGGATATCTGCTTAAAGCAAACTATTCATAAACAATTGACTGTCACAAGATCGGACAGAAAATAGTTTAGGCCTACTGCTTGTAAAGTACATAAGCTTTGGTCTGCATTCTGATGAATATTGTGCTACCATACATATACATCGGTACATATTTAAAAAGTCTTTATTTCTTTGCTATCGGGGTGATTTAGTAGACTATTGCTCTGATAAATGTTCTTTCGATCATGAGGCCTGTCATTGAATTCAGTGACATGGTTTCAATCCCAAGTCGGTATATGACTAGTAGTTGTGTACATCATATGATACATTTGTAAGTAGTCGTCTAGTTTCCTTCTTCTTCTTCTATGGGGTTTAACGTCCACTTCAGCCTAGGGTGATATCATTGACAATTCTAGCTTCCATGTACAAAGCCCTTATAAACCTGTTTTTAACTTCCTCAATGGTGCCCAAATGTAGCATCTATAAAAAAATAAATATAAGCAACTTGAATATTCCAAAATTAAAATAAAAATGAAATTAGCTTTAAAATACTACACAATGTGTATGGCTACAAAATAACTTGGATTTTCACAAAAGAACGTATTGTTTTTTTTTATCTTATTTATTGATATTATTGGTCTATTATCTTACAGAAGTCAGTTGATTTTACCGTTTTGGTAAATCGTGCATTCTACATAATAAATGGCGAAAAAATACAAACGAAATATTATGTTTATGAATCGCAAAATTCTACAATAAAATAGTACTGGGTCGTAACGATTTTGTGTCACATGTTGTGACAAATGATTCTTTTCGAAAAATAAATAACAAATAAGGACATAGAAATAGTTTTACAACAGACGTATCTGTGTTGTAGGTAGGTACCTTTGTATCGCTGAATTTGTAGTCGGGGACTCAGTCAAACCCAATTTTTCAATTTAACTTGTATAATCTATAATTCTCCCTCGGGTGTAAACTAAATAGCTGTAAATTGTACATTTCTCATGCAGTCCACGAAATTTGCGCGCCATCTTGTTGATATAAATAACGTTCCCAGCATACCTGGTTTCCGCCTTCCGGGTTATGAAAAATTGTGATTTCTGTTCGTAAAAAAATCGAAATGAGAATACCTTAATTATAGTGTAATCACTGCGGACAATGTACGGAAAAAGACCTCAAACATAGAACACCTAACATTGAGATCCGTTGATACAAATAACATTTAATAATTTATCGATATCGACTGTAATTTATCTCCCGTGACCTTGACCCCCTGATCATGCTGATGGCGCAATATATAAATACATTTATGATCACGGAGTCTATGAGACTATCAAATTTATAGTTTATACGCACTTCAATGTAGGCTATAACTACGTAATATTTTAGGACTATGAATAGTAAAATTGAAGAAACTATTATTTGATTTCAGAGAGCCTTTTAAGCATGTACATATTATACATACATGTACGTAAAAAGCTTTACCTATTATTCGGTTCATGATGGATGTATGCCAAATTATTTTGTAGATAGTTTTTGTTGAAATAGATGGACTACAGGCATTATTTTATTCAATTGTATCAAATTAAATAATCCCGATTTTTATATAATATTTCCATTGCGAATATATAGATCTCTAGGCTACCTTTCCTTAAAGTTACCTGTATGGGAATTGCTTTAAATTTTACTTTCCCAGACTTAAATTTATGTAGGTCAAAATACAACATATAGTTGTTCAACACATTCAAACGTGTGATAGAATCTGCTATAACTAATATAAGGACTAAATTAAATATACGTTTAGTGGTAACAGAGCTTTGGTTCGACACATAGCAAATTGTACACACACAGTTAAATAATATATAAATTTCTACAAATTTTGAAAGAATTTAAATTGGTTTGAAATGCCACAAAGGAGTCCAGTCTCTATAAATTAAATTTTATGTCTGAAGCCAGCCTTGCATCATTCTTTGTTTCTATCATCAATGAATTGGAAAAAATTTGAAAGCGAGAGAAATGGGGTTTAAAGTCCACTTGACACAATTAAACCTGGGGTGGGTCTTACATATTATGGTTCAATATTTTTTTTAATAATTCAGTTTAGTGTAGTGATTTTTAGCAGCGAAAGAAGACATGCAGATGACCCGCAGTTGGAAGCATGACGTTTCGGACTCAATACAGACAACCTTTCGGACTCGATAACCTTTCAGACTCAGTACGACGGTTCGGACCTACTTAATCACTTGACAACGTTTTGGACACTGATTTGACTTGTTATTTTTAAAAATCGTTTTTGGCTTATTATAAATTGATTTGACGGTAATTGTGTTCTACCTTTTTTTACAACTTATTCCAGAGTCCAAAGCTTCACTTCCCCAAGCCTGAATCGTCGAGGCCATATATTTTTTAGTCCGAAATGACATGTAAAATCCTGCAGTTCTGATGACACACTTGGAATCCAAACTACAAAATTGACTGATGGATAAAATTTAAAATATTTAAAATCTTACAGTTGGTCTTGTGTGTAGTTTTTTGGGCATGCGGAAATGTTGCAGTCAAGTTCAAATTTCTTTTCATATATTAAATTATTACGCCTCGTCGTAAGAATAGCCACAGCGTTAGATAAAATCCATGAGGTTGGACAGGTGAATTTCTGCCCCATGTCATGTACAAAATGAAATGGGGTTTAATGTCCTACCGTTCTGTTCCGACTTGGCTAATGAAGATGTTAATTTGACAGCAATATTGCCTGGACAGTGACTGTACGTATGCAAAAGGAATGTTTTACATGCACGCCAATAGGTACACAATCTGAACGACTATGTACAGTTTTGGATTAAACCTCATTTTCTGAAGGAGCTGCCGTGACTCAGTAACAAAATGGCTAGCAAATGAGGGGTTTAATCTCGGTGTTGGTCGAAAAAGTTCCCCTTGTTAGTGGTGTAGGATCTGGCAAAACCAGTGTCTAGTCATTCGAATAGGACAAAAAAAAAACCAATATCTTGTGCTCACACAGCGTGTACACGTACAAGAGCCCTTGACAGTTGGAATTCGAAATGAGAATAGGTCATTCATCTTTGTGTGTCACCTACAGACCGCAATTCTTAAAGGAACTAAATCTCTATTCTTGGGCACTTGGAAATGAATACAAATGGGTAGCAAAGCATGTAAAAATATAACATGAATGTACATAAATTTCTAATCGGTTAGGGGGGTTGGGATGGCCTAGTGGTCTAGAGTGCCGCGCTTAGATCTCAAGCTGGCCGGCCACCTCTAGCTTGCGGCTGTGGTTTCGAGCCCTGGGGTGAGCATATGGGGAATGGAGATAGGGCGCCTTCTCAACCTCGTTGGTTTCCTCCTGGCACTCCGGTTTCCTCCCACTGCTAAAGACCCCTACAAGCAAGCGAATTATTGAAATAAATTTTTAAAAAAAACATATGTTAGTCCCGAAATGACCTAGTTGTGTTGAGTGGACGTTAAACCCCATTTCTCTCTCTCTCTCTCTAATCGGTTATGTTCTGCGAAATATGCGAAAAGTCCAAATTGAATCGACATCTGATTATTCCAGCCTACAACAATAGTAATATAATAATAATAATTTATTGATTATAGTCAATCACATATACATCTCGATGGACTTTACAGAGTAAGATATAAATAAAAAGCAAAAATATACAAGATAAGACATTCAAATAACATTATAAATAAATAATGTTACAACATTGAATAAAATATTTAAAAGTTAAAAATATACAAGATAAGACATATAAATAACATTATAAATAAATAAATTTACAACATTGAATAAAATATTTAAAAGTTAAAAAATTATTGAGTAATATTCTGTAAAAAGTAAGGTCTTAAGGGCCCTTTTAAAAGAAGTTAAAGTGTCTATTGTGCGAATGTGAGTTGGTAGGTCATTCCAAAGAGTCTGTGCAGCAATAGAGAAAGCACGGGATCCATAGAAATCACACCCGGTATACTCTGGTAGGTTTAGTCTAACCCTTCCCCATTCAAACGTAGCCTGACGAGTGGATCTCTGTGGAACCCATGTTGTTAGTAGTTCTGAAATATAAAGAGGTGCTTGGTCGTGGAGACATTTAAAAGTTAACATGAGAATTTTGAATTTTATGCGTTGACAGATAGGAAGCCAATGGAGTTCGTGTAAGATAGGAGTGGCATGTTCATGCGATCTAGTGCGAGTGACTAAACGTGCGGCTGAGTTTTCAAGGAGTTGAAGACGATCCAGAGTGCTGTGCTTAGGTTTAAGATTATAGAGAAGGCTGTTACAGAAGTCGAGACGAGAGGTGATTAAAGCATGAACTAGTGACTCAGTGCATTTTCGATTTAAAAACTTTCTTATACGCCCAATACGGAATAACGAGTATGATACAGATTTACAAACTATAGAAATATGATTTTGCAAAGATAAAACAGAGTCGAAATTAAAACCTAAATTACGAACAGTTGTGCAGGAATTAACATGTGAATCACCAAATATTAGTGTATCTATAATGTTAAGGTTTTCTTTTCTTGGAAATTTCGAATGAAAGTGTAGAACCTCTGTTTTTTTGTCATTTAGAGCTAATTTGTTCTCCATCATGCACGTCCTAATTTCAGTGATACATTGCTCTATTCTACATATGCTATTTGCCACTTTTTTACACCTGAGGTATAACTGCGTGTCATCTGCATAGAGCAAGAGATCTAGGCCATGGCGTATAATGATGTCTTCTAGTGGGGAGCAATATAGGGTAAATAAAATTGGACCTAAAACACTTCCTTGGGGTATACCATATTTAAGATCTATTGAATTTGAATATTTACCATTTATACATACTTTTTGGCTTCTACCTTTCATATATGATTCTAAACAATTTAAAACAGTATTAGAAATATTAAAACGAGATTTAAGACGCGACAATAATATATTATGATCGATCGTGTCGAAAGCTGCTGACAAATCTAAAAGAACTAAAACCACCTCTTCCCCCTTCCCAATAGAAATTAAAATGTCATTGTAAACTCGTACTAAGGCCGTTTCTACACTATGAAATTCTCTGTACGCTGACTGAAACTTAGAATACAAGTTAAAACAAGATAAATATGTATGCATCTGATTAAAAACAACTTTTTCTATAACCTTACTCATAAAATGAATGTTCGATACAGGTCTGTAATTAGATAGTTCGTTAGGGTCGAGACCCGATTTCTTCAGAAGTGGACGAACTATCGCAAATTTAAAAATATCTGGGAAAATACCAGACTGAAGAGATGAATTAACAAGAGAGGTCACACAGGGAATAAGGAAGTCAATACACAATTTTAAGAGCCAGGTTGGAATGGGGTCAAGTTCACAAGATTTTGATTTCATGGATTGCAAAAGTTTCATTATTGTTTCATTACTTACTCTGTCGAATTCCGTTAAAGAGTTATCTTGATTGTTAGTTAAATTTATGACATCACTATTTTGAACATTGAAACGTTCTCTAATTTTTGAAACCTTATTTTCAAAGAAATAAACAAAGTTATTGGCTAATTTCGTAGGGTCGTCATGTTTCGGTAAAATTGACATCATCTGATTTTTATCACCCGTAATTTAATCCACTAATGCAAATAGTTTCTTACTGTTGTTAGCTTGTAATATGCGATTTTGATAATAATTAGTTCTCGCTGTGTCCAGTTGTTGGTTGTATTGGGCTCGTGTATCAAGAAAGATCTGTCTGTGAACTTCTAATTGTGTTGCTGTCCATTTGCGTTCGGATTGGCGAAGCTCTTTGCGTTTTATGCGATGTTCATCTTCAAACCATGGGGCGCGAGGTTTGTCCGTGAAATTTACCTTACGCTCAGGTGCAAGTGTATCAAGCATATTTCTTAGATAAGAACAGTAAAGGCTGGCTTGCTGGTTGGTATCTTTGTTTTCAAACGTTGAAATAGGGTTCTCTGACCAGTAATGCTTTAAAGTGTCAATGTCTAGGGACTTTATATTTCTGGAAATTCTAGTCACCCGTTTGTGCGGTGGTGCTGTTAGGTCCATGGAAAATTTGATAAGGCTGTGGTCAGATGGTAGCGTATTGTCCACAGAAATGTCAATTGGACTGGGATCCGAGGCACGACTTATTACTAGGTCTAATGTATGTCCCTTCAAATGAGTTGCAAAATTAACGTGCTGTACCAGTCCCATACAGTCAATCAGTTCAAGTAGTTTCTGAGCATCTTTGTCGTTGCTGTCTTCAACATGAAAATTAAGGTCTCCACAAATGCACAGACGTCCTTCAGCTGTGATAAGGCTTTCTAGGAGTTCTGAAAATTCTTCAAAGAATAGGCTTGATGTGCATTTGTTCTTTTTGGAATACGGTGGTCTATAGACAATTATTAATCTTTGGGACAAATTTCTCGTCGTAATGGACAAGTCAAGACATTCAAATGATCTACGGTGTTTAGTTCTATTTACCTTTGTATCGAGACTGTTGATGGTAAACGCTGCCACAACACCTCCTTTACGACTATTCCGTGAACAACTATGAAAGTTATATCCAGAGAGAGAGGAAAGAAATTCACTGGATATACATTTGTCTTTCACATCCGACAGCCATGTTCCTGAAACTATAAAAATATCCCTGCTATCTTCCAAAATTGCTGCGCAAACAGTGGCTACTTTATTGCATATTGACCGAGCGTTCCATAATCCAAAACGAATATTCCGTGGCTCACTGTATTTGGAAATTCTTTTAATTGACACTAAATTATTTGAATTAATTTTGGATTCAGTTTTGAGGCTGTTGGTGTTTCTGTGAGTAATTTTTGAAGGGATCAATTCAACTTGGTTTAGTTCTTGAATGTTGCTCAGATTAATACCTCTGTTCTTACGAGGTTTTCTTGGTTTGGTTGTAATCAACACTTTGAACTGTTCTTATCTCAGTAGACACATTTTTAAAGTCCACTTTTAACTCAGGATACAAATTCAACAAACCACTCACATAAGAGAAAAGTTCATCTCTGGTGTTTGTGATCATCATGAGTAATCGTTCTCTTTTTAAATTAAAACATGTAAAATATAAACAAATTGCCCAAATACATCCAAAAAAAAAACATTTCCGGGTAAAGTTTTTCTACCAATCCAATCTTTATAACTTTATGAGGAAGATATCCTAAAAGTATCCAAATATAACTTTTTAATCCTAGTACAAATTAGAAAACAATGTAGAGCAAGACACACTGCAACCTTTCGGTGGCCATCTTGGGTTATGTTTAG
The DNA here is from genome assembly GCA_917208275.1 of Patella pellucida. Lineage (NCBI taxonomy): Eukaryota > Metazoa > Mollusca > Gastropoda > Patellidae > Patella > Patella pellucida. The sequence goes on along the minus strand of OU795037.1, from coordinate 47,471,828 downwards.
CCTTGTTCATTGAGTCGCTTCATTACAAAGGACACACAAAATATTTCCTGCAGCCACACCCATTTTGATGTGTTTCTACAACCCCATTTCTTCTTGGTGTGTCTGTGCACCTTACTTCTGGACTAATTGAGGCGGGCATACGCCATGCAGTGTGCTATGAGGGAAATTTTTGCCCGGGCAGAAACTGAATTCCAACTGCGAAGGGATCTTTTACGTGCACGACAATGTGTACACAGGACCTCGTTTTTTATCCAATCCAAATGACAAGGCAGCTATCCTTGTCAGGCCCTCCGTCTGCATCACTGACAAGGGGACACCACGCCGGGAAATCAACATGAACTTTCTCGGCCAATTCAGTGATCGAACAACCGAACCCCAGGTTTAGCGTCTGCTGGGCACAATTCTGAATTGATTGTCTCGGAACTTGGTAAACTTATTCCTTAAGCATGACAACTATTGATTTTGATGCACGATTCGCCCCCCCCCCCTTGGACGGTGCCACACCCACTTTTTTGTTAACGTCTTGTCTGTATTAACGGATTTTGTTCCATTTCGACATGGTCCACCAAGGTTGTACCTATTTATATTGGTCTATGTCCAATCTCCCAAAGACGTGGGCCATGCCCAATTTTTGTGCTTCTAATCTGCAGATTGCAATTCTGAATGGATCATCTTGTTTTATGTTTGAAACTAACGTTATATATACGTTAGAAAACTAAAGTTATATATACGTTAAAAAACTAAAGATATATATACGTTAGATTTACGTTAGAAAACTAACCATAAACTAACGGTTAGATTAACGTTAGAATTATCACCAATAATACATATTTTAATTATTATGTCTGAATTGCGACTATTTATCAATTGTTATAATGTGAACACACTGGTATGGTTATTTAATCCAGAAGTATTCAAGCAAAAAAATTTGGTTATATAACCGTCATAAAATTTACGTTACATTTACGTCATTTTCTGACGTAAAAGTAACCATAACCATTCTGACGTAAAAGTAACGTAAATTTAACCATACAATTTTACCATTATTGGACGCTAACCTAAATCTGACCATAATGACGTAAAAGTAACGTAAATCTAACGATCCATGTTAACTGGGATATCTCAGAATCTAACCGTAGGATCTTTCTGAAATTTGGACACCCCCCCACAAGAATGAGTGGTGGCTATGGAATGAATATATATATTCAAAACATTTTACACATCCGAAATCACCGAATTTTACAAAAGAAGGAATTTGACCTACATTACTGTAACTTTGTGAATATTTAACCTATTTTACTAATTATTTTTCTTTGTGTACATTAAAACATTTAATTAAAATCTGCAATTTCCGATTTTCGAATTTCTAAAATTTGTCGATGTCATATTGAACTGTGAGTTGAGACCAACTTGACAACTTCTTTAATAGATTTACGATTTTTATGAAATTTGGTATGTAAGTAGATCTTACTAATGCGACGTGAAAAAAACTTTAGAAATTTTCTAAATCATCTCCCCCATGAGTTTGGCAGATAAAACGTACGAAGTAGAATTTTGATTTTTGGCAAATCATGGACGCCATTTTGTATTGAAAATGAAAAATAGTGAAAAATCCACATTAATGGAGTAGAATTTTGATTTCTGGCAAATCTTGGACGCCATTTTGAATTGAAAATGAAAAACAGTGAAAAATCCACATTAATGGGCTTAAAACATACACAATTGGTCGTGGCTTAAAGAATCTATCTTCTTTTAACGAAAATAATACATTACGGGATAGCTTGGCTCATGGTCGAACGTTTGTCATTTGAATATTTCAAAAATTCGAATTTCTCCTCTGAAGTTTTCCGTGTCGACAAGGTTGTTTTCGAGTTTAGCGGGTTTGACTTTGCGCATGCGCTACGCCAGAACCAAAGGTACCAGGAGTACCAAACTCGGATGAGACACTTTTCACGTTAGTACCTAGGTACCCTGAAATTTTCAAGGTGATACCTGCATTTGCTCAAGTCGTTTGTAGACCGTGCGTACCAAATTTCGGCGAGACTCACGTTAGTACCTAGGTACCCTGAAAATTTCAAGGTGATACATGTATTCGTTTAAGGTGTTCGTCTTGGCACGGCGTTCTGTCGGGGTTTTTTTATAAGTCGATTTACGGCTTTTATAAGGGGGGGGGGGATTTCGCCGCGACACCGGCAGCGATTGTTCGAGAACCATGAAATTTGGACACAATACGCCCATTACCATCACGGACTCTGTGCTTTACTCTTATTTTGATCCCATAAAAAAAAAGAGTTTTAGAAAAAAAAACGATTTTCGGAATTAAGTATTGGTTTTAATTCATTTGGATATTGCAAATGCGAAGAGATTTTAACGCCTCTTCTGTATGTGATAGGTATAAGTACTATACACATATTCCTTAAAAGACAATTTTTTTAAAATGGCCCGAACGATGTTTCAACAATAGAAACCGAAATCTGACCTTTTTGACTGCTGAGGCATCGTTACGGTTTTCCAAATCTCCGGAATTTCTAGCGGTTGGCTGCGCAGCGATATTTATCACATATTAAAAGGAGAAAATATTCAGATATCAAGAACAAAAAAAACACGATAAAATACGGCAATTTTTTAAGCAAAAAAACTTTGATGGGTGGGGTTGGGTTTGAAATTTATTTTCATTGTTCTCGGAATCTCACTCATTCCCATTTTTTATATGCAATAGCTAGAGTCTCTAGGTACAATGTGTGCAAATTTGAAGACAATCGGACCACTGGAACGTTGCCTGGGTAGTGCAAATCTATCCCGGTCGCTAAAATCTGCATTCGGCAAACCTCGAAGAATGATACGTTTTATGACCTTGACACATACATGGTATACATAGTATTAAAACCCCTATAAAATATTTTAATTATTTACTGCTATAATATGAAATATCACTTATTCCCCCGTTAAATAATAATCGGTCACCGGGTGCAGCTATACAACTTCGAAGAAATTGGCCTCAGGTAGGCCTACCTGCGATCCAACTCTAAACTTTCTATTGCCAGAAAATATTTTGTTTTTACTAGTCTAATTCAAGTTGAAAAATAAAAAATATTTTTTTCTGAAAATCAATGTCAAAAATTTAGTGTATTATGTATCATACAATGGGCCTGAGGCATATTTTATTGATATATAGAAATTAATACAGTGTTCTTATCGTGTGTTAAAAGAGTGCCAAAACAAGGCCAGCGTGGCTCATTTGTGCAGAACGGAAGGCCTTTTAAAGAAGAATGTCCAGTCGTTCGGATAGTACGATAAACCGAGGTCACTGGGGTTCCCCGTTGTCAGTGGTGAAGGACGGAAGGCCCGGCAAGGATCCGTGTCTAATCGTTTGGCTACGACGAAAAACTCGGACCTCCTGGTCCGTGGTGCAAGGATTAGTGTCTAGTCGTTCGGATGGTTACGAAAACCCGAGATCAATGTGGTTCCCCGTTGTCGTTGGTGAACTATGGAAGGCTTGGATATGTGTCTAGTCATTTGGATTGGAAGGGGGTGGGTTTTGAATTTATTTTCAACGTTCTTTGAATCTCAAACTCTTCTGCTTTTAATATGTGATAGCTAGATATATATATTATCATAATCCCTATGAAATATTTTAATTATTTCCTGCTATAATATGAAATATCACTTTTTTCCGAGTTAAATAAAAATCGGTCTCCGGGTGCTGTACAACTTCAGGGACCCTGGCAAAAATTAATGTCGAAATTTAGAGTTTTATATATGATACAATGGGCCATAGCCTGGAGGTAGGGTGTTCGATAGTGAAAAATCCACATTCATGGGCTTGAAAACACACACAATTGGTCGTGGCTTAGAGAATCTATCTTCTATTAACGAAGATGATACATTACAGTGTAGCCTGGCTCATGTTCGAATGTTTGACGTTTAAATATTTTAAAAATTCGAATTACCCCTTTAATGTTTTCCGTGCCGACAAGGTTGTTTTCGAGTTAGCTGGTTTTGACCTCGCGCACGCACTACGCACGAACCAATTTTCAAGGTGATATCTGCATTTGTTCAAGTCGTTTGTCCGTGGCACCTACCGTGCGTCGTGAATTTGCGCATGCGCTATGCTAGAACCAAAGGTACCATAGGCACCAAATTCCGGCGAGTAACTTTTCACATTGGTACCTAGGTACCCTGAAAGGTTCAAGGTGATACCTGCATTTGTTCAAGCCGTTCGTCTTTTTTTAAAGTCAATTTACGGCTTCTATAAGGGTAAAAAGGGTAAATTTCGCCGCGAAACCGACACCGATTGTCCGAAAACTATGAAATTTGGACACAATACGTCCATTACAACCCCGGACCCTGTACCGTACTCCCATTTTCATCCGATTAAAAGAAAAGAGTTTTAGCAAAATATATCGATTTTCTGAATTTACTATTGGTTTTTAATTATTTATCCTTATCGTTTCAGCAGATCCCAATAACCCCTTTGCATATATATGAAAGTTTTGATATCTGCTATGCAGATCTAGTTATTTTTTTTGTTTGTGTTTTTCCTGCAAATCTTATATCTCAGAATCTAACCGTGGGATCTTTCTAAAACTTTGACCTACCCCCCCCCCCCCCCCCCAAGAATGGGTGGTGGCTCTGGAATAGGCATATTTTCAAAACTTAACACATCCGAAATCACCGAAATTTACGAAAGAAGGCATTTGACCTACTTAGATTTAACTTCGTGACTATATGACTTTTTTTTCTAAAACAAATTTCTTTGAGTACCTTGAATCATTCACTTCAAATCTGCTATATTGGATTTTTTGAATTTCGAAAAATCGTCCTGTGATTTCGAACCGGAAGTTAAAATCAAAATGACAACTTCTTTGATAGTTGCACGATTTTTATGAAATTCATTATGTGGTAGATCTTATCGATACTACTGGAAAATTATCTAAATTATCTCCCCTTTGTGATATTAAGGATCAAAATTTTCCAAAAAATCGTTAAAATATGGGTCAGATTGTCTTGATATTTTTTTTGGTACTAGCTACGAAACTACTGATTCGTACACAAAAAATAGAGTTGTAGCCCAAACCGGAAGTGCCACCATCTTGAAATATGAAAAATCTCTAAGGCTTTTGGGGTATTTTATTTACAGGCATGGCAATTATATTTTCCGACTCCTTACAGTTTGGCCGATAAAACGTAGAGAGTAGAATTTTGATTTCTGGCAAATCATGGACGCCATTTTGAATTGAAAATGAAAACAGTGAAAAATCCACATTAATGGGCTTGAAAACATACACAATTGGTCGTGGCTTAAAGAATCTATCTTCTTTCAACGAAAATAATACATTACGGGATAGCCTGGCTCATTGTCGAACGTTTGGCATTTGAATATTTCAAAAATTCGAATGTCTACTTTGAAGTTTTCCGTGCCGACAAGGTTGTTTTCGAGTTTAGTGGGTTTGACTTCGCGCATGCGCTACGCTAGAACCAAGATACCATGAGTACCAAACTCCGGTGAGACACTTTTCACGTTAGTACCTAGGTACCCTAAAATTTTCAAGGTGATACCTGCATTTGCTCAAGTCGTTTGTTCGTGGCACCTACCGTGCGTCGTGACTTTGTGCATGCGCTACGCTGGAACCAAAGGTACCACGAGTACCAAATTTCGGCGAGACTCTTTTCACGTCAGTACCTAGGTACCCTAAAATTTTCAAGGTGATACCTGCATTCGTTCAAGGTGTTTGTTGTTAGCTCGGCGTTCTGTCGGAGTTTTTTTAAGTCGATTTACGGCTTTTATAAGAGGGGGGGGGGTGAATTTCGCCGCGACACTGGCAGCGATTGTTCGAGAACCATAAAATTTGGACACAATACGCCCATTACCATCACGGACTCTGTGCTTTACCCTTATTTTGATCCCATAAAAGAGTTTTAGAAAAAAAAACGATTTTCGGAATTTAATATTGGTTTTAATTAATTTTGAAATTGCAAATGCAAAGAGATTTTAACGCCTTTTTTGTATGTGATAGGTATAAGTTCTATACACATATTCCTTAAAAGACAATTTTTTTAATCCTAGTACAAATTAGAAAACAATGTAGAGCAAGACACACTGCAACCTTTCGGTGGCCATCTTGGGTTATGTTTAGCCTTGTTCATTGAGTCGCTTCATTACAAAGGACACACAAAATATTTTCTGCAGCCACACCCATTTTGATGTGTGTCTACAACCCTATTTCTTCTTGGTGTGTCTGTGCACCTTACTTCTGGACTAATTGAGGCGGGCATACGCCATGCAGTGTGCTATGAGGGAAATTTTTGCCCGGGCAGAAACTGAATTCCAATTGCCAAGGGATCTTTTACGTGCACGACAATGTGTACACAGGACCTCGGTTTTTTTATCCAATCCAAATGACAAGGCAGCTATCCTTGTCAGGCCCTCCGTCTGCATCACTGACAAGGGGAAACCACGCCTGGAAATCAACATGAACTTTCTCGGCCAATTCAGTGATCGAACAACCGAACCCCAGGTTTAGCGTCTGCTGGGCACAATTCTGAATTGATTGTCTCAGAACTTGGTAAACTTATTCCTTAAGCATGACAACTATTGATTTTGATGCATAATTCGCCCCCCTTGGACGGTGCCACACCCACTTTTTTGTTAACGTCTTGTCTGTATTAACGGATTTTGTTCCATTTCGACATGGTCCACCAAGGTTGTACCTATTTATATTGGTCTATGTCCAATCTCCCAAAGACGTGGGCCATGCCCAATTTTTGTGCTTCTAATCTGCAGACTGCAATTCTGAATGGATCATCTTGTTTTATGTTTGAAACTAACGTTATATATACGTTAGAAAACTAAAGTTATATATACGTTAAAAAAGTAAAGATATATATACGTTAGAAAATTAACGTTAGATTTACGTTAGAAAACTAACCATAAACTAACGGTTAGAAACCGGACGTAAAAGTTTTCTAACGTAAATCTAACGTTAGATTTACGTTAGAAAACTAACCATAAACTAACGGTTAGAAACCGGACGTAAAATGTACGTTAGATTAACGTTAGAATTATCACCAATAATACATATTTTAATTTATTATGTCTGAATTGCGACTATTTATCAATTGTTATAATGTGCACACACTGGTATGGTTATTTAATCCAGAAGTATTCAAGCAAAAAAATTTGGTTATATAACCGTCATAAAATTTACGTTACATTTACGTCATTTTCTGACGTAAAAGTAACCATAACCATTCTGACGTAAAAGTAACGTAAATTTAACCATACAATTTTACCATTATTGGACGCTAACCTAAATCTGACCATAATGACGTAAAAGTAACGTAAATCTAACGATCCATGTTAACTGGGATATCTCAGAATCTAACCGTAGGATCTTTCTGAAATTTGGACCCCCCCCCCCCCCCCACAAGAATGAGTGGTGGCTATGGAATGAATATATATATTCAAAACATTTTACACATCCGAAATCACCGAATTTTACAAAAGAAGGAATTTGACCTACATTACTGTAACTTTGTGAATATTTAACCTATTTTACTAATTATTTTTCTTTGTGTACATTAAAACATTTAATTAAAATCTGCAATTTCCGATTTTCGAATTTCTAAAATTTGTCGATGTGATTTTGAACTGTGAATTGAGACCAACTTGACAACTTCTTTAATAGATTTACGATTTTTATGAAATTTGGTATGTAAGTAGATCTTACTAATGCGACGTGAAAAAAACTTTAGAAATTTTCTAAATCATCTCCCCCATGAGTTTGGCAGATAAACGTACGAAGTAGAATTTTGATTTTTGGCAAATCATGGACGCCATTTTGTATTGAAAATGAAAAATAGTGAAAAATCTACATTAATGGAGTAGAATTTTGATTTCTGACACATTAATGGGCTTAAAACATACACAATTGGTCGTGGCTTAAAGAATCTATCTTCTTTTAACGAAAATAATACATTACGGGATAGCTTGGCTCATGGTCGAACGTTTGTCATTTGAATATTTCAAAAATTCAAATTTCTCCTATGAAGTTTTCCGTGTCGACAAGGTTGTTTTCGAGTTTAGCGGGTTTGACTTTGCGCATGCGCTACGCTAGAACCAAAGGTACCAGGAGTACCAAACTCGGATGAGAAACTTTTCACGTTAGTACCTAGGTACCCTGAAATTTTCAAGGTGATACCTGCATTTTCTCAAGTCGTTTGTAGACCGTGCGTACCAAATTTCGGCGAGACTCACGTTAGTACCTAGGTACCCTGAAAATTTCAAGGTGATACATGTATTCGTTTAAGGTGTTCGTCTTGGCACGGCGTTCTGTCGGGGTTTTTTTTATAAGTCGATTTACGGCTTTTATAAGGGGGGGGGGATTTCGCCGCGACACCGGCAGCGATTGTTCGAGAACCATGAAATTTGGACACAATACGCCCATTACCATCACGGACTCTGTGCTTTACTCTTATTTTGATCCCATAAAAAAAAGAGTTTTAGAAAAAAAAACGATTTTCGGAATTAAATATTGGTTTTAATTCATTTGGAAATTGCAAATGCGAAGAGATTTTAACGCCTCTTCTGTATGTGATAGGTATAAGTACTATACACATATTCCTTAAAAGACAATTTTTTTAAAATGACCCGAACGATGTTTCAACAATAGAAACCGAAATCGCCCATTTTGACCTTTTTGACTGCTGAGGCATCGTTACGGTTTTCCAAATCTCCGGAATTTCTAGCGGTTGGCTGCGCAGCGATATTTATCACATATTAAATGGAGAAAATATTCAGATATCAAGAACAAAAAAAATCGATAAAATACGGCAATTTTTTAAGCAAAAAAACTTTGATGGGTGGGGTTGGGTTTGAAATTTATTTTCATTGTTCTCGGAATCTCACTCATTCCCATTTTTTATATGCAATAGCTAGAGTATCTAGGTACAATGTGTGCAAATTTGAAGACAATCGGACCACTGGAACGTTGCCTGGGTAGTGCAAATCTATCCCGGTCGCTAAAATCTGCATTCGGCAAACCTCGAAGAATGATACGTTTTATGACCTTGACACATACATGATATACATAGTATTAAAACCCCTATAAAATATTTTAATTATTTACTGCTATAATATGAAATATCACTTATTCCCCCGTTAAATAATAATCGGTCACCGGGTGCAGCTATACAACTTCGAAGAAATTGGCCTCAGGTAGGCCTACCTGCGATCCAACTCTAAACTTTCTATTGCCAGAAAATATTTTGTTTTTACTAGTCTAATTCAAGTTGAAAAATAAAAAAAATTTTTTTCTGAAAATCAATGTCAAAAATTTAGTGTATTATATATCATACAATGGGCCTGAGGCATATTTTATTGATATATAGAAATTAATACAGTGTTCTTATCGTGTGTTAAAAGAGTGCCAAAACAAGGCCAGCGTGGCTCATTTGTGCAGAACGGAAGGCCTTTTAAAGAAGAATGTCCAGTCGTTCGGATAGTACGATAAACCGAGGTCACTGGGGTTCCCCGTTGTCAGTGGTGAAGGACGGAAGGCCCGGCAAGGATCCATGTCTAATCGTTTGGCTACGACGAAAAACTCGGACCTCCTGGTCCGTGGTGCAAGGATTAGTGTCTAGTCGTTCGGATGGTTACGAAAACCCGAGATCAATGTGGTTCCCCGTTGTCGTTGGTGAACTATGGAAGGCCTAGCTTGGATATGTGTCTAGTCATTTGGATTGGAAGGGGGTGGGTTTTGAATTTATTTTCAACGTTCTTTGAATCTCAAACTCTTCTGTTTTTAATATGTGATAGCTAGATATATATATTATCATAATCCCTATGAAATATTTTAATTATTTCCTGCTATAATATGAAATAATCACTTATTTCCGAGTTAAATAAAAACCGGTCTCCGGGTGCTGTACAACTTCAGGGACACTAGCAAAAATTAATGTCGAAATTTAGTGTTTTATATATGATACAATGGGCCATAGCCTGGAGGTAGGGTGTTCGATAGTGAAAAATCCACATTCATGGGCTTGAAAACATACACAATTGGTCGTGGCTTAGAGAATCTATCTTCTATTAACGAAGATGATACATTACAGTGTAGCCTGGCTCATGTTCGAATGTTTGACGTTTAAATATTTTAAAAATTCGAATTACCCCTTTAATGTTTTCCGTTCCGACAAGGTTGTTTTCGAGTTAGCTGGTTTTGACCTCGCGCATGCACTACGCAGGAACCAATTTTCAAGGTGATATCTGCATTTGTTCAAGTCGTTTGTTCGTGGCACCTACCGTGCGTCGTGAATTTGCGCATGCGCTATGCTAGAGCCAAAGGTAACATAGGCACCAAATTCCGGCGAGTAACTTTTCACATTGGTACCTAGGTACCCTGAAAGGTTCAAGGTGATACCTGCATTTGTTCAAGCCGTTCGTCTTTTTTTTAAAGTCAATTTACGGCTTCTATAAGGGTAAAAAAGGTAAATTTCGCCGCGAAACCGACACCGATTGTCCGAAAACTATGAAATTTGGACACAATACGTCCATTACAACCCCGGACCCTGTACCCTACTCCCATTTTCATCCGATTAAAAGAAAAGAGTTTTAGCAAAATATATCGATTTTCTGAATTTACTATTGGTTTTTAATTATTTATCCTTATCGTTTCAGCAGATCCCAATAACCCCTTTGCATATATATGAAAGCTTTGATATCTGCTATGCAGATCTAGTTATTTTTTTTGTTTGTGTTTTTCCTGCAAATCTTATATCTCAGAATCTAACCGTGGGATCTTTCTAAAACTTTGACCTACCCCCCCCCCCCGCAAGAATGGGTGGTGGCTCAGGAATAGGCATATTTTCAAAACGTTTAACACATCCGAAATCACCGAAATTTACGAAAGAAGGCATTTGACCTACTTAGATTTAACTTTGTGACTATCTGACTTTTTTTTTCTAAAACAAATTTCTTTGAGTACCTTGAATCATTCACTTCAAATCTGCTATATTGGATTTTTTGAATTTCGAAAAATCGTCCTGTGATTTCGAACCGGAAGTTAAAATCAAAATGACAACTTCTTTGATAGTTGCACGATTTTTTATGAAATTCATTGTGTGGTAGATCTTATCGATACTACTGGAAAATTATCTAAATTATCTCCCCTTTGTGATATTAAGGATCAAAGTTTTCCAAAAAATCGACGAAATATGGGTCAGATTGTCTTGATAATTTTTTTTGGTACTAGCTACGAAACTACTGATTCGTACACAAAAAATGGAGTTGTAGCCCAAACCGGAAGTGCCACCATCTTGAAATATGAAAAATCTCTAAGGCTTTTGGGGTATTTTATTTACAGGCATGGCAATTATATTTTCCGACTCCTTACAGTTTGGCCGATAAAACGTAGAGAGTAGAATTTTGATTTCTGGCAAATCATGGACGCCATTTTGAATTGAAAATGAAAACAGTGAAAAATCCACATTAATGGGCTTGAAAACATACACAATTGGTCGTGGCTTAAAGAATATATCTTCTTTTAACGAAAATAATACATTACGGGATAGCCTGGCTCATTGTCGAACGTTTGGTTTTTGAATATTTCAAAAATTCGAATGTCTCCTTTGAAGTTTTCCGTGCCGACAAGGTTGTTTTCGAGTTTAGTGGGTTTGACTTCGCGCATGCGCTACGCTAGAACCAAGATACCATGAGTACCAAACTCCGGTGAGACACTTTTCACGTTAGTACCTAGGTACCCTGAATTTTTCAAGGTGATACCTGCATTTGCTCAAGTCGTTTGTTCGTCGCACCTACCGTGCGTCGTGACTTTGCGCATGCGCTACGCTGGAACCAAAGGTACCACGAGTGCCAAATTTCGGCGAGACTCTTTTCACGTCAGTACCTAGGTACCCTGAAATTTTCAAGGTGTGATACCTGCATTCGTTCAAGGTTTTTGTTCTTAGCACGGCGTTCTGTCGGAGTTTTTTTAAGTCGATTTACGGCTTTTATAAGAGGGGGGGGTGAATTTCGCCGCGACAATGGCAGCGATTGTTCGAGAACCATAAAATTTGGACACAATACGCCCATTACCATCACGGACTCTGTGCTTTACCCTTATTGTCAAAATTTAGTGTATTATATATCATACAATGGGCCTGAGGCATATTTTTTATTGATATATAGAAATTAATACAGTGTTCTTATCGTGTGTTAAAAGAGTGCCAATACAAGGCCAGTGTGGTTCATTTGTGCAAAACCGAAGGCCTTTTAAGGAAGAATGTCTAGTCGTTCGGATAGTACGATAAACCGAGGTCACTGTGGTTCCCTGTTGTCAGTGGTGAAGGACGGAAGGCCCGGCAATGATCCGTGTCTAATCGTTTGGCTACGACGAAAAACTCGGACCCCCTGGTCCGTGGTGCAAGGATTAGTGTCTAGTCGTTCGATGGTTACGAAAACCCGAATTAATGTGGTTCCCCGTTGTCATTGGTGAACTATGGACGGCCTAGCAAGGATATGTGTCTAGTCATTTGGATTGGAAGGGGTGGGTTTTGAATTTATTTTCAACGTTCTTTGAATCTCAAACTCTTCTGTTTTTAATATGTGATAGTTAGAGTCCCAAAGTACAATCTGTGCACCTTTGAAGGTAATCGGACCAAATGGTTTTGACTTCGCGCATGCGCTACGCTGGAACCAAAGGTACCATGAGTACCAAATTCTATATACTGTAGAACAACTGTTCCGTGAAGATGCTAATGATATGACGTTTTGGAACCAAGATGGTGTAGAATAACTGTTTTATGCGATGGTTTTTAAGAACCTAGATGGTGTAGAATAACTGTTCCGTGAAGATGCGGTGGCGTTTTGGAGCCCAGGTGCTGTAGAATAACTGCTCTGTGATGGCGTTGGCGTTTTTGAACCTGTATGCTGTAGAACAACTGTGAAAATGCTAATGCAATGGCATTTTGAAACCCAAATGTTGTAGAATAACTGTTTTATGCAGATGCGATGGTGTTTAATAACCTAGATGGTGTAGAATAACTGTTCTGTGAAGAAGCGATGGCGTTTTGGAAACCTGATGGTGTAGAATAACTGTTATGCGAAGATGTGATGAGGTTTTGGAGCCTTTCAGAATAACCGCGGTGACGTTTAGCTGCTGTGGAATAATTGGTCTGGGAAAATACGGATTACAAAATCGATCTAATTTGTTTTTTGATTGAATTGAAACAAAAAGCTTATATGGAAAAACCATCTGATTCAAACACAGATCCAATTTGGTTTCGTTTTTTATAGTTCAAAATTTCGCTTTACTTCTCTTTACTACACTAGGACCTGGAAGAGTTGAGATAGTATTTAAAATCATGGTCGTCCCAGGGTTTTGGTTCCCTTTGATTCAAATGACTGTAGTTGAAATATACGGCTATTTATGGTAAAAATCAGTATGTTCAATGTGAAATCTGACTGAAACACAGATCCTATTTCGTTTTTACTTGTCTTTACTACACTAGGACTTGGAAGAGTTGTTATAATATTACCGGCGTTCTAGTTGATGCGAGGAATTAGCCAATGAAACGGTCTGTTACGGCGACTTAATGGCGTGCCTTGCACGGAACTGTGGGTAAACGTCTAAAAACGTCAACGCTGATTGATTAATCAATGCCTAACATCATAGGGTCAAAAGTCGCTCGTATGACCTTCTGACGCGACATGTCACTACAACCATAGAAATATATGCTATAGCTAGTCAGGTCATCATGTAGTGTAGGCCATTGAAAGTATAAAAAAAAACGAAACGAAATATAGATCTTAATTTTAATTAGATTGATAGTCAGGTGTGTGATGTCCCTGTTCTGTGTAAGCTGCAGGGAATTGCTTTTAAAGTCACTTGATCCCGTGTTCGCTGATAGTCTATTTTTTAGACGTAGTTCTCCCCTGTTGGTAGAGCAGGACCACAAACCCCTTGGATGGGGCAGCGACTAGTCATTCCTATTGGACAAAAAACCGCGATCCGGCGTACACATTGGCATATGAAATAATGGCCAGTCGCTAAGAGAGTCAGACACTTGTCGTAGGTTCGCTCCTGGTGTTGGGCCGGATTTTTTGGCGTGGCGCAGGACGGGGGGCTTGACAATGACAGCTGTCTAGACGTTCGGGTGGTACGAAAAACTGAGGTCCCGTGTACACATTAGCATGTAGGTAAAAGTCACCTCGACAATTACAATTCGATATAAGAGTAGGCCGTAGCTCCGCTGCCCGGGCAAAATTTCCCTCATAGAACATTGTATTGCATATGCCCGTCTTTATTAGCTAAGTTCGGAGCAGAACAGTAGGACGTTAAAACTTAAATTTCATTTCATAACCAACATCAATTGACAGTTTCAAATTATGACCCAGTATTTTCGTCGGAATGTCGAAGATATAGTATAGTTGTGTAAATATAATATGGTATGTATGCACAGGTGTGCTATGGTCGAGAGTGAGAGAGAGAGAGAGAGAGAGAGCGAGATGGGTTTAACGTCCACTCAACACAACTATGTCATTTCGGGACTAACATTTGATTTAATTTTATTTCAAAAATTCGCTTGCGCGTAGGGGTCATTAACAGTGGGAGTAAACCGGAATGCCCGGAGGAAACCCACGAGGTTGAGAAGGCACCCTTATCTCCATGTCACATACGCTCACCAATCTAGGGCTTGAAACCACTGCCGCAAGCCAGAGGTGTCCGGCCAGCTAGAGGTCGAAGCGCGGCACTCTAGACCACTAGGCCATCCAAACCCCCCGTGCTATAGTCGGAAACCACCAGGTATGCCGTGGGCGTGGTAAGGGTATAGTTATCTTTGAGTGGCATTTAGTAAATGGATAGAATGGAAGAACAATTACTGGTTTTTTAAGGCGACGTTTCGAAGTGTATTCCGAAGGGAGGTACCCGTTATGACAAGGAGTAGGGTCACCGGTAATATTGGTGAATTGTGGCTAGAATATCCTGTTCATTATCACACAATATATTATTTTGATTGATTAATTGTTTGATTTGCTTTTTAGCACCATTTTTGACCTCTGCTAGTTTATAGATTTTAGAATTATTAGATAGATTAATTTGAGGTATTTCTAGCTTTGATCGAATAACGTAACCTTGTGTTATATTTTGTTCTATTATTTTGATTTGTGTTTGAATTTCATGCATTGAGTTAGTATTCATAGGTATATCATTCCCAAGAATTTGGAGTTGTGTGTATAGGTTGTTAAGTATATTTTTATTTTCACTTGCTTGTGCCTGACAGTATTTTTGTGTAATTTGTTTGATAGATTTTTTTCCATCTTCCCACCATTTTATATTATCCAGGTAGACATATTTTTTGTTTTGCCAATGAGACCAGCATAGTTTGATTTGGTTTTGGTAGATTTTGTCCTCTAATATTGAGTTGTTTAGTTTCCAGTATCCATGACCCCATTTTAGGTTGTCTAGATTTTTATTGATTTCAATTGCTTTGTGATCAGAGAAGTGTATAGGAATATGTTTAATTGTTTTTATGAATGTCGAAAAGTCATGACTCGAATAGCATCGGTCTAATCATACTCCTCGCAGGGTTTCGTTTGATTAGAGGTAATCCAACTACACACTGCTATTTTGAGTGGATATTGTTGTTTTAAATTTTGATTGGTCAGTAGTCCGTCTACTGGCCAATCACTAACTGCCCTACAAAAGCTTTACATTTAAAACGAGTGCCAGTATTGGATCAAATATGTTTACATAACGTTACATCATGGCTCACGATTTATTATGACTAATTAACCAGTACATAGAAGAATACTGCAGTAAAACTAATTGCGTGACAAACGAGGCTATCAAGACGAATAAAATGTAAACAATACTGTTTGGAAGCGAACATACTTTCACGGTTTTTAATACCTTTAATCGTTGTCCAAAGTTTTAGGAAAGACACAGAATAAACGAAGGGCTGTCATGCTGCTGTACTTAAGTGATAGCTTTCATTGAATGGAAAGAATTGACACATTCCCGCGTAAGTTCAAGAAACAGACGCCATGCCAGCAATGGTCAGAGAGGGATTTTCACCCCAACCTCAACTTCAAATCCCTGTAGCAAAAAATCTAAACCATGAAAACCCTACAAGTTTATGATGATGAGATTGCCAAATGTTGTCCCCATTGTGCATAAAAATATTGGAACCAACAGAATGTTGAGCAAAAAGCTACAGCCAGTGATGTTACAGCCATTTAACATTGAAGTCAATGGGCAAATAATTACTAGTCTGAGTCCATAAGGTTGAAATCGCCTGTCATAATATGTGTGTTGTGGATTATAAAGTGTTTTGACATATTCTAATAATGTGGTGTAAAAGCTAGTTTTTTGTTCTCTGGCGCTGGGCCCTTAAATATTTAGTAGCTGGATAGTTTTCGTATTGACACTTATTTCTATATGCTGAACTCTACCAGCAAGTTTTTGAGGGGTGGTCTGGATATTATGAATAATGTTTGGATTTATTAATATAGCAACACCAATTTTAGTTTCATTAAATGATGTGTACATTTTATGGTTAGTAATATTTTCAACATTTTGTATCTGTTTATCATCTAGTGTTAGTATTTCCTGAATACAGGCAATATCTAACTTCTTAAACATATAATTTAATTTAATAATCTTTAGGGTATTACCTTGTTATTTATGGAATATAGGAACATAATTA
The DNA here is from genome assembly GCA_917208275.1 of Patella pellucida. Lineage (NCBI taxonomy): Eukaryota > Metazoa > Mollusca > Gastropoda > Patellidae > Patella > Patella pellucida. The sequence continues at coordinate 47,455,121 of OU795037.1, read as the reverse complement.
AATAGATATAAGAGAGTAGGAGCGTCATAGTTTTATTTCTTAGAGTTGTAACAATCTAAGTCAGATTATTTCAAATATGTATCTAAACATTAGTTTCGATCAGGGGGGAGTTCGCTCTTTGTTTTTTTTCGTTATTAACACTATCAGAAGGACTATCTGAGCTTCTATCTCTTTTATATCTATCACACTTAGTGACTGTAGAAATATTTATAGATACATCAGCATCATAATTTGTAGTAGTATTGGTTGCTGGAAAACCATTAAAACTATCATCAGCATATAAGTCATTGTGGTCCACTAAGGGCCTTGTACTTAATGGGGTAGATAACCCAGAACTACCTGGGGGGGACTCTAGTGGGGTGCTCTGGGATTTCGTGCTGATATGGGCAATATCTGTGGGGCTTGAGATATTTATGTCAGATTGTTGATTTATTGTGTAAGGATCAGGTGCATGATTGTCTTCGGTTATACTATTGGCATTTGCGCAATCCTTAGATATATCAGTATTACTTAAAATATTAAGATCAGCTATTTGTTTTGGGATTGTAATTTCTTTGTCACTGATATTGATAGCGACTTCTTCTTTTTCAAGAGTAGGATTCAAATTATCAATGGATTGATTAAATATAGGGGATGTTACTATGGATGGTATATCGCTTTTTGGGCTTGTATGGGGATGTAAAACAGGGAAGTCAGCTATACTGTCTGGAATTGGTGCTTTGGGGCTGGAACCATGACTAAATCTTTTATCGGGTTTTGAAAATTCGCGTCCAAGGTGACCATGAAGGCCACAGTTGTAACAGACTTTGCCCCGAATTTGGCCCGCATATTTAATTGATACATGGATGCCCTTTACATATATGTGAGAAGGGATTGGTTTAAACATTTTTTTAACATACACAATTCTAACCCCGCTTTCCACAGTTGGAAAGGGTTTGAAGGTAGAGCGGTCACAATTGACCAACTCACAATAGTTGATCAGTTTATTTACTAGGTACTTATTGTCCATCTCGAATGGTAAGCCAAAGACGGCTACTGGAATCGAGTCTACAGGGTAGTCCCATGTAATGTTGCCTGCGGCTTCCACTGTGAAATTGCAGTTCTTCACAGAAAAATTCTTGAATGTTTCAAGAAAGATCTCCTTAGAAAGGATGTCTCGGAGGGTAAGACAAAATTTACCTTTACCTACATTTTGCAGACATGTAATGTTGTTGACGTTTTAATCCTTAGCCTGCAAGAAGTATAGGATGTCGACAGAAGCTATCCCAGTCGAGGAGTTATAATCATCAGGTATTAGCTCAACTGTATTGTCTCTATTTATATGGTTTGTAACGCTCATTTCCCCATTTGGGTTAATTGTCATCTTTGTAGACTTTATAGAATTCATTGTCAATAAATCACTTTTAATCAGCTGGTCTCTGGTTATAATAAATGTGTTGAGGTTGTCTTAGTGTTTATAGTGAGTCACGGCGGCCATGACAGTAAGGCTGTCGCCAACTTAGAATACTAAAGTCTTGTCTAACTTATTACGAATATTATAATTGTACAGTGCTGTGGTATTATAGCCTACAATTAATATAGGCCTATTGACGTATGTATATAAGGATTGTAAAAACGACTTATAGTGTAAATTATATATTGAACTATATATACCGTATTGAAATGTATTATATATATGATTTATGTAAATAAACTTGTATATAAAAAAACAGAAAAAAAAGAGGAGATGCTAATCGCGCTTTTATCAAAATCTTATTTTTTTTTGCATTTTTTAAAACATCGGACATTTGTTCGACTACTTCCGGGTTTCGAATCATTGTCGGGATAGTTTTAACAAGATGTTTGGTACCTAACCTTCTGTACTAGAAGTTTCAGAAAAATCCATTGGATAGATTTCGTAAAAAAAAAAAAGAAAATAAGGCGCCTCAGAATGTACCAAAACGGGAAATGCTAGATTTTCCGCGTACCATAATTTATATCCTAACCATCGAATTTGAATCGTTTAGATGTCATAAGATAGTCTACTCGTGGGACTATCCGATGACATTTTAATTGCTTTAGTCTGATAATATCTGACGGAGAATTTGAGTTTTAGCAAGAGCGACATTTTATTTACCCTTTTTTGACCTGCTTGCGGCGAATAGGATTAACATCCGTTTTCAACTTATATGGGAACAGGGCTTTTTGATGATATACTACATTATCCGATCAGATAAAATCCCCCTGAGAAATCATATGTTCAAAAGTTTCAAAAATGCTAAAATGTCAAAATATAAAAAATTAAATTTCAACAATTCACTATATATTATACATAGTTAGAACCGTTATTAGCTCGGTGTTTTCAATAGCTAGAAAACGATACTTTAATTGTTTTGATTTAGTGACAGCCGGCTGAGAAATAGCGACTTTTGCAAGCGTATCAATTGTTTACTGTATTTTCTTTTTTGTGTGTGTTTTTCCCAAAATATATCTGATATGTTTTCGACTACTTCTGGATTTTGGATCATTGCCGGGATAGTTTTAACAAGTTGTTTGGATAGATATCTTTCTGTACCAGAAGTGTCAGAAACATCCATTCGGTAGTTGTTTGTAAAAATGATAAATAAAAGATTATTTTCAATAAGTTAACGATTTTTCAACTTTTTTCAAAGATTGAGGCCATTTTTTCGACCTCTTATATTATTTCAAACCTTTTCCTTTTGGATTCACGCCACAAACCACCGATAGGACTCTGCGTTAAAAAAGTGTCAGAAAAATCGTAGGTGTAGTTTTCGAGAAAAAGGCTTCTAAAAAGGCCCCAAAAACGGAAAATATTAGATTTTCGGCGTACCATAATTTATTTTCTAACCATCGAAATTGTTCCATTCAGATGCCATATAAAAGTCTATTTATAGGGCTATCTAAAGACATTTTACTTCTTTTGGTCGGGTAATATCTGACCGAGAAATTCAGCTTTTTGCAAGAGCGCACTTTTTTTAACCTTTTTTTTCAATTTTTGGATACTTTCGGTTTGGTGATTATTTTCGAGATAGTTCTAATAACCGGTTTGGGCAATTAAATAGCCACAGGGCTCTGTAAGAATATATTACATTATCTAATCCTATAAAATACACCTGAGAAATCCTATGTTCAAAAGTGCCAATAATGCACAAATATCAAAATATCGAAAATTAAATTTCAGTATTTTAATACATATTATACATCGTTAGAAGTCAGCTACCTGAATGTGTAACCATTTTTTGAAAATCTATTAAAATAAACAAATAATTGAGCATTTTCCAAAATTTGACGATTTTTCGACTTTTTTCGATTTTCAGTTCTTTTTTTTTTATCGTATTCCAGACATTTCAAAGTCTTATTGGATGGCATAATTCACAAGACTATCGAATAGACTCTCGATAGAAAAAGTTAAAAAAAATTGTAGGTTCAGTTTTCGAGATACAGACGTCCAAAAACACTCAAAATCAGAAAATACTTCATTTTCAGCGTGCAATATTTTGCTTCCTGCTCATCGTATCCGTATGAATTGGGTATCATACGATACTGCAATTATCATGCAACCCAACGATACCTTAATATGTTACACCCGTTGATATTGGGGCAGAAATAACGATTATCCAAAAACCACCCATTTTTGATGGTTTTTTTTCAAAATATCGGACATTATTTCGACTACTTCCGGTTTACCGATTGTTGTTGAAATTGCTTTATCCGATGGTCTGACCATATGGCTTTACGTTCCAGGAATTTCAGAAACATCGATTGGGGCGTTCAAGGTCAAATTTGAAAATTTTGAAAAATAACAAAAAGTAACATTTTCATTTTTCGAAAGCCAAAAGTCAGCGACGATTTTTCGAAACTTCGAAATTTTCAACTGCTATCACCCGAGAAAAGATTAGATGTTTCCGAAAATGTCATTTGTACGACAATAGGTACAAAATTGACGATTCTACGGCCGTTTTTTTAAATTTTTTATATTCGGCCACTTCCGTTCTGCGAAGAAGTTTCAAATATAGTTCATGACGTGGCCACCCCATGCTTCACCTTAGAAAATTAGGTCCCGGATCGGTATCTGTTACAGGGACTGAAAAATAGGCTCCCCCGAAAAAAATAATAATAATTTTAGTAATCACAAGAGGCTTTCAGTCGAAAGTCTGAAAGCCTAATAAGAATAATAATTTTAACAAAACAATAGTGTTTAACACAAGCTTCGCAGTGTGAAACCCTAATAATTTTAACAAAAACAATAGTGTTTCACACAAGCTTCGCAGTGTGAAACCCTAATACTAATTTTAGTGATCACAATAGGCTTTCAGACGAAAGTATGAAAGCCTAATAATTTTAACAAAAACAACAGTGTTTCACACAGGCTTCGCAGTGTAAAACCCTAATAAATATGATTGTTGTAGTTAGCCTTATGGTAAGCGTATAAATAGCTGCATGTTTGGCCTTATGCTTTATCTATAAAGTCGATCTGTATTTATTTGCTTTTCTTTTCACCGGTGAATTCATTTCTTTTTCCTTCCTCTATGATGTGAAAAGTTTTTTGTAAAATAATAGGCCTGATTTACGTCTATTTACCATCCATGCGATCATATTTATGATCATGATCATGAATGAAAAGACCAATGCATGCCCGGTGTGACAGTTTGAGTTGGTCCTCAGTGTGTGTTTGGTCCTGGGCACTTGCGCATGTCCGAAACTGTTGTTTACGATAGTTACGCAGCTATAGCTACTTCCACCAGTTTCAGTTGGTTCCACCTATGTTTCCTCTTCAGTTTTGGAAAAAGTAATAAGAATTATGTATTAAGTCACAGGAATCTGACATTCTATCCGTATGCATACACCATATCGTACCAGACAATATATAAATAAAAAGGGACAGGAATGCAAAGGTTGAATAGGTTGCTAGTCGAATGGGTGCTAATTTGTGATCGGTGTTATATGTGACGTCAGCGCAAAGCGGCGAGGACAAAATGGAATGTAGGTAGATATTGGAAACAAATGGCTGTGATATCATTTTGGGGGAGTTTTTATGCAAATCAAAACGACTGGATTGAAGAAAAAAAACATATCTGAGTGCATCGAAAGAGGTTTGATTGCTTGGTATTACGAATTGTTGAAAGAAAAACGAGCCGAAGCGAGAACAGGTAAAATCGAGTCTTCAAAAGGCATTGCATTCCTGTTCCTCTTTTTTTATATGTAGAATGTACGACATGATGTTTGCATAAATATACGGATAGAAGGTCAGATTCCTGTGATTTACTTAAGAGTTTTGTCATTAATAAACATACTTGTTATCGTAATTAGCTGTTGTTTTAGTGATCAGTAGTTACACCGTGTTACACGATCAACGGATCTAAGTTGATTGGCCTGAAATTGATAGTTCTATCGTTTGTGATTTGTTGCCGTTGTTTTTTTAGTGAGTAGTCGTACAATTAGTGAAACACTACAAATTGCTGATGGCTTGAAATTGCCAATTTAATTCAACTCCAAAGACAAATTAAGACCTTTGATGTTCTCGTGGCTACATTTATCAAAGGTATAAATGATTGGAATTTCTTATTCCCTCATTTACCAATTGGCAATTCTAATCATCGATCATCATGGCAGATTTTTCGAGTGAAAGAGAGATTCGGTTTCAGCAGTTCCGTGAAAAGATAGAGAGAATATAATTATACTTGGCTACACAAAGTCATAAATCTGGAAGTACCAAAATGGAGCAAAAGTCTGTGAGAAATCATTCAAAAACTCATGTGATTCAAGGTAGGTAGACTGCACATTATTTTAAAGTGAGAATTTTAAATTGTCTAAGAAAGTCAAAACATAATTATTTCTTTGTCTTTTGCTCAATATTATACGATCATGGGCATTATTTCCCACCCTTAAAAATCATTGAAACAGAATTAAATAATAACACAACTACCTCCCTTGTTTTCCCATTGACTACATGCAATTACGTCTATTCAAACTTTGGAATATTCAAACGTTGTAATTTGAAGTGGAAAATGATACTGTTGCCCATTTCTTAGCTGGCAATAGTGAATTATAGGATTAATAGGATTATTCTTTAACAAGGTAGGACTGACTGTTTATGGATACCACCTATTTTAAGACTTATTAATTTTAAAATTGGAGCTTTAAAGGGCTTAGTAAAATAGTAGGGTAAACTAGCCGTCTGTTAAAAGTAACAAGCCTGCTAAATATTTGAAAGACTAAATATGCAACAGCAAAGAAAAAAACAAATATGCAACAGCTAAAAAAAGATTTCAATGACAAAAACACCAAAGAAATATAGTAACTACAACTACCATTGATATTCGTTACACAGTTGATGCTTTATAAAGAAGAGGGTCCGGGATATTGGGGTGGGAGGGGTAAATATGGTGATTATATGGGGTTTGTTCATGAAATGGGTTATATCGGTTACTGCAGCTATCTCTGTCGAAGAATGCAAGAGCCAGAATGGAACGACAAGTGGGAATGAATATATACTTGTTGAAACGTCGTTGTGTTGTGTTTTTTTAAATAAAAATAGTTTGTTTTTTTATTAATTGTCAATATTTTATTTTTATTACATATCATTTTTTTTAATAATATTTGTTCTTTGCTTGTAAAAATTTGTTTATTATGCTGATGTATAACATGTTTAATTGAGGACAATCTTAAGTATGATCTATGCCAGGGTTTGAAAACTTTATCCAACTTTCATGTATTTTACTCACATTTTATGTTTTAATCTAAAATGTATCTGTTTTGTCAATTTTTTTTTAATAATCTGTTATGTTTATTGTAGGTGTCATTGGGCACTTTGGTACAAATGCCAATGTATAAATGCTTGTAAATATCAATAATAAACCCCCCAAACTTTCTTAAATATCATCCACTATTTGTGTACTGGGCTGGATTGTTTTCGCCTCGGAAGGTCTAGTCAGTCTCCCCTCCCGTCGCGTTCACAATCTTTGGCGGTGTATATAGTACAGGGGTACCCCATCTTTATTAGTAAAATATGTATTTAGCTAATCAGTATGGAAATTCATAATAATCATTCCCAAGGTGGGTTTTTTGTACTTTTGTTACATTATTGTTATTACATATATTATATTTTCACGTCATTTATTAATAATAAATAGCCTATTCAATTTTTATATTGCCTACTGTTATATTTGTCTATAAGGACACTCACTGGGGGAATAACTGTCCGTCGTCATGTCACGGTAAATGGTATTTTATGTAATAAAGGTACATTGTGTAAGATTTAGATACAAAGCTGGCCATTCTTGAAATAATAGTTAAAAAGTAGATAATGTAAAATGGATAATTTGAAAATTTCATTCAAATTACTCTATTGCGAGCAAAGATATTATTAGCCTTTAACGGTTTGACAAGACATGTGCACTAATAGCAAATTCCGTACTGGTTGTCTGAAGTTCAATCTTGCTCTTCCATTTATCAAAATTTGGCTAAACCGTTTAATACTACAGAAATCAGATACAATCGAGAGTTTACTGTGGTCTGGATTTTGTCTAATTTATAATTTAGAGAACATGTCAAGTCCCATAACAGGCAGATTTAGCTCTTGCATAATGTATGTTAAAATCTGTCAATAAAACTATCCATATGGGATCCATATGGGATAAAAACCAGGATGTAGCTTGGCATTTAACTCATTGATACTTCAGTCTCAGTCACAAATAAGCAACTAAAAAAGGGGTCACTTAATTCCCAGTGGTGTAATATTTTTTCTGTTTAAAATGTATCAATCACTTTTTTTATTAAAAATAAATCAATCACTTTTTTATTAAAAATAAATCAATCACCTTTTGTTATAAATTATCTAGCAATTTCAATCACTATGTTTTGTACTTGTTAAATATTGTTATTAAAATGTTTACAACTTCAAAATATAGTATGTGTTTTATTAGTCAAATTTGAATCCTTTCGTATGAAAACCATATCTAAAACACGGACAGCCCATACATTCAAACATGCATGCAGATAGCCCAAATACAATTAGGCCTACAAAAGAACACAAGTGAGAATGTTTGCATTGTTGTTGACGGGAATATAATTATAATAAAGGCCTATACTGAATAATAACATTGTCAATTTGCATTTCCACTTTTAATTTATCAAAATAAACAAAGAATAGAAACCCGACACCCTCTCCTTATGGTAATACTGTAAATATTGGTAGATAATTGTCAAGAAATTGATTTGACCGTAAGAATATCTTAGGGGCAATCCAATCACGAGGAACCAATGCACACCGCGTCCGTAACAGTGTGAGTTTACTCCTGCGACTGCGCATGCGCCAATGAGCAAACACACACCGAGAACCAACTGAAACTGTCACACCGGGGCTGTACAGCACAGTGGCCGATTAGGGCTAGCCCCCCCCCCCCCCGATCCATTCACTCTTTTTTTGAATTGTTTGTTGTTTCTAAGTATGAGGTCTCTTCATATTTGTCTTTGTGTAAATTATGTGCGGTGCAGTCCCCCTGCACTTACTATTATGGTGTAACGGTGATATACTTTTATTTTTTTTAAATCAGATAAAAATTGTTACCTTTTGAGGGGCCGAAAACATGATTTTTAATACAATAAAGGACCATAATACAGGAAGCTTACATCCGATATGTTCGAATAACAAAAGGAACCAAGCTCTTTAGATTATAAACATGCATACGAGTTTCATTTAGGGAGTCCGGAACCTTGATATACCTAGTTTTTCACTATTTGCCATTATAGCTACGTCTACCCCAGTTAATTTTACGTAAAGTTTACGTAAAAATGGTCAGTCAGTTTACCATTATTTTGCTAGTTATTTTAACGATAAGTTTACGTCATGAAATGACGTTAAACTAACGTAAAGTTTACGTCAATTTCTGACGTAAATCTAACGTAAAGTTTACGTCATTTTCTGACGTAAATCTAACGTAAATTTTGCGTAAAGTTTACGTCACTTACGTTAGATTTACGTCAGAAAATGACGTAAACTTTACGTTAGTTTTACGTAAAACTGGTCAGTCAGTTTACCATCATTTTTACGTTACTTTTACGTCATTTTCTGACGTAAATCTAACGTAAATTTTGCGTAAATTTTACGTCACTTACGTTAGATTTACGTCAGAAAATGACGTAAACTTTACGTTGGATTAACATCAGAAAATGACGTAAATGTAACGTAAAAATGATGTAAACTTTACGTTAGATTAACGTCATTACCTGACGTAAACTTAACGTTAAAGAGATGAGCAAAATGATTGTAAACTGACCGACCATTTTAACGTGAATCTGACGTAAATACAACTTTATCTTTTGACTTCATCGGAACCAATTTAAGTGACTCAGTCATTCAGATGGTACGAAAACCCAATAACATAACCATTTTGATGGAAATATAACAATAACTAAAAGATATACACTAAATATTGTTTTCAAATTCCTTCCCACTCAACAAACTTTGGCACTTAACACATGGATCAATTTTAATTCAGAAGGACCTGGAAAAAACAGACGACCCTACTCCTTGTCATGTAGAACCAGGGAATTGAAACCATGCCAGTTGACTCAATGCCACCCTTATGATGTAACTCACATATGCTAAAATGTGGGTATTTCTTTTTCAAACTCAATTACCACAAACACTAGTTAATAAACGATCTAAATTTTATTTAGAAAATAGATAAAAAAAAATATATTTTAAAATATAACAGTAAAATGGTGGTAATTTTACATTATGAAAATATATAAGACAACATATATATATACAAGAACAGGCATATACAGTGTGCTATGCAGGAAATTTTGCTCTGGTAGCGTCGCTACAGCCTAAAAATTCCAACTGCTAAGGGATCTTTTACGCCATGCACTGTGCTTTGAGGGATATTTCCCGGGCAGCGGCCATACGTCCTACTCTTATATCGAATTCCAACTGCCAAGGGATCTTTTACGTGCACGCCAATGTGTACATTAGACCTCAGTTTTTTTTCCATTCCATCTGAACGACAAGACAGCTGTCAGACCCTCCATCCTGCATCACTGACAAGGGGAAACCATGCCGGAAAATACGGATAAACTTTCACAGCCAATACAGCGATCGAACACTCGACCTCCAGACTGGCAAGCGTCTTACTCATGTGATCCCCCGATTGGTTAACGCATTGTGATACATTGTGGTTTCGATAATTTAATCCACATGTTAGTAACAAAATAAACTAGCGCGAGTCGAATTGAAGTTAAACCTCTGTCCTCAATTCTCTATTTACCAATAATCATTCAGAATTTTAAATGTTATTGCAACCAAATGTCACAAAACAGCACAATTCACATAATTACAACAAAATATACTACAAGTACATGTATCTATACTTTATTTTAAAAGATAAATATATAATGTAATAGAATAGAATACAAAGCAGACATTTGTAACAGTTTATTCACAGCATTAACTTGGTGACAATTTAGGAAACAGCTATTCAAGAAAGCTACACCAATATTACATAACCAATCTAATTTTAAGGGCGTTAGGCAGTCTAAAATGCACATTTTAAGGCTAGCACTGTAATTTTTGTTGATAAGATATGACGTTTTTTGTTATTTGGGGTGATAAACTACATATTAATTACCCAAAAAATACAAATTTTATTTACCAACTATGTTCCTAACTTAGCCCAAAAGCATATTAAAAAGGGATATTGATGATAACAGAGGTAGACTTTTCTCAATTATGCCTGCATACATTTTCATCAAGGAGGAGTTATAATCATCAGGTATTAGCTCAACCGTATTGTCTCTATTTATATGGTTTGTAACGCTCATTTCCCCATTTGGGTTAATTGTCATCTTTGTAGACTTTATAGAATTCATTGTCAATAAATCACTTTTAATCAGCTGGTCTCTGGTTATAATAAATGTGTTGAGGTTGTCTTAGTGTTTATAGTGAGTCACGGCGGCCATGACAGTAAGGCTGTCGCCAACTTAGAATACTAAAGTCTTGTCTAACTTATTACGAATATTATAATTGTACAGTGCTGTGGTATTATAGCCTACAATTAATATAGGCCTATTGACGTATGTATATAAGGATTGTAAAAACGACTTATAGTGTAAATTATATATTGAACTATATATACCGTATTGAAATGTATTATATATATGATTTATGTAAATAAACTTGTATATAAAAAAACAGAAAAAAAAGAGGAGATGCTAATCGCGCTTTTATCAAAATCTTATTTTTTTTTGCATTTTTTAAAACATCGGACATTTGTTCGACTACTTCCGGGTTTCGAATCATTGTCGGGATAGTTTTAACAAGATGTTTGGTACCTAACCTTCTGTACTAGAAGTTTCAGAAAAATCCATTGGATAGATTTCGTAAAAAAAAAAAAGAAAATAAGGCGCCTCAGAATGTACCAAAACGGGAAATGCTAGATTTTCCGCGTACCATAATTTATATCCTAACCATCGAATTTGAATCGTTTAGATGTCATAAGATAGTCTACTCGTGGGACTATCCGATGACATTTTAATTGCTTTAGTCTGATAATATCTGACGGAGAATTTGAGTTTTAGCAAGAGCGACATTTTATTTACCCTTTTTTGACCTGCTTGCGGCGAATAGGATTAACATCCGTTTTCAACTTATATGGGAACAGGGCTTTTTGATGATATACTACATTATCCGATCAGATAAAATCCCCCTGAGAAATCATATGTTCAAAAGTTTCAAAAATGCTAAAATGTCAAAATATAAAAAATTAAATTTCAACAATTCACTATATATTATACATAGTTAGAACCGTTATTAGCTCGGTGTTTTCAATAGCTAGAAAACGATACTTTAATTGTTTTGATTTAGTGACAGCCGGCTGAGAAATAGCGACTTTTGCAAGCGTATCAATTGTTTACTGTATTTTCTTTTTTGTGTGTGTTTTTCCCAAAATATATCTGATATGTTTTCGACTACTTCTGGATTTTGGATCATTGCTGGGATAGTTTTAACAAGTTGTTTGGATAGATATCTTTCTGTACCAGAAGTGTCAGAAACATCCATTCGGTAGTTGTTTGTAAAAATGATAAATAAAAGATTATTTTCAATAAGTTAACGATTTTTCAACTTTTTTCAAAGATTGAGGCCATTTTTTCGACCTCTTATATTATTTCAAACCTTTTCCTTTTGGATTCACGCCACAAACCACCGATAGGACTCTACGTTAAAAAAGTTTCAGAAAAATCGTAGGTGTAGTTTTCGAGAAAAAAGGCTTCTAAAAAGGCCCCAAAAACGGAAAATATTAGATTTTCGGCGTACCATAATTTATTTTCTAACCATCGAAATTGTTCCATTCAGATGCCATATAAAAGTCTATTTATAGGGCTATCTAAAGACATTTTACTTCTTTTGGTCGGGTAATATCTGACCGAAAAATACAGCTTTTTGCAAAAGCGCACTTTTTTTAACCTTTTTTTTCAATTTTTGGATACTTCCGGTTTGGTGATTATTTTCGAGATAGTTCTAATAACCGGTTTGGGCAATTAAATAGCCACAGGGCTCTGTAAGAATATATTACATTATCTAATCCTATAAAATACACCTGAGAAATCCTATGTTCAAAAGTGCCAATAATGCACAAATATCAAAAATTAAATTTCAGTATTTTAATACATATTATACATCGTTAGAAGTCAGCTACCTGAATGTGTAACCATTTTTTGAAAATCTATTAAAATAAACAAATAATTGAGCATTTTCCAAAATTTGACGATTTTTCGACTTTTTTCGATTTTCAGTTCTTTTTTTTTATCGTATTCCAGACATTTCAAAGTCTTATTGGATGGCATAATTCACAAGACTATCGAATAGACTCTCGATAGAAAAAGTTAAAAAAAATTGTAGGTTCAGTTTTCGAGATACAGACGTCCAAAAACACTCAAAATCAGAAAATACTTCATTTTCAGCGTGCAATATTTTGCTTCCTGCTCATCGTATCCGTATGAATTGGGTATCATACGATACTGCAATTATCATGCAACCCAACGATACCTTAATATGTTACACCCGTTGATATTGGGGCAGAAATAACGTTTCTCCAAAAACCACCCATTTTTGATGGTTTTTTTTTTTAAAATATCGGACATTATTTCGACTACTTCCGGTTTACCGATTGTAGTTGAAATTGCTTTATCCGATGGTCTGACCATATGGCTTTACGTTCCAGGAATTTCAGAAACATCGATTGGGGCGTTCAAGGTCAAATTTGAAAATTTTGAAAAATAACAAAAAGTAACATTTTCATTTTTCGAAAGCCAAAAGTCAGCGACGATTTTTCGAAACTTCGAAATTTTCAACTGCTATCACCCGAGAAAAGAGTAGATGTTTCCGAAAATGTCATTTGTACGACAATAGGTACAGAATTGACGATTCTACGGCCGTTTTTTTTAATTTTTTACATTCGGCCACTTCCGTTCTGCGAAGAAGTTTCAAATATAGTTCATGACGTGGCCACCCCATGCTTCACCTTAGAAAATTAGGTCCCGGATCGGTATCTGTTACAGGGACTGAAAAATAGGCTCCCCCGAAAAAAATAATAATAATTTTAGTAATCACAAGAGGCTTTCAGTCGAAAGTCTGAAAGCCTAATAAGAATAATAATTTTAACAAAACAATAGTGTTTAACACAAGCTTCGCAGTGTGAAACCCTAATAATTTTAACAAAAACAATAGTGTTTCACACAAGCTTCGCAGTGTGAAACCCTAATACTAATTTTAGTGATCACAATAGGCTTTCAGACGAAAGTATGAAAGCCTAATAATTTTAACAAAAACAACAGTGTTTCACACAGGCTTCGCAGTGTAAAACCCTAATAAATATGATTGTTGTAGTTAGCCTTATGGTAAGCGTATAAATAGCTGCATGTTTGGCCTTATGCTTTATCTATAAAGTCGATCTGTATTTATTTGCTTTTCTTTTCACCGGTGAATTCATTTCTTTTTCCTTCCTCTATGATGTGAAAAGTTTTTTGTAAAATAATAGGCCTGATTTACGTCTATTTACCATCCATGCGATCATATTTATGATCATGATCATGAATGAAAAGACCAATGCATGCCCGGTGTGACAGTTTGAGTTGGTCCTCAGTGTGTGTTTGGTCCTGGGCACTTGCGCATGTCCGAAACTGTTGTTTACGATAGTTACGCAGCTATAGCTACTTCCACCAGTTTCAGTTGGTTCCTCTTATGTTTCCTCTTCAGTTTTGGAAAAAGTAATAAGAATTATGTATTAAGTTACAGGCATCTGACATTCTATCCGTATGCATACACCATATCGTACCAGACAATATATAAATAAAAAAGGACAGGAATGCAAAGGTTGAATAGGTTGCTAGTCGAATGGGTGCTAATTTGTGATCCGTGTTATATGTGACGTCAGCGCAAAGCGGCGAGGACAAAATGGAATGTAGGTAGATATTGGAAACAAATGGCTGTGATATCATTTTGGGGGAGTTTTTATGCAAATCAAAACGACTGGATTGAAGAAAAAAAAACATATCTGAGTGCATCGAAAGAGGTTTGATTGCTTGGTATTACGAATTGTTGAAAGAAAAACGAGCCGAAGCGAGAACAGGTAAAATCGAGTCTTCAAAAGGCATTGCATTCCTGTTCCTCTTTTTTTATATGTAGAATGTACGACATGATGTTTGCATAAATATACGGATAGAAGGTCAGATTCCTGTGATTTAGTTAAGAGTTTTGTCATTAATAAACATACTTGTTATCGTAATTAGCTGTTGTTTTAGTGATCAGTAGTTACACCGTGTTACACGATCAACGGATCTAAGTTGATTGGCCTGAAATTGATAGTTCTATCGTTCGTGATTTGTTGCCGTTGTTTTTTTAGTGAGTAGTCGTACAATTAGTGAAACACTACAAATTGCTGATGGCTTGAAATTGCCAATTTAATTCAACTCCAAAGACAAATTAAGACCTTTGATGTTCTCGTGGCTTCATTTATCACAGGTATAAATGATTGGAATTTCTTATTCCCTCATTTACCAACTGGCAATTCTAATCATCGATCATCATGGCAGATTTTTCGAGTGAAAGAGAGATTCGGTTTCAGCAGTTCCGTGAAAAGATAGAGAGAATAGAATTATACTTAGCTACACAAAGTCATAAATCTGGAAGAACCAAAATGGAGCAAAAGTCTGTCAGAAATCATTCAAAAACTCATGTGATTCAAGGTAGGTAGACTGCACATTATTTTAAAGTGAGAATTTTAAATTGTCTAAGAAAGTCAAAACATAATTATTTCTTTGTCTTTTGCTCAATATTATACGATCATGGGCATTATTTCCCACCCTTAAAAATCATTGAAACAGAATTAAATAATAACACAACTACCTCCCTTGTTTTCCCATTGACTACATGCAATTACGTCTATTCAAACTTTGGAATATTCAAACGTTGTAATTTGAAGTGGGAAATGATACTTTTGCCAATTTCTTAGCTGGCAATAGTGAATTATAGGATTAATAGGATTAATCTTTAACAAGGTAGGACTGACTGTTTATGGATACCACCTATTTTAAGACTTATTAATTTTAAAATTGGAGCTTTAAAGGGCTTAGTAAAATAGTAGGGTAAACTAACCGTCTGTTAAAAGTAACAAGCCTGCTAAATATTTGAAAGACTAAATATGCAACAGCAAAGAAAAAACAAATATGCAACAGCTAAAAAAAGATTTCAATGACAAAAACACCAAAGAAATATAGTAACTACAACTACCAATGATATTCGTTACACAGTTGTTGCCTTTCAGGGGGTTGCGTGGCATTGTATGCGAATTTTGTGAAATGCTTTATAAAGAAGAGGATCCGGGATATTTGGGTGGGAGGGGTAAATATGGTGATTATATGGGGTTTGTTCATGAAATGGGTTATATCGGTTACTGCAGCTATCTCTGTCGAAGAATGCAAGAGCCAGAATGGAACGACAAGTGGGAATGAATATATACTTGTTGAAACGTCGTTGTGTTGTGTTTTTTTTTAATAAAAATAGTTTGTTTTTTTATTAATTGTCAATATTTTATTTTTATTACATATCTTTTTTTTTTATAATATTTGTTCTTTGCTTGTACAAATTTGTTTATTATGCTGATGTATAACATGTTTAATTGAGGACAATCTTAAGTATGATCTATGCCAGGGTTTGAAAACTTTATCCAACTTTCATGTATTTTATTCACATTTTATGTTTTAATCTAAAATGTATCTGTTTTGTCAATTTTTTTTTAATAATCTGTTATGTTTATTGTAGGTGTCATTGGGCACTTTGGTACAAATGCCAATGTATAAATGCTTGTAAATATCAATAATAAACCCCCCAAACTTTCTTAAATATCATCCACTATTTGTGTACTGGGCTGGATTGTTTTCGCCTCGGAAGGTCTAGTCAGTCTCCCCTCCCGTGGCGTTCACAATCTTTGGTGGTGTATATAGTACAGGGGTATCCCATCTTTATTAGTAAATTCTTTGGCGGTGTATATAGTACAGGGGTACCCCATCTTTATTAGTAAAATATGTATTTAGCTAATCAGTATGGAAATTCATAATAATCATTCCCAAGGTGGGGTTTTTGTACTTTTGTTACATTATTGTTATTACATATATTATATTTTCACGTCATTTATTAATAATAAATAGCCTATTCAATTTTTATATTGCCTACTGTTATATTTGTCTATAAGGACACTCACTGGGGGAATAACTGTCCGTCGTCATGTCACGGTAAATGGTATTTTATGTAATAAAGGTACATTGTGTAAGATTTAGATACAAAGCTGGCCATTCTTGAAATAATAGTTAAAAAGTAGATAATGTAAAATGGATAATTTGAAAATTTCATTCAAATTACTCTATTGCGAGCAAAGATATTATTAGCCTTTAACGGTTTGACAAGACATGTGCACTAATAGCAAATTCCGTACTGGTTGTCTGAAGTTCAATCTTGCTCTTCCATTTATCAAAATATGGCTAAACCGTTTAATACTACAGAAATCAGATACAATCGAGAGTTTACTGTGGTCTGGATTTTGTCTAATTTATAATTTAGAGAACATGTCAAGTCCCATAACAGGCAGATTTAGCTCTTGCATAATGTATGTTAAAATCTGTCAATAAAACTATTCATATGGGATAAAAACCAGGATGTAGCTTGGCATTTGACTCATTGATACTTCAGTCTCAGTCACAAATAAGCAATTAAAAAAGGGATCACTTAATTCCCAGTGGTGTAATATTTTTTCTGTTTAAAATGTATCAATCACTTTTTTATTAAAAATAAATCAATCACTTTTTTATTAAAAATAAATCAATCACCTTTTGTTATAAATTATCTAGCAATTTCAATCACTATGTTTTGTACTTGTTAAATATTGTTATTAAAATGTTTACAACTTCAAAATATAGTATGTGTTTTATTAGTCAAATTTGAATCCTTTCGTATGAAAACCATATCTAAAACACGGACAGCCCATACATTCAAACATGCATGCAGATAGCCCAAATACAATTAGGCCTACAAAAGAACACAAGGGAGAATGTTTGCATTGTTGTTGACGGGAATATAATTATAATAAAGGCCTATACTGAATAATAACATTGTCAATTTGCATTTCCACTTTTAATTTATCAAAATAAACAAAGAATAGAAACCCGACACTCTCTCCTGATGGTAATACTGTAAATATTGGTAGATAATTGTCAAGAAATTGATTTGACCGTAAGAATATCTTAGGGGCAATCCAATCACGAGGAACCAATGCACACCGCGTCCGTAACAGTGTGAGTTTACTCCTGCGACTGCGCATGCGCCAATGAGCAAACACACACCGAGAACCAACTGAAACTGTCACACCGGGGCTGTACAGCACAGTGGCCGATTAGGGCTAGCCCCCCCCCGATCCATTCACTCTTTTTTTGAATTGTTTGTTGTTTCTAAGTATGAGGTCTCTTCAATATATTTGTCTTTGTGTAAATTATGTGCGGTGCAGTCCCCCTGTACTTACTATTATGGTGTAACGGTGATATATTTTTATTTTTTTTAAATCAGATAAAAATTGTTACCTCTTGAGGGGCCGAAAACATGATTTTTAATACAATAAAGGACCATAATACAGGAAGCTTACATCCGATATGTTCGATTAACAAAAGGAACCAAGCTCTTTAGATTATAAACATGCATACAAGTTTCATTTAGGGAGTCCAGAACCTTGATATACCTAGTTTTTCACTATTTGCCATTATAGCTACGTCTACCCCAGTTAATTTTACGTAAAGTTTACGTAAAAATGGTCAGTCAGTTTACCATCATTTTGCTAGTTATTTTAACGATAAGTTTACGTCATGAAATGACGTTAAACTAACGTAAAGTTTACGTCAATTTCTGACGTTAATCTAACGTAAAGTTTACGTCATTTTCTGACGTAAATCTAACGTAAATTTTGCGTAAAGTTTACGTCACTTACGTTAGATTTACGTCAGAAAATGACGTAAACTTTACGTTAGTTTTACGTAAAACTGGTCAGTCAGTTTACCATCATTTTTACGTTACATTTACGTCATTTTCTGACGTAAATCTAACGTAAAGTTTACGTCATTTTCTGACGTAAATCTAACGTAAATTTTGCGTAAAGTTTACGTCACTTACGTTAGATTTACGTCAGAAAATGACGTAAACTTTACGTTGGATTAACATCAGAAAATGACGTAAATGTAACGTAAAAATAGTATAAACTTTACGTTAGATTAACGTCATTACCTGACGTAAACTTAACGTTAAAGAGATGAGCAAAATGATTGTAAACTGACCGACCATTTTAACGTGAATCTGACGTAAATACAACTTTATCTTTTGACTTCATCGGAACCAATTTAAGTGACTCAGTCATTCAGATGGTACGAAAACCCAATAACATAACCTGGAAAAACAGACGACCCTACTCCTTGTCATGTAGAACCAGGGAATTGAAACCATGCCAGTTGACTCAATGCCACCCTTATGATGTAACTCACATATGCTAAAATGTGGGTATTTCTTTTTCAAACTCAATTACCACAAACACTAGTTAATAAACGATCTAAATTTTATTTAGAAAATAGATAAAAAAAACATATATTTTAAAATATAACAGTAAAATGGTGGTAATTTTACATTATGAAAATATATAAGACAACATATATATATATATACAAGAACAGGCATATACAGTGTGCTATGCAGGAAATTTTGCTCTGGTAGCGTCGCTACAGCCTAAAAATTCCAACTGCTAAGGGATCTTTTACGCCATGCACTGTGCTTCGAGGGATATTTCCCGGGCAGCGGCCATACGTCCTACTCTTATATCGAATTCCAACTGCCAAGGGATCTTTTACGTGCACGCCAATGTGTACATTAGACCTCAGTTTTTTTTTCATTCCATCTGAACGACAAGACAGCTGTCAGACCCTCCATCCTGCATCACTGACAAGGGGAAACCATGCCGGAAAATACGGATAAACTTTCACAGCCAATACAGCGATCGAACACTCGACCTCCAGACTGGCAAGCGTCTTACCCATGTGATCCCCCGATTGGTTAACGCATTGTGATACATTGTGGTTTCGATAATTTAATCCACATGTTAGTAACAAAATAAACTAGCGCGAGTCGAATTGAAGTTAAACCTCTGTCCTCAATTCTCTATTTACCAATAACCATTCAGAATTTTAAATGTTATTGCAACCAAATGTCACAAAACAGCACAATTCACATAATTACAACAAAATATACTACAAGTACATGTATCTATACTTTATTTTAAAAGATAAATATATAATGTAATAGAATAGAATACAAAGCAGACATTTGTAACAGTTTATTCACAGCATTAACTTGGTGACAATTTAGGAAACAGCTATTCAAGAAAGCTACACCAATATTACATAACCAATCTAATTTTAAGGGCGTTGGGCAGTCTAAAATGCACATTTTAAGGCTAGCACTGTAATTTTTGTTGATAAGATATGACGTTTTTTGTTATTTGGGGTGATAAACTACATATTAATTACCCAAAAAATACAAATTTTATTTACCAACTATGTTCCTAACTTAGCCCAAAAGCATATTAAAAAGGGATATTGATGATAACAGAGGTAGACTTTTCTCAATTATGCCTGCATACATTTTCATCAAATTTGGCATGAACAATGCTTATGGCAAGTCCCAAAGAAACACTGATTCGTTTTTGGCTATAGGTTGTGGTTTGTCTGGTATCCATGGAAACGCAAAACATAGGTTGCCAGGCAACGAGACATACGCCCACAGCAGCTAAATCGTCCGGGCAGTCAACAAGAGTTGACGCATATTTTACTTTTTTCGGTAATGAAACATTTATAATACACTAAAATCTGATTAAAAGTAACAACTCATTATGTAATTATCAGAAAATCATTGGATTTGCTGTTCAAGTTATCTAAATTCATTGAAACTCAATATACTTGTTCGTCTCATGACCTTCAACAATTTATATAAATTTAATGTCAATCGGATATTAACTTTAGCCTCTAGAGCGTCCACAAAATTTTGAAAGTGATCAAGGGCCATAACTCAGTCAGTAATTATCTGAAATTGCTGAAAATAAATAGGCTTCTTCGTCTCATGACCTTAAACACTGTGTATAAATTTAAAGTCAATCGGTTATTAACTTTAGCCTCTAGAGCGTCCACAAGATTTTTATAAGCTATAAAGGGCCATAACTCTGACAGTAATTATCAGAAATTGCTGAAAATCAATAGACTTCTTTATTTAACCTAAACACTGTGTATAAATTTAAAGTCAATCGGTTATTAACTTTAGCCTCTGGAGCGTCAACAAGATTTTTTAAAGAGATCAAGGGCTATAACTCTGATTGTAATTATCGGAAATTGCTGAAAATCGATAGGCTTTTTCGTCTCATGACCTTAAACACTGTGTATAAATATAAAGTCAATCGGTTATTAACTTTGGCCTCTAGAGCGTCCACAAGATTTTTTTAAGTGATAAAGGGCAATAACTGCTGAAAATCAATAGGCGTCTTCGTCTCATGACCTTAAACACTGTGTATAAATTTAAAGTCAATCGGTTATTAACTTTAGCCTCTAGAGCGTCCACAAGATTTTTATAAGCGATACAGGGCCATAACTCAGTCAGTAATTATCTGAAATTGCTGAAAATCAATAGGCTTCTTCATTTTATGACCTTAAACACTGTGTATAAATTTAAAGTCAATCAGTTATTACGTTTAGCCTCTAGAGCGTCCACAAGTTTTTTTGAAGTGATCAAGGGACATAACTCTGACAGTTATTATCGGAAATTGCTGAAAATAAAAAGGCTTCTTCGTCTCATGACCTTAAACACTATGTATAAATCTAAAGTCAATCGGATATTAACTTTGGCCTCTAGAGCGTCCACGAGATTTTTTTAAGTGATCAAGGGCCATAACTCAGACAGTTATTATCGGAAATCGCTGAAAATCAATAGGCTTCTTCGTCTCATGACCTTAAACACTGTGCATAAATTTAAAGTCAATCGAATATTAACTTTGGCCTCTAGAGCGTCCACAAGCAATTGTGGACGCCGAACCGACTGACTGACGGACGGACGGGGGCGACGGCAATATACGACCACATTTCAATGTGGGCGTATAAAAAACGATTGGTTTTCTTGGAAATTCTATAAGTACAAGCTTAATAGATTTATCGATAATCCCCTCAGTTGATCAAAAGTAGAGGTTATAAGCTACATTTCGACACCAAAAACGTTAACAGATACAAACTCAAAGTATTTTAAAAGTGTTGTTCATTATTTACCTGCAAACGAGATTTTGTAATTTTGGGTTAATTCTTTGAATACATCCACACCAAGTTTTAAAATACACCGATTCGGACGTATACAGTAAATATCTACTTTAGGCACTATTCGGCCTCTCTAAAAATCATTTTATACATTAATAAATGACAGTCTTTGACCATCAAAAAAATAAAATCAGCCACGTTCCAATCGCGATAGACGGTAGAGGGAATTCCTTCTGACGTCATACCTAGATAGGCGTGAATGATCCAGTGTCAAACTGCTACTGGACACGGCCATGATTGTTTACAGTGGATGACGTGAACGGTGTATACGACGTCATAATTCATTCAAGAACTGATCTAGGTCGGGGAAAACCTTCTCGTCTGCTATAAATAGTTTTTCTTTCTCGGCTGGTACCTCGATTATTACACATCAAGCGGTCGGGCTGTTACGTGTCCTCTGGGTTATTTTACATATGGAACACGTGTGCAAAGTCTGAATAAGATTGGTGTTGAAAAGTTAGTGCGTATCTTAGACTACTCAACGCCCTTAACACAGAACTTTGCTATGGTTGATCCATCACAAAAATTTGAAGTACAGGTATTTGTAAGGGACCCAAAAAGTTATTGTTAACTGGTTGCAGTAGCGAGCAATATCAGGATATCTCATTGAAACAGAGAGAGGAGAGAGAGAGAGAGAGAGAAATGGGGTTTAACGTCCACTCAACACAACTAGGTCATTTCGGGACTAACACATGGTGCAACTTTATTTCAATAATTCGCTTGCACGTACGGGTCTTTAGCAGTGGGTGGAAACCTGAGTGCCCGGAGGAAACCCACGAGGTTGAGAAGGCGCCCCTATCTCCATGCCACTTACGCTCACACCAGGGCTCGAAACCACAGCCGCAAGCAAGAATGAATGAATGAAATGGGGTTTAACGTCCTACTGTTATGCACTTAACCTGAGCTAATTGAAGACGGGCATACGCCATACAGTGTGCTATGAGGGAAATTTTGCCCGGGCAGCGGCGCTACGGCCTACTCTTATATCGAATTCCAACTGCCAAGGGATCTTTTACGTGCATTCCAATGTGAACACGGGACCTCGGTTTTTCGTCCCATCCGAACGACTAGGCAGCTGTCCTTGTCAGGCCCTCCTTCTGCATCACTGACAAGGGGAAATCACGTCGGAAAAATCGAGATGAACTTTCTCGGCCAATGCAGGGATCGAACACTCGACCTCCAGGCTAGCGAACCAGCGCCTTATCCACTTAGCCACCGTGATCCCCCCGCAAGCAAGAGGTAGCCTGCCAGCTAGAGGTCGAAGCGCGGCACTCTAGACCACTAGGCCATCCCAACCCCCCCAACTGTTTAAATAAGAATAATTGACTGTCATAAGATCACACATAAACTATTTTACCCATGCTACTGATGAATTTTTGTGCTACCATAGATACATATATATTTATATCAATACATTTTTTAAGAATTCTATTTCTGATACATGTGCTTTTGATCATGAGGTCTGTCACTGAGTTTAATGGAATGGTTTTGATCCGAAGTCTGTTTGTGACAAGTAGTAGTGTTGTCTGGCTTCCATATACAAAGCCCTTATATAAAACTTATCGTTAAAATAACTAGCAAAATGATGGTAAACTGACTGACCATTTTTACGTAAACTTTACGTAAAATTAACTGGGGGTAGACGTAGCTATAATGGCAAATAGTGAAAAACTAGGTATATCAAGGTTCTGGACTCCCGAAATGAAACTTGTATGCATGTTTACAATCTAAAGAGCTTGGTTCCTTTTGTTATTCGAACATATCGGATGTTAGCTTCCTGTATTATGGTCCTTTATTGTATTAAAAATCATGTTTTCGGCCCCTCAAGGGGAATCATAAACACTTATTTACAGAATGTCAATCCTAGAAATTTTTGTTTTATTAATATGTCAACATAATGACATCCCCACCCCTACACACACCCATACATAGACCCCCCATATCTCGAAAACGCCACCTCACACGCCTGTTCACCACCCAGATTCGGAATCTACGCGAAAAAATGGTCTAGAAAAACTTGGTCTCACAAATTCACAGCTCGCATGGCAATGCCCCCCCCCCTTCAGCCACCGGACTAGAATGTATATAAACTGAATTACATTCAATCATTTATGTTTTTACAGTAACTTCTAATTAGTTATGTTCGGCGAAATACATGTATGCGAAAAGTCCAAAATGAATTGGCGTCTGATTATTCCAGCCTACAACAATAGTATTCTCCTGTGGGTTATGGTTAGGCTTGTTCATTGAGTCGCTTCATTACAAAGGACACACAAAATCTTTCCTGCAGCCAAACCCAATTTGAAGTCTACAAACCCATTTCTTCTTTGTGTGTCTGTGCCCCTCTCTTCTGCACCTAACCCGGGCTAATTGAAGACGGGCATACACCATACAGTGTGGTATAAGGGAAATTTTTGCCCGGGCAGCAACTAAATTCCAACTGCCAAGGGATCTTTTACGTGCACGCCAATGTGTACACAGGACATCGGTTTTTCATCCCATCCGAACGACTAGGCAGCTGTCCTTGTCAGGCCCTCCGTCTGCATCACTGACAAGGGAAACCACGCCGGAAAATCAACATGAACTTTCTCGGACAATGCAGGGATCAAACATCCGAACTCCAGGTTTAGCGTCTGAATTGATTGTCTCGGAACTTGGTAAACTTATTGCTTAAGCAACTATTGATTTTGATGCATGATTCGCCCCCCTTGGACGGTGCCTCACCCACTTTTTTTTGTTAAAATCTTGTCTGTATTAACAGATTTTGTTCCATTTGGACATGGTCCACTAAGATTGTACCTATTTATATTGGTCTATGTCCAATCCCACAAAGAAGTGGGCAATGTCCAATTTTTTTGCTTCTAATCTGCAGACTGCAAATCTGAATGGATCATCTTGTTTTACGTTATATTTACTAATGTTATATTTACGTAAGAAAACTAACGTTAGATTTACGTTAGAAAACTAACCATAAACTAACGGTTAGAAACCAGACATAAAATTTACGTTAGATTAACGTTAGAATTATCACCATGGATCATCTTGTTTTATGTTATATTTACTAATGTTACATTTACGTTAGAAAACTAACGTTATATTTACGTTAGGAAACTAACGTTAGATTTACGTTAGAAAACTAACGTTAGATTTACGTCAGAAAACTAACGTTAGATTTACGTCAGAAAACTAACGTTAGATTTACGTTAGAAAACTAACCATAATCTACATTAGAAACCTGACGTAAAATTTACGTTAGAATTATCACCAATAATACATATTTAATTATTATGACTGAATTCCGACTATTTATCAATTGTTATAATGTGCACACACTGGTATGGTTATTTAATTCAGAAGTATTGAAGCGAAAAATATTGGTTATATAACCGTCATAAAATTTACGTTAGATTTACGTCATTTTCTGACGTAAAAGTAACCACTGGGACACTAGCAGCATTCACCGTCTACAATAGCCTTTTAAATGCCGTTTTTTTCCTAAAAGCCGGCTTTTTCAATTTCTCAATCTTAAAAGCCGGCTTTTTCAATTTCTCAGTCTTAAAAGCCGGCTTTTTCAATTTCTCAATCGTAAAAGCCGGCTTTTTAAAAAATCAGGCAATAATTGAGGGATTTTTCAGAATCAAAAAGCCGGCTTTTTAAAAAAAAAAACGGCAATTTTATGTGTGTAGAAGGTAAAAACCGGGTTTTATCGGGTACCCGGGTGTCATCCTTCCCGAACTTCCGTACATTCATAACATTGGCACAAATAACGAAGGTCGGTGTTCATCGTCTTTTACCGTTACAAAACTTCAGTCAGTGTACTAGCCTAGTGTAGACGAAGCTTCTGTCTGGCAATGTTTTTCATTACAGTGACAGTGTGATGACATATATATTATAAAGGTGTTCTAAATCAGGTAATTGTGACCTCTAGAGGGACAACAAGCTAAAAATGCAATTTTTCGTACAGGAGCCATAATTCTGGAATTTACAATCCAATATTAGTCTTATTGTATATGTACCGCTATAATCTACTGGAATGTCCTATTGAACGTTCTTTCTAAGGGATCGTTACCTTCACCTTCTGCACCCTGTAAAAAATATGTAAATCCAGTCATCTAACTTCTCAATGACGATCATTTATGGAAGCGATTTTACATAAGCAGCAATGCTTGTTTTTGCATCCATATATAGTATGTTAAATATATCGGACTCAGTAATGAAACTAAATATTGTTTAAACTAATATACGCATATATCGAAAGGAATCACAATCTTTGGGTTATAAACATTTTAATGCAAATAAATTGTGGACGGACGTACAGGAGTGCCGACAATATCCGTTCACATAAAAATGTTGGGGTATAAAACGGGTGCAGGCTGTTTCGTAACCTGGCTGTTTCGTACTTAGTTCTTTCGTACCTCGTTTCGTACCTCAGATTGATTCGTACCTTTTCCTATGTTGAAACATGATGAGTACCTTTTTCTAGGGTTGTTCAATTAAAGTTGAAACACGATTCGTACCTTTTCCTAAATGTTGAAATAATGTTAAAACACGACGACTTAATAATATCCAACCACTACGGGAATTTTATACAAATGCCTGCAATATTTAAAAATATAGTTGGCAAAAAAACCCCCACTGACTGCGATCTGCCTTTGTTGTTTATAATCTGGTGTTGATTACTGAACCCATTAATCGAGTGGGTTGTGATTCTTGACGATAATTGATTGGCGATTGTTACAGCGGTTGAAGTTTGAACCATAATTGTATATATAAATTTGCATTATATATCTCAATAACTATGTATATGTAGTTTTGAAGAATAAAGAAGTTGAAGTTAAATAGGGATTGAACCATATTTAATCTGGTGTTGATTATTGAGTACATATTCAAAAGGTCAGGCGGCACCAACGGTTGTATGTGTTCGGCAGCACAAACGGTTGGCAATAAACAATATGTACTAAAGTCTATAGTATAGTTTTGATATTTTGTTAAGCGTTTGCATGGGCTGAGTAAGACATTCCCGCGTTCTGGGGAAGTGTATCGCTCATAAAAAGGCATCGCCAACTTCCCGCATTCAGTCCATGTATTATAAGGTCCGTGATATTATCATGTCTGCTATAAATACGTGGCTGTTGACAGCTATTTCGCACAGACATGATTTAGCATAGGCCTACTTTAAGTATACTTCAGTGTAGTTCCTTTAGGAACTGTCTCTGAGCGAACGATGTCTCTTAGGAACTAACTTCAGTGATACAGCAAGCATTAAGTATTTCTATTCTTATTGATACAAAGGTACGAAACAGCTCATGTGAGGAGGCTTAAGTTTAAGTACATGTAAAAGTTGAAATTTCCAAAGGTACGAAACAGCTTACGTGAGATACGAATGAATTAAGTACGAAACAGCCAAGTTACGAAACAGCTGACATTCTATAAAACTAAACTAAAGACATATTTATTTAAAAAGGCTTTTACCCTGTGATCCTGGAAACGAACCCTGGAATAAATACTTTTAGATAGTCTACACATTCTTGTAGGGGATTTTGAGTTGGGGAGAAAAAAATCAGAATCATAATATAAGTTTCTTTTTAAAATCAATGCAATCGCCCAATTTATTACCAGCTTTGAAATTAATACACTTGGATGACAAAAATATCAAATTTATAACAGTGTCTGTCATTTTAAATAAAAATCATAATATATGCACAATGCTTAATTGATTTCATTAACATAAATATAGCAACACCTAATTAAACCATAAAAATCATTCTATTCCAATATAAATAAGACATACTAAAAAAACTCTTGACGAAAACAATATTTGGAGAAATTATGCATATTATTTAATCATAGGAGTAACAATATAAGACCTATTATTTGTTTTACTAGTTCTACATTGCAATTTACACATTCATCACAAGATTATCGGTTTGCAGATGTTTGGCTCCCAATTGAAACCAAGAAAACAATAACTTATCATACTTATCATAAGCACATGTAAAATCACTTTCAAACAACAGTAAGTTGAGGCTAATTATTGGGCCTAAAGCCTATTACGTTCATATTTATATTCATAAGCCAGATTATCGAATTCAGAGGTAAATAACTCGGTCTGAAACCACTTTTCATTCAATTAATATTTACAAAAGAATAACGTGAATAATATTATTTCACTGTTCACTCAATCTGTGCATTCAAAATTTTTAGTTTTATAATTTCCAAGTTCAATTGCTTCACAATACCAATGTCAGTGTTAAAATACAGAATACACTTTTCAATACTACAAAATACAGTATAATAGTTATTTTTGCACATTACACTTCTCCATTCTGCATTATACATTATAGAACTTAGCACTTTAGAACATATACCTTATTTGGAATCTATGAAAAACCTCATTTTCATACAGAATAATCTACCAGGTAAATAGAAGAGACAGACCGAGATCTAGCTGGCTTACAATAAGTCACCATGCAATAAAAAATTTGCTGGATGACCAAGACTTTAGTGAAATTATGCGCTCGGTATGGCCAATCCGAGCCTTCGAAATGACATGAAATGGGGTTTAACATCCTACTGTTCTGCTCCGAACTGGGCCAATGAAGATGAGCATACACCATACAGTGCGCCAAGAGGGAAATTTTTCCAGGACAGCAGCACTACGGCCTACTCTTATATCAACTTAGCTGTCAAGGGATCTTTTATTTGCACGCCAATGAGTACACGGGCCGTCGGTCCTCCGTCTTGCATCACTACATGGCGTATGCTCATTTTTTATTAGCTCAGTTGGCGCAGAACAGTAAATATGAGTTCCGCCCTTCTACTAACCTTGACCTTGTAGATTGATGGTGTAAATCAATAAATTACGCCCTTGTGCCGACTTTTTCCATATGCAATTAATGTTCATCGTAGATTAAAAAAAATAGGCTGGCGGCTGCCACGCAAGATACCCCCAAATTTTTGAGAGATGGATAGAGAACAAGCAAAACAGAAAGTGATTTTTCGTACAAAGGCCATAATTCATTAAAGCCCCAATAACACTCTTGTTGGAACTAAATAATTTGTCCCAATCTTTATTCTGGTCAACAAATTGTACTACTTACAATACTACAATTAATAAATGACACAAATTTCATCCTAACCCACCTAATTTTAAAAATTAGAAAAAATCAACTACATGCCGTAACATGGTTTGAAAAGCCTTACGTAAGCACTTTCAAATACAACTTAGATTTAAACATATTTTCGAGCCCTCTGGACAGGTAAGATAGGTTGTAATGGATAATTTACACAACAGGTAGGACACTTAAACATCTAGTAGTTAGAATAAGACTAATTTTTTTTTCTGGACCTGTCAAGCCAGCAAGAGTGTTATTGTCCATTTAAGTTACAATTTGATATGTGCAAATATCGAAAGGAACCTAGATCTTTGGGTTACAAACATGCATTTCAAGTTGAATCAAAACCGGTTCAAATTTGTGACCTCTATAGGGTCTAGTTCATCTTGATTTTCCGACGTGGTTTCCCCCTTGTCAGTGATGCAGACGGAGGGCCTGACAAGGACAATCAGGGGCCATAATTCAGAAAGTTATGTTCCGATGGGCGCAAATATCAAAAGGAACCAATATTTTAAGTTACATGCCAATATCAAAAGGAATCGAGATCTTATGGTGATAATCCTATATTTTAAGTTTCATTGAAATCGGATAAAAAATTGTGACCCGTCAATTGTTTAAAAACAATTGGTGGCGGACGGACAGGCGCGACAACAATATACATCCTACGAAAATGTGGGCGTATAAAAAGATGTATGTTATAATATGTCTAATATTCAAAATGGAGAAGTGTAATGTCCAAAAAAACTATTATATTGTATTTTGTATTTTAACAGTGACATTGGTAGGGTCCTAATCTGGCAATTAATTAATTAGGTAGGGTTGCTGTGAAGTAAGAAATAATTGTTTCTATTGTCAAAAGTCTTTTTGGGATGAAAAGTAATAACTCATCAATCGAAACAATGGATTTTGTAAACTGGAATGACATAATAATAATAATAATAATAATATATTTTACAAACTAGAACACTCAACAAGAAAACGTTAAAATTGAAGAATCTCTTAAGAGTTTAAATAATCTAAACACATGAAAAATGGAAGAAAATCAAATCTTAATAAAGAAATAATTAACAAGTATGAATTTGAAGGGCATATTAAGGGGAACATTATTATTATTTAACCATTTCTTTTTCACAGTACATTACACCTAAATCATTTCAAACAGGAGTTACAAGTATACGTCCACAGCAGTTCCTGTAAATGTTTGTCTTTCTATATAATACTTTTTAAGTTACCCTAGATAGTATTCACAAACTTTCATATTGCTCTTAGATACTATTCATAAACTTCTAAATTACCATATCTTTTGTAACAAGCGGTTACCATGCAAGATACGCCCAGAGAAAAAAATTTGTTAAAAACTGTATTCCCCATTGCATTTATAGGGTGACTTCAGAACAGAATGTCACAGATCGCTGAATGCTACACACCAAATGCGAAATAAATCCAATAAAAACAGTATCATCTTTCACGTTCAGGTTTTCGGCAAAGGGGAGTATCTCTGTAAACTTAATTAGACCTCTTATAAACTTAATGCTTCACACCAAATCCGAAAAAGATCTGGTAAAATCTCGGCTTCTATCGCATAACTCTGAATGCTAATCATAACGAGGGTTCATCCTATCATGACCTCAATGTTTCCAACTAAGTTTGAAAAGATAGGCTGCCAGACAACCACATCAGCTAAAGGGTTGTCACATATTTATTCTTTTGTAGGAAATGGGAGAATATACAAGACACTGATATCAATTTCATACAAATCGAATGATAAATTTTGGCTTTAGAGAGTTGACAATGTTGAACAAGGTGAAACAAAGGCCATAACCAAAGAAGTGTTAGTTGAAATTGCTAAAATTGGGTAGGATCCTCCGATGTACTAATCTAAATTCGAATAACTGTTTGTCGGAGTGTTGGCAAGGGGTTCAACAATGCAAAACAAGGGCCATAACTCTAGAAATAATTCATGGAAATTGCTGAAATTCAATAGGCTTTTTCACTTTACTGATCCAAATAAAGCATATAAATTAAATACATAATGAGAAGATAACTTTTGTTGACATAGCATTCAAATGCATATAAATTGCATACCAGTCGAACGATAATTCTTGTCGATAGAGTGTTCACATCATTCAACAAAGAGCAACAAGGGCCATAGCTCTAGAAATTGTTGAAATTAAAAAGGGCTTCCTTGGTTCACTAATGTAGACAACATATACAAATTTTAAAATGATGTCTGTAGAGCATTCACAAGAAATTATGGAAACACAGACAGAGGCGACTGCAACATACAACCACATTTCCATGTGGGTGTATAAAAATTTTGTCTAGCCTGTATCGCTTACCAGTCGAACGATAATTCTTGTCGATAGATATTCATATCATTCAACAAAGAGCAACATTGTTGAAATTAAAAAGGGCTTCCTTGGTTCACTAATGTAGACAACATATACAAATTTTAAAATAATGTCTGTAGAGTGTTCACAAGAATTTATGGATACACAGACAGAGGCGACTGCAATATATAACCACATTTCCATGTGGGTGTATAAAAATTTTGTATAGCCTGTATCGCTTACTCAAAGTTTTTTGGTAAAATGACATAATTCTAGGTTGGAATTTGCACTACAATCAAACTCATCTGAGATCTTTTGACCTTTAACCCGTTATGTTTCATCTAAATCAGACAAACATTCTCGTCTCTGTAGGGTCAACAATCTTGGTACTTTTTTCACAGTTTATGTGAAAAGGAGGAGGCCTAACTCCTGCACAGAAGTTTCAATGCGCTCCAAAATCCAATCCATCCTAGAAGTTCCAATCCAGTTTCATCTAAATTGGACCAAAATGGTGACCTGTAGAGGGTCCTCAACCTTATTATACATATTACGTGTTTTACATTATTTACTGAAAAAGGGAGCGGGCATTCATTAAATCCAGACTCAACCATGATGATATATTTGAAAGTTTTAAAAATAAACCAACCTCAAGAATAACACTTTTAGGGACTATACATAGTCGTTTATCCTAGACTTGTTGACATTATGTTAGG
Source organism: Patella pellucida (assembly GCA_917208275.1). Classification (NCBI taxonomy): domain Eukaryota; kingdom Metazoa; phylum Mollusca; class Gastropoda; family Patellidae; genus Patella; species Patella pellucida. Next base: position 47,423,027 of record OU795037.1, on the reverse strand, counting down.
TCTTAAAGGGACAATAACACTCTTGCTGGCTTGACAGGTCCAGAAAAAAAAATTAGCCTTATTCTAACTATAAGATGTTTAAGTGTCCTACCTGTTGTGTAAATTATCCATTACAACGTATCTTACTTGTCCAGAGGGTTCGAAAATATGTTTAAATCCAAGTTGCATTTGAAAGTGCTTGCGTAAGGCTTTTTAAACCATGTTACGGCATGTAGTTGAATTTTTCCAATTTTTAAAATTAGGTGTGTTAAATGAAATTTGTATCATTTTTCAATTGAAATATTGTAAAATAGTACAAATTGTTGAACAGAATAAAGATTGGAACATATTATTCAGTTACAACAAGAGTGGTATTGGGGCTTTAACATAATGACAACAGCTAAAATTTAATCCTATAATGTGTTAAGCCTAAAGAATTCTGCGTCAAAATAATTGAATCTCAGTTGAGAACTATCTCGAGTTCAAATAGTATACAATATATTTATTCATTCATAGCTAATTTCATTATTATACTGGACTATCTTTCTTAGACAGACATGATCTTTCTTAGACAGACAGGATGGACGACAATATACATACTAAAAATAAACACGAGTTCAACTTTTATGAAAGAAGAACAAATTAAATTAGCTTATATGCAGAAAATTACGAGAATTGTATATATACAAACACACAATTTTTGTCAAAAAACAATAGCTTTTAAAAAGAATAATTGGCACATAATCATCTTGGTATAAATATCTTTAAACAGCCACCAACTAAAAACACTAAAGAAAACACGCGAAAGCATGGTAAAATAGACAACAAGTGACTGTATTTTAACAAGTCTCATTTAAATTGTATTGTAAACGTTTTGCATATATTTGGGCTAGAGTCTCTACATTAAAATTTGAGACTCTTAAGTCAATTGGAAGTCTTTATATAAGAATATTTCGTTTTATATGTTCATAAAATAGAACAGACATACACATTGGAAAAACAAATCCCAAAAAGATTAGCCAAAAAACAAGATACTCCTTTTATAAAATGGAGTTATAAAGTCTCCAAAGATATATATCTATTTTGTAAATGTATAAAAAAAAGTTTATACAAATTTATGGCAACTAACACTAGGGATCTGGTATCCTTTAACTTGGTTGTTTTTCTCTTTAATTTCAAAACGTCCTTTGATAATTGATAATAACCCTTTAAATTTCAAAAATGGTTTAATTAGTACTTTTCCTTAATTTAATGGTACACCATTTAATTTCTGCTCATGTAGTAATTAAAGGTTTTAGATAATTGAATGGGTCATCCATTTCTAAACCCCTCTATGAGAAATTAAATGGTGTGCCATAAAGTTAAGCCATAGTACTAATTAAACCATTTTTGAAATTTAAAGAGTTATTATCAATTATCAAAGGATGTTTTGAAATTAAAGAGCAAAACAACCAAGTTAAATGATACTACTACATCCCTAGTGTAATCTCTCCTCGCATAGTAGTTCTTTATGGGTTTAGTGTGTGTGTATGGATGTGATGGTGGGTGGGTGTGTGTGTGTGTGTGTGTGTGTGTGTGTGAATGTGTGTGAGCGCCTCCATCCAGATAAATTACTTTGTTATAAAATGACCTTATATTTATATTAGGGATGATGAAAATCTGTGGGAAATGTACAATCTGACATTTTAAACCAAATTTATGGAGAAGCCTGTTTTGGCAATACAGTGTAAATGTGATCATATACACTTACTGCTCAGGTGTCATTTTCGTAAATCGCTCCCCAAAACATCAAATTTACTTTCTTGATAAGAATTCTATTCACTATTTCAACTAGCCTTTTGATGACTAAGCTATTTATAGTTGCACATGGCACAATACACTAGAACTCAAATTGAATATGGTGTCTGCTGAAAATCTGAAAGACGCTCACTGAAAGTTTGATTTCATAAAACGGAAAACTAACAGACTTCACAATAATTAAAATAAGAAATTAGTGAAACGGAAAAACATCACCCCTATTATATTGACTTTCAAACACCACAATCAATATACACCCACCTTGCTTTTTGCACCACATAAAATGTATATGTAACAAGCCTGTTTGTCTGTTTGTGTGATATACATGTATATATATATTTTAAAAGAATTGAAAATAATTTTTTATCAATATTTGAAATTTAAAGTAACTGTGCGTGATTTGCATTTTCGGGCACAATCAAATTCTCACAGCATAGTCCTTGGTAATATGTATTTAAAATCATTATTTAACATTCAATAAAGAAAACAAAATGAAAATATCAGCGCTAAAAAATCTCCTGGATTCAATCCAATCGGTTTACAAACAGGCCCATCAATTAGATTTTGTAAAACATAAAGATGGTGTTGTTGATAAATTCTGTCAAGAAAAATAAGTAAGATGAGAGAAAAAGTTAAGTGTACCATTTAACAAGTAAGCAGCATAAATCGATGGAATTTCAGTTTATCATCTCTTTGTAAATATTTCCGGCGTGGTTTCCCCTAGTCAGTTGTTCAGACGGAGGGCCTGACAAAGACATCTGCCGAGTCGTTTGGATGGGACGGAAAACTGAGGTCCTGTGAACACATTGGCGTGCACGTAAAAGATCCCTTAGCAGTTGGAATTTAGTTGGTGTCCGGGCAAAATTTCCCTCATAGCACACCTAGTCGTTCGGATGGGACGGAAAACTGAGGTCCTGTGAACACATTGGTGTGCACGTAAAAGATCCCTTAGCAGTTGGAATTTAGTTGGTGCCTGGGCAAAATTTCCCGAATAGCACACTGTATGGCGTATGCCCGTTTTCAATTAGCTCAGGTAAGGTGCAGAAGCGTAGGACGTTAAACCCCATTTCATTCATTAATGCTTTCTTTGTAAATACTGAAGACCATTATAGATTCAACCTTTTTTTTTAAATACTGTCTGTAAAAGTTGTTTTCTAGAGCATATCTTGATGATTGATTCTAGTGTAAGAAAAATTTCAAGACTTAAGATAGGTTGTCATGCACAAAACATACGTCCACCACAGCTAAATCATCCAAGCAGTCTACAATAAGAGTTGTTGTTTATTCATTCTTTAGTATACAAATCAAATGATAGAGAGAGAGAGAGAGAAATGGGGTTTAACGTCCACTCAACATAACCAGGTCATTTCGGGACCCACATATGGTTTTTAAATTTTATTTCAATAATTTGCTTGCGCGTAGGGCTCTTTAGCAGTGGGAGGAAACCGGCGTGCTCGGACGAAACGCATGAGGTTGAGAAGACGCCCCTATCTCCATGCCACATACGCTCACCCAAGCCGCAAGGCAGAGGTGGTCGGCCAGCTAGAGGTCAAAGAGCGGCACTCTAGACCACTAGGCCATCCCAACCCCCCAAATCAAATGATAACTTTTGTCGTTATAGTAACAAGGTTCAACAAGGTACATAGCTCTAAAAGTTATTCAAACGGCATATTCGTTGTAATAATTTAAATAATGCACATCAATTTCATACAGAAATGGATGATGAATTTTGTTGATAGATCGAACATTTGCTAGGTTCAACAAAGTGAAACAAGGGCAATATGTCTAGAAGTTATAAACGGAAATTGCTGAAATTCGACAGGCTTCTTCGCTTTACTAATTTAATAATGCATTATGTAAGATTTAGATAAGTTATCACTGTCTGTAGTTTTGACAAGGTGTGTGCATTATCGTAAGGTAAACTAGTAGCTGCTTTCCATAAGTATGTGTTTTGTTGTTATTCTATTCAGTTACTAAATGCCATTTAAAGAACACATCATTATAGTAGTTGTACCTTTTGCTAATTACAAATCTTTCGTATTTTTAATTGTGTGTTTCCTTGGAGACGGGACGTTGGGTGTTCGTGTGATCTAGCACGTGCGCTTTAGATCATAAGATCTGTCATTTAATCAAGCGACGATGTTTCGATCTAAAGATTTTACGCGACAAGGAGTATGGTCGCCTATTCAACCTCGTGGGTTTTCTACTTGTCCTCCAGTTTCCTTCCATTGCTAAAGACCCCTACGCACAAGCGAATTATTAAAGGTCTAAGTAAGCTCTCTCTCTCTCCGTGGGGGGGATGGCCTAGTGGTCTAGAGTGCCGCGCTTCGACCTCTACCTGGCCTGCCACCTCAGGCTTGCGGCTGTGGTTTCGAGCCCTGGTGTGAGCGTATGTGGCATGGAGATAGGAGCGTCTTCTCAAACTCGTGGGTTTTCTCCGAGCACTCCAGTTTCCTCCCACTGCTGAAGACCCCTACGCACAAGCGATTTATTGAAATAAAATTAAACCATATGTTAGTCCCGAATTGACCTAGTTGGGTTGAGTGGACGTTTAACCCCATCTCTCTCTCTCCATGGGAACAAATCCAAGGAAGTTGTGCATATAACTATTTTTATTCAGGAGCAAAAAAAATGTTTTAGCCTTTTAATCAAAATTGCAGGAAAACGAAATTTAAACTTCGACTCCTCACAAAGTCCAGGAAAAGAATTATGTAAATTTTAATAAAACAAGTTTTCAGACTGAATGGCTTAATTCGAATAACTAAATGACTTCTGACAGTTCTGCATAAGATATATATAGCCAGAAGAGAACTTTGCTAGGCCTACATTGTCTGTCTCAAGCAAAACAAATTGTAGAAGATTCACTCCACGATGGAGATATCAAACATAATCACTTAGGGGCCTATACAAAAGTATATAAAAACATAGGTTGCCAGGCAACGAAACATACGCCCACAGCAGCTAAATCGTCCGGGCAGTCAACAAGTCGCATATTTTACTTTTTTCGGTAATGAAACATTTATAATACACTAAAATCTGATTAAAAGTAACAACTCATTATGTAATTATCAGAAAATCATTGGAATTTGTTTGGCTTTGATAAAGTTCTCCTCCATGCTGTTCAAGTTATCTAAATTCATTGAAACTCAATATACTTGTTCGTCTCATGACCTTCAACAATTTATATAAATTTAAAGTCAATCGGATATTAACTTTAGCCTCTAGAGCGTCCACAAAATTTTGAAAGTGATCAAGGGCCATAACTCAGTCAGTAATTATTTGAAATTGCTGAAAATCAATAGGCTTCTTCATCTCATGACCTTCAACACTGTGTATAAATTTAAAGTCAATCGGTTATTAACTTTAGCCTCTAGAGCGTCCACAAGATTTTTATAAGCGATAAAGGGCCATAACTCTGACAGTAATTATCAGAAATTGCTGAAAATCAATAGGCTTCTTCATTTAATGACCTTAAACACTGTGTATAAATTTAAAGTCAATCAGTTATTAACTTTAGCCTCTGGAGCGTCAACAAGATTTTTTTAAAGAGATCAAGGGCTATAACTCTGATTGTAATTATCGGAAATTGCGGAAAATCAATAGTCTTTTTCGTCTCATGACCTTAAACACTGTGTATAAATTTAAAGTCAATCGGTTATTAACTTTGGCCTCTAGAGCGTCCACAAGATTTTTTTAAGTGATAAAGGGCCATAACTCTGAAAGTAATTATCGTAAATTGCTGAAAATCAATAGGCTTCTTCGCCTCATAACCTTAAACACTGTGTATAAATTTAAAGTCAATCAGTTATTAACTTTAGCCTCTAGAGCGTCCACAAGATTTTTATAAGCGATAAAGGGCCATAACTCTGACAGTAATTATCAGAAATTGCTGAAAATCAATAGGCTTCTTTATTTAATGACCTTAAACACTGTGTATAAATTTAAAGTCAATCGGTTATTAACGTTAGCCTCTGGAGCGTCAACAAGATTTTTTAAAGAGATCAAGGGCCATAACTCTGATTATAATTATCGGAAATTGCTGAAAATCAATAGGCTTTTTCGTCTCATGACCTTAAACACTGTGTATAAATTTAAAGTCAATCGGTTATTAACTTTAGCCTCTAGAGCGTCCACAAGATTTTTTGAAATTATCAAGGGCCATAACTCTGACAGTTATTATCGGAAATCGCTGAAAATCAATAGGCTTCTTCGTCTCATGACCTTAAACACTATGTATAAATCTAAAGTCAATCGGATATTAACTTTGGCCTCTAGAGCGTCCACAAGATTTTTTTTAGTGATCAAGGGCCATAACTCAGACAGTTATTATCGGAAATCGCTGAAAATCAATAGGCTTCTTCGTCTCATGACCTTAAACACTGTGTATAAATTTAAAGTCAATCGAATATTAACTTTGGCCTCTAGAGCGTCCACAAGCAATTGTGGACGCCGGACCGCCGGACGGGGGCGACGGCAATATACGACCACATTTCAATGTGGGCGTATAAAAATGACCATATCAATGAAGTTTAAATTGAAAAACATACGAACTAGGCCAGGTCCGTAGTCTAGATACTAGCTAATTACTTTAGGCCTACACTGTGTCAAACTCAAAAGTGTTACTCCAAAGTACATAATTTTTTTTTTCGAAAATTCACTCATGAATGAATTCATTACAAATTAACCAAAACCGCAAGAATTTATGCCATACAGACGAAATTTAAATCGAAAAAACATCTTCCGTACCAGGTACTTAACTAAGGCTAGGCCTATGTCAAAGTGGCTTTCTCAAGTTCATAACAAATTTTCGAATATTCATTCATCAAAAAAAAAAAAAAAAAATAACCAATGATGTGAATATGTCATTAGGTTCGAAATTTCTTCAAACTACAATAATAGTAAATGCAGGAGGACTGCACTACACGCAAACAAAAACAAAATTTTTTACAAGAAAAACATGCGGACAAGATAGAAAACAGACATTGCAAAAACTAAACAATTATCAAATCTAGTGAATGGATCCGGGGGCCAGGCTACACTAGTAGTAGTACTTTTACTAAATTCCAGACGGAACAATTTTTACAAGATTTCCCACAATCGACCCTTTTTTGCATTTTTGGGGAACCTGTGCATATAAATCCTTTGCCCATCTCTTGTGTGACATTTCACATCCACACAACAGACCAATTATGTCATTTGAACCACTTCACATTAAAGGCTACTATGCAGGCGATTCTATTCAGATGGGTTACGCAATGGCGTCCACGCGTCACGTGACCACCATTAGCCAATCATAATCGGGACATGGGTTGGCCAGACTCTCTATATATAAGGCTCTGGTAACGGTGATCGAGTCAAATGATATACCATTTTTTAACAGTATTCGCATACCAATGGGTCCACAACAGTATTCAGTGGCCATTTTAACAATATTCGCGTACAAACGGCAGCCATTTTGTATGGCAATTTTGTTCCGTTTTCCCGAAATTTGAACTCAACTTTCATTAGGGTGTAACGGTGACATAATCAAACAATTTTTTAAATTGGATAATAATTGTGACCTCCAGAGGGACCACAAACTGCGTATAATCAGGGGCTATAATTGGGCCTATTTATATATATATAAAAAAAAAATATTACAGTATTATAATAGAATAATTTCACGTCAAAAAAATATGTCAAGCACCTATTTACTTTAGGCGTATCGTTATTCTAGAACAGCTAGAGTATCGAATTCAGCGATACTTATTTTTGGTGCCATTATGAAATTTTCATTGGACGATATTTGCGGATTCAGTTGCATGGGATTTATTTGCAGTCTGGAAGTTTTGGGTGAGGGGGGGGGGGGGGGATGTTGACAAAATTGTAGGAAATATGACGAGCATGATTTTATCCAAGATCGAACGGGAGCCAAAAAGAGCGACAGTGATCACTCGATCGGCTCAAACGTGAATCGCTGTTGGTATATTGCTAGATTTGATTTAGTAAGATCGAAAAGGAAATTACGTATAGGCTATGTTACCACTGAAAGGCACGTTACTGCCCTTCCCAAATATATAAAATATTTTCCAGTACAGTCATATGTACATGACTACATGCCTTGAAAATTAAAAGCGATGAAAGTCCACTGATACGGAACATGTATTATTTGACGTGGATATGGAACATGTATTATTTGACGTGGATAGGGGTATTTTACTATTTATATTAAAAATACAGGTCTTAATATAAAATTGCAGATATTATATTACATATCACTGAAAAGCATGTTTTCAAATATGTAAATTATTTTCTGGTGCATTTATATTTATTTACTTTCAAACGCAATTGATGTTGGATGGTACTAAAATCTATTACCATGATTACGGATAGGTGGCGTGTTGTTGTCCACCAACATGGCTGCGGCCGGTATATATATCATCTATCCGGTATGCTCTATAATCATATATTTTAAGTTTCGTCAAAATCGGACAAGAATTGTGACCTGTAGAGAGTCCACAAACCATGGACATCCGGGCGGACAGGGGCAACGACACAATACGTCCGTCCACATGAAAATGTGGGCGTATAAAAAGGCGATTTTGCGTAACATCAGTGGCCATAATTCAGGAAATTACGCTCCGATAGGCAGCGCTCACGCTGTCGATCCGCAAATTCGCCAATTGCGAAAAAAATAAAATTTTGGATATAAAATATTCAATTTGGCAATATTTTTTTTCCTGTAAGGCGAATCTTTTTTTACCTGGAAAAAAAAAATATCTGAACAAAGCTTTGATTTACGCACGTACATACGGGTTATACTATTATTACTAAACACTGTACATTTGATTGCGCTTGGTTGAGTCAATCAACAATAAATTAGGTATCAATTATGTGTTTTCAAATACGAATCGGTTGCTTTGTTGATGGTTTCTATATATTTAAAATGGCGGACACTGTAAACAATTGGCCACAGGTCACTAAATCTTTCCCCATTGACTCTAATGTTAATTCTCGTCTCTTAGACCGGCTCTAACTTTTCCCCAAATTTTCGTTTGGTAAAACGCTTTTAGCCACAGCTGGAGCAACATGTGGCAAACTCTTGCCCAAAAGCATGTATGAGGTTGACCATGAAAAAATTGAGATACACAAGCTGGAAATAGAGACAAGAAAATATGCAATTTCAACTCTTGTATCCTTCCGCCTCAAAATCATGACAATTCACTAAAACCTGGCAGAAAACGTATTTTCAAACCCTTTATTTCGATTCTACACCAAAAAGTCAACAAAAATCGCCATGCAAAAGGGGGGAAAAAGAGAAAGGGAGAGAGACTAAAAATAACTTTCGCCCTACTTTCGTGGGTGAAGGCCCAGGAATATTTGGTGACCTGTGTCCTATATAGGGGAGATACTTTATCGAAATGTTAGATATCCTCTTACAGTCCCATATAACAACTGTTGGTCTTCGAAGGAATTATTAGTTAACAGAAATTTAGCTGTGTGTCTGTTTTCACTCGTCGCTTCAGTCAATTATATAGAGCAGTCGCTCATGTTTTCCTTTTCACTATGTCACTGCTGTTTCGGTTAGCGTGTGTTACTCAGCTATCGTAGCAATGCTCTCTGCATTAAAAGTATATTTGGAATGTGTTTAACCCGCTCTATCACATATGACACAGGCCACGATAAGGTGTAGAACTAACCTATGGTTTGGGGAAATTTGATTTTTTTCGAAACTATGACAAATCCAATGTAATTTCTGGTATGGTTATGCACAAAATATAATTAAGAGACAACATAAACAACTTCATGATCAAAATAGTACAAAAAAAATATTTATTGCGTGACAAAAATAAAAATACCCCCTTTTTTGGGGTCTAAATTTGTCCCTTTTGGTGGTGTTTAAAAAAAGGAAGTATATTGATACTGAAGACATGGATTGAAATCTTCAAGTTATATCTTAAAGTAAAGGTAATGAATGTTTCTATCCATCAGAAGTGTAAAATCCTAAAAATTTTAAAATTTTTCAAAAAAAATAATCGTTTTAAAAGTGTGTAACAGACGTTACTAATTCCGTCCAAAAACAAAAAACTCATCTTTTTATTGCCTTGAAAGTGTGACTCACCACCTGAATCTATAGTAATGTTTATGTTATAAATGAAGAGGCATACTTTAGTGACATAATAGAAGTATTTATGTCGATCTGGAGACGTTTGAGAAGAAACTATGCGCTTTTTCGATCGTTCACTCGTGATTCCGTCAAAGAATCACGTCTGTTATTTGACTTTTTGATGATCGATATTTCCCTTCCTGTTGTAAATCCATAGCTTATCCGCGGTTATTAGCTCCCTTGTTCTACACGGTGTTTGTATACGTCACGATTTAGCGGGTAATAAAGAATTCCCGATGCGGGGACCCGATAAGTAAATTCCGTCCACAATCTTTTGTTGCGTCACGTCCGTTATTCCAAAATCACATCCGTTATATTATTACAAGAATTTGGCAAAAACTGAGGATATTAGAGATGCCAAAGCTGCCTCCTTTTGCGCTTGAAATAAAGAGTCGTTCCACACAAGGATCAAACATTTGTCACATTAAAATGTTATCTGATAGGAAGTTGATCGAATAAAATGAAAGAATCACGCACATGTGATTGACAATAGTTTGACTTTCGGTTTTACGTGTAACGGATGTGATGGTGGACGGAATTGATAATGTCAAACATCACTACTGTTACACAAAGGAGCTAAGGTAACCTAAAGAAATTTACAAGTCTCTATTAAATTACATAGATTGCCTTCTTTCTAAATGTCCTTAAATTAAGAATTGAAAAGATTGTTAAACACCGACATTGTACTCTGATACACCTCGCACTGTTAATTGGGTCAATAGTAACGTCTGTTACAAAAGGTCACGTCCGTTACATAGTAGGAAGTTCCGTCCGTTACAAATATTTTGTAAAATATTGACAAAACAAAACAGAGGAGTAAAATTTAATAATAAAATAATCATTGATCAAATATTGTAACATATCGGCTGAGAATAAAAAAGAAATCATGCGCAAGAAAGAGTATAGAAGAGTTATCAGTATGGAAATTTCACGCCGTTTTGAAACCAGATGTCAACTAAAGATTGTTGGCCATTTCTTGGGATAACAGGGCACAAAGACATATTTTTACATTCAGGAATATATATTTTGATATTATTACACTGCAAACCAACTGGGCCAGTATTTATTAGCAAATTTGGGGCAAATATTAATTGGACATGTAACGTCTGTTACAAGCTCGCATGGTCTGCAAAATATGTATTTGTTCAAAAACCGAACGACAAGTTATCTTTTCCATTACAAAATTAGAAAGAAGAATTATTAATACAAGTTTTTGACACCCAAAGAATTGGAAAAAAATAATTTAAATTTAACTGCCTTTTCATCTGAAGTTCTACACCTTATCGTGGCTTGTGTCATATGTGATAATGACTGGCACCAATATTGTCCTTTAATTCATGGTCAGTTATGAATGTTAATTTCAGTTTTAGTCACACGTCTCATTTAATCATGAATAAGGTCTTTCCCAATGCGATGTCACTGATCTCATTTCGTGCAGCTTCTGGTCTAACGAAGTTTGATAATGGCTGGGAAAGCGTTTCAGGGTTGGTTTGTAATAATAACGTTGTAAAATGACAAATTTAATTACATCGGAAGCTGTATCAGTCTTGTTGGCAATAAAAGCAACAGGATGTGCTAGAAATATTGAGTATTGTGAGATGATAGCAGACAAAATGTCTTCAACAAGTCAAAACAAAATGTCGGTTGATAAACAGTTTCTAGTTTTTACATACAATAACAGATTTTTTTCGAGGGGGTTGATTTACCAAATTTTTGAAAATTGACCCACTTGACATGGAATGACTCTGTAATATATAGTCAAACAGTGGTAGGAAATTTTGTTTTAATCTCTTCAAGTGACTGTGCACTGAATGGAATTGAGAGAGAGAGAAATGGGGTTTAATGTCCACTCGACACAACTAGGTCATTTCGGGACTAACGTATGCTTTAATTTTATTTCAATAATTTGCTTGGGCATAAGGGTCTTTAGCAGTTGGAGGAAAACGGAGTGCCTGGACGAAAACCCACGAGGTTGAGAATGCTGAATGGAATTGAGCCATATTTGTTAGATTAATATTGGGATTTAACTAATACATTTTTGTTTGCAAGGGATCAAAAATCCCTCAAATGACGGTCTTATATAAAATATATATTTATGGTTTAAAACCTCCCCTTTAACCCCATATCCCTTCTATTTCGAAATAATATTGTATTTTCAATTCTTTTCTTTTTTGTGTATGTATATATATGTAGGTACAGAAATGAGGACAGGAACAGCTGTAAATACACATTTAAATGTATGACTAGAATGTCTTAAGTGTTTGTTAATAAAAAAATATATATACAAATACTTGCAGGGGCAAACATATTGTCATTAACCCTTGTGACCTTGATTTTAACACAATTAAAACCCTGTCTTTAACATAATTATAGATCAATTGAACAGTACTTTAGATTCACTTGGAAGATCAAAGTATTATTACTAAAGCAACATTTGCAATGACAATAATAAAATTAATATAGTTTGTACTCATACTCATGTTCATCATGTACTATTTCAAATTACTGCAATATTCTTTTTTGTTATTCATTCTTTTTTCATTGTAAAATCCCCAAACAGTATCATTCTTCTTTTCTATTTATGCACATTTATAATTGTTTACCTAATAAAGTTATACCAAAAACAGTACAATATTATAATGTGTTAAAATGGGGAAAACACTCCTAATTACCAATTAAAGTAAATATTAACAGATAACAAAATGAAAAACAAAAAGATAGTTAGTGGGGCAACAAAAACTATGTCTACTGCAGCCAAGCCGTTTAAGCAGTCCATGAAGGCTGCTGCATTATTGTATCTAAAAAAATCGCATATATTTTCTTTTTCCAGTAATGAAAACAATTACAACACAAAAAAATCTGATTAAGAGTACAAATCCATTAAGTTATTATTAGAACAGGTGATATCATGAATTTAGCAGTTCTATTTATCCAAAATTGTTGCAAAATCAGGGGACATCAGAAACCATTGAAAATCGATAGGCTTACATATTCCAATAACCAATGTGTATGAATTTGAAGTAAATTTGATATTAGCTTTGGCCTCTAAATTGTCCACAAAATTCTTCAAATTGATAAAGGACCATCTAAATCTGGCATTAATTATCAGAAATCGTCGTCTGATGTCCATAGACACTGTGTTAATTAAAGTCAATTGAATAATAACTTTCGCCTCTAGATAGACCAAAGTGTTAGTGATCATTCCAATTAACTTGAGAGATTCCAGATAGGGCAAAGACAATATACTACTACATTTCAATGTCAATCTAAATAAAAATAGAGGGAGAAGAATTTGAATAACATAAAACTTAGATGGGACCCAAGTAATAATAAATTGACACCAGTAGGAGGAGTGGTTAAAACACATCATAGGTATATAACACAAGATGGTTTTGTGATACCCATGATTTTGTTCTTAACCACACTTCAATGTGGCGGGTGGGCATATAATAAAAATTGTGACCTGTAGATGGTCCACAAACAACTGTAAATGGAAGTGCGGACAGACAGGGTGGCAACATAATACGTCCTCATAAACATGTGAGCCTATAAAAATTTACAAGTTCAAGTATCATGATAACACTCTAGGTGGAAGTCGACGTTAAACTCCAGAAACGAACTAAGATGGTCAACAAGCTATTGCCATGCAAGACACGCCCACATTATGTAAGATGGACAGAAAACAAGCTTAAAAAAAAAGCTATTTTTCGTACAATCAGGGGTCATAATTCAGGAAGTTAGTGTCTGATGTGCGCAAATATGAAAAGAAATCGAAATCTCTGGGATATAAACATATATTTTAAGTTTCATCAAAATCAGATAAAATTCTGACCTCGAGTGGGTCCACAACCTTGATGTTACATACCTTTACACTATTTGCATAAAAAGCACTGTCATTTTGTCGGCATATTCAGTCCGATTTTCACGAAATCATAAATCCACCATCATGAGGTTCTAACACTGACATATTTTCTAAATCGGACAAAAATTGTGAGCTCTAGAGGGGCCATAATGTAGGAAGTTGGGATATAAACATATATTTTAAGTTCATCAAAATTGGACAAAAAATTGTTGACCTCTAGCGGGTCCACAACCTTGGTATTACCATTGAACGTGTATTCATAGACAGGTAACGCCCACGAAGCCTTTAGAATTCTGTGCCGTGGCAAAAAGTAGAACTGATAATCGTGCCTAAAATAAAGTTACCAGTATTAAGTTAAAATTAAAAGCAAAGAAATAAAAATCAATTTATAATATTTTTTAAAATCTTGCTACTCATTTTTTTTAACCCATACATAGATAAGACTACTGATGATTGGGGTGTAAATGTATCAAAACATCGACTTTGTTTTCTTTGGACTTCAGAAACGTGAAATGAAATGTGATCCCCTCCAACTTTAGACATATCCATGTGAATCCAAAACAAGCCAACAGTGAGGCTGATGTTCCCTTCCGAAATCCCAAAAATTAATCGATGACACATATTAATTAATCGCACATTTATTTTTTCAAAAGAATCTAGCAATCAAACTTATAGAGCATTGACTAATGAAATTGCTTATCTCTACTTAGCCTAGCTTGAAATGTAACGAACATCTACAAGTTTAAACATTCTACCTCAATTAGACGCAGAGTTGTTATGTTCCAAAGTCTTGGCCAATTAAAATGCTTATCGCTCCTTAGCCTAAGCAGATAATTCTCATCATCGAACTTAGTCAAGGTATTGATATAATGAAACTATACACCCAGTTTCATCACTCTCACTTGATTAGAAGAATGAATGGATGAAATGAGTTTAACGTCCTATGCTTCTGCACCTAACCTTGGCGAATTGAAGATGAGCACTTAATTAGAACTAAAGTTATCGTGTACTAAAGCATCAACCAATCAAATTGCTTATCGCCGCTTACCCTACACAGAAAATGCTCATTGTGGCACTCCATCAAGGCATTCACTTCATAAACACCTACATTTTAGTTCAATTAGAAGGATAGTTATTGTGTTCCAAAGTCTCGGCCTATCAGATTGCTTATTGCTCTGCTTACCCTGAGCAGAAAATGCTCATTATCAAACTTAGTCAAGGTATTGATGTAATGAAACTATACACCAAGTTTCATCACTCTCATTTAATAAGAACTAAAGTTATTATGTCCAAAAGCATCAACCAATCAAATTGCTTATCTCTGCTTACCCTAAGCAGAAAATGTTCATCTTCGCACTCCATCAACGTATTGACCTAATACACACCTACACCAAGTTGGAACATTCTAGCCTCAATTATAAGGAAAGTTATTGTGTTGCAAAGTCTTGGCCAATCAAATTGCAGAAAATGCTCATTATCGAACTTAGTCAAGGTATTGATGTAATGAAACTAATACACCAAGTTTCATCACTCTCATTTAATTAGAACTAAAGTTATCATGTCCTAAAGCATCAACCAATCAAATTGCTTATCTCTGCTTGCAGAAAATGTTTATCTTCGAACTCCATCAATGCATTGACCTAATAAACACCTACACCAAGTTTAAAAATTCTAGGTCAATTAGGAGGAGAATTATTGTGTGCCAAAAAGTGTGACGATCGGACAGACAGACAGACAGATGGACGAACCCATTTTAATAGCCCCCTGCTTCTTCGTTAAGAACAAACCTACTAAAACACTCTTTTAATTTTTACTTCTTCAAAATTAATCATTTCGGACACTTTTAAACCTGAACTGTATTTTCATGATTATAAAATCCTTCATACATTCAGGAATTTGGATTATTAAAGTTACATTATTCAAGATATAGATAAGAACTAGCCATTCTTGCTATACTAGTTCGAAAGTAGATGATGTAAAATGAATAATTTGAAAATTTCATTTAAATTACTCTATTGCAAGCGAAGAAATAGGCATTTAAAGATTTGACCGACCTGTGCAATAATTTCAACCACGGTCCTGGTTGATCAAAGCTACGACTCGAAGCGTCTAGCCGCGCCATATTTGATTTACCGCTGAAACGTTTTAATCTGTTTAATATCGGAGCAATCTGATGCCATCCAAAGTTGATTAAGGCCTGGATCAGTTAATTAATGTCTAATTAATACTTTAGAAAACATTTCATGCCCAAATAAAGACCTGCACTAGGCAGATTTAGCTCTTGAATAATGCATGTTTAAACAAAACCAAAATGCTTACAAAAACTATGAAAATATTGAAATATTATTTCACAATTTCCAACTGCTGCATTTGGTAATTTTACTGTTCTAAATTGTTGAAATCCATAACTACCGGATATATGTTGGGATGACAAATTACCAAATAAGTATAAAAACACCATAAATTCTAATAGTAAGTGCAGGGGGACTGCGCGACATATGATTTACAAGAAATTAATCAGTATAAAAGCCTGCAAAGTCAAAGATAGGTTGCCAGGCAACGAAACATACGCCCACAGCAGCTAAATCGTCCGGGCAGTCAACAAGAGTTGTCGCATATTTTACTTTTTTCGGTAATGAAACATTTATAATACACTAAAATCTGATTAAAAGTAACAACTCATCTCATTATGTAATTATCAGAAAATCATTCCAATTTGTTTGGCTTTGATAAAGTTCTCCTCCATGCTGTTCAAGTTATCTAAATTCATTGAAACTCAATATACTTGTCCGTCTCATGACCTTAAACACTGTGTATAAATCAATCGGTTATTAACTTTAGCCTCTAGAGCGTCAACAAGATTTTTTAAAGTGATCAAGGGCCATAACTCAGTAATTATCGGAAATGCTGAAAATCAATAGGCCTCTTCGTCTCATGACCTTAAACACTGTGTATAAATTTTAAGTCAATCGGATATTAACTTTAGCCTCTACTGCGTTCACGAGATTTTTTGAAGTGATCAAGGGCCATAACTCTGACAGTAATTATTGGAAATTGCTGAAAATCAATAGGCTTTTTCGTCTCATGACCTTAAACACTGTGTATAAATTTAAAGTCAATCGATTATTAACTTTGGCCTCTAGAGCGTCCACAAGCAATTGTGGACGCCGGACCGACGGACGGACCGATGGACGGACGCGACGGCAATATACGACCACATTTCAATGTGGGCGTATAAAAATCACATCACTTGGTTTACTGCATCCTCCTCGCAGTGTTCCGTTTGATTGATTAATCCTACTACTCCCTGCTGGACTGAGGGGTATTATTGTCACTAATTATGACTGGTCAGTGGTCCTATTACTGACCAATCACTGACTTCGTTACAAAGGTATTACCTTTAAAACAGGACGTTTAATTAGGGCAACTGTGTTTACATCACGTTACGTCATGGCTGCACGTTTTTTTTAATGCTATATTAACCAGCGCATAGCAGGATATTGCAGCAAAACTAATTGCGTGACAAACGAGGCTATCGGTATTGACGTAAAGTAAACACTACTGTATGGTAACGAACAGACTTTCAACGTTTTTAATACCTTAAATCTTTGTCCAAAATATCAAGGAAGACCCAAGATTAAACAACGGACTGTCATGTTACTGTACGTAAGTGGTAGATTTGATTGAACGAGAAGAATAGACACACTTACTTAAAAGTTCAAGAATCCGAAGCCAATCCAGCAGTGGCCAGAGAGGGATTTCTCGGGCCGTTGCTTCAGGAATATGGGTTTACTGTTGACATTGAGATCTTGTTGTGTCTCGTGTGAGTGGCAGAGAATCCAACCAAAGGGACTATTACCTGTCAATCTATACACAGTCCAAGGTATTTTTACACTATTTGCGTGGCCATTTTGTCAGGCAGTTTTGGACTGACTTTTTTAAAATTTGAACTCATTATGGTGTAGCAGTGATATATTTAAACAATTTTTAAAATAGGATAAAAAATTGTGACTTATTGAGGCTCAACAAGTTAAAATTGCGATTTTTACGTACAATCAAGGACATAATTCAGGAACTTCGAATCCAATATGTGCAAAGATAGGGCCATAACTCTAGAAATAATTATTTAAAGTGATCAACACAATAGTAATATTTGGAAATTGCTGAAAATCAATAGGCTTTTTTATCTCAAGAAGTTAATAATAATAATAATAATAAACGCGTCATTGCCCTGAGCTGGGATTGAACTCTCGTTGCATTGGTGAGAAGCCGCCTCTCTATCGCCGTGGCTATCTGACCAGCACTGTGTATAAATTTAAAGTCAATCAGATGTTACATTTGGCCACTAGAGTGTCCACTTGACTTTTTGAAGTGATCAAGGGCCATAACTTGGGCAGTAATTATCTGAAGTTGCTCAAAATACTAATAATAATCTCGTCATTTTACAAGGGAAGCAAATAAGGCCCGAGGCCTGTTTTCAATTTGGCCCTTGGCACAGATTGTGCGAATGATTTCGATCATTACTGCAGGAAGAAACCGAAGAAAATGAGGAAACCTGCCTGATCGGACGGGAGACCGAATATCCCTCTCACTTACAACGATAAAGTTCTTGCCCTGAGCTGGGATTGAACCCTTGATGCATTGGTGTGAAGCCGCCTCTCTATCGCCACGGCTATCCGACCAGCTAAATAGGATTCTTTGTATCATGACCTTAAACACTGCATAGAAATTTAAATTTAATCGGATATTAACTTTAGCCCCTAGAGAGTTCACAAGATTGGCAATAATTATTGGATAGCGCTGAAAATCAAAAGGCTTTTTCGTCTCATGACCTTAAACACTGTGTATAAATCTAAAGTCAATCTGATATTAACATTAGCCTCTAGAGCGTTCACAAGATTTTTCAAAGAGATCAAGGGCCATAACTCTGGAAGTAATTATCAGATATCGCTAAAAATAGATAGGCTTTTTCGTCTCATGAACTTAAACTCAGTGTATAAATGTAAATCAATCGGATATTAACTTTAGCCTCTAGCACCATTCACAAGATTTTTCAAAGAGATCAAGGGCCATAACTCTGGCAGTAATTATCGGCTATCGCTGAAAATCAAAAGGCTTCTGCGTCTCATGACCTTAAACACTGTGTACGAATTCAAAGTCAATCGGATATTAATTTTAGAACCTAGAGAGTTCACAAGAAATTGTGGACGACTGACGGGGGCGACGGCAATCTACGACCACATTTCCATGTGAAACTTTCAATGAATAGAAACAGGAAACACAAACCAAATAGAGACGATTTGATGTGATCACTTTTGACTAAGTCAAAATGATATATTTGATATTCAGATAGGTTGATATGAAAAAATTAATAAAATACTAACTTTGTCAATGTAAGAACAAAATTCAATTTGAATTTTGTCCTTACATTCTTGACAAAGTTAGTATTTTGATGACAAAACGTTGGATAAAACGATGGTGTTTTGATATTGTATTTTATTAATTATCACATTTCCATGTTGGCGTATGAAAAGTAATTAAGTGCGTTGCCATGTCTCAGATTTACACTAACTTTTCAAACTATTTCTCAGTGATACTTTTGTACCTGCCTTCTTTTCCCATAAAAACATAAATTGTCAACAGAAAGAAACGTTCACTTTGACGGATAGGTCAGGATCGTCCGTTCCAAGGGGAGGAATCCCTGACCTTGGTTGATCTAAAAATTGTATCCAAAATTGTTTTGAATGTTGAAATAAGTATAGTAGCTCGTCCTTCTTTGTTTCTGCATAGAAATAAGCTTCTGTAGCCTGGTTTTGGTCATTGCTGATACACAGAAACTAGACTAGGGGAAATCATTCGAACTCAAATAACCAGTCTATTTGACAGCTGCCCATAACGAAAAAATTACTCCATTCGTTTGCTTTGTTTTGTGGGATGAAGATCTCTCATTATTTTCCGTAAACTACATTGACAAAATCGGCAAAGTCTACTCATTGCTAATTCATGATATTTTGTCCATTTTTTTTACAAATAGCATTAATTATTACACGAATATGTCCAGATTCGAATGGGCTTTTTTTGTAACCAAGGAAAACGATGAAAAAGATACAAGATCTACTCAACTGATTTTAACAAACTAGGCATCCAATTGATGCGATCCGAACGACTAGGCAGCTGTCTTTGTCAGGCCCTCGTCTTCATCACTGACAAGGGGAAACCACACCGGAAAACCGAGAACTTGCAGGGATCGAACACCCAACCGCCAGGCTAACGAGCCAGCACCTTACTCACTAAGCCACATGATCCGCAAATTTTATACAGATCAAATGATAGCTTTTAGCGTTAGTGCATTGACAAGGTTCAATAAAGTGAAACAAGCGCTATACCTCTATACATTATAACTAGAAATTGCTGAAATGCCATAGGCTTCCTCATTTCACTAATTTAAAGTAGCAAAGTCTCTAACTCAATATCATCCAAAATCTTCAACTTTGAAAATACAAATTATTTGTCAATTTAAATCAACATTGATGCTGTGATAATTCCGGAAAAAGATAGGGTTCTGATATCCAATATTTAAGACAAAAGAAACACATTGCACCAAATCAAATAGCATATGTTGACTGGAATAAACAGACGCTAGAAATTTAAATTTGAATTCGATTGAGACTGCTGACTTATTTCGTGGAACAGAACTGATTTGAAATGATATTAAAAAAAGGAAACAATTAAATGTTAACCAGTTTGTATACATTCATATACACAGTATTATATGCGTAGCACTAGCAACCCACTTCTGTCAATTTCTACTTAGCGATTTAGCTTCTTTAAAAAATGCATATAAATTTCACAAAGATCGAATGATAACTTTAAGACGTAATGAACAGAAAGTATTTAAATAAAATAGGCTTCTTCATTTCACTTCATAAATTTTGGCATTAAAACAATCACAAAAAATTGTGGATGATGGACGGATATATGCATCCACATTGGCATTTGGGCGTATAAAAATGCGATTTTTCATACAATCTGGGACCATAATCCAGGAAGTTGCGGTCCAACATACGCGAATATTGAAAGGAACCAAGATCTGTGGGTTATAAACATACATTTCAAGTTTCATCTAAATCGGATAAAATTTGTGACCTCTAGAGTGTCCACAAGCTAAAAGATAGTAAGCTGGCACTGCCAGGCAGGATACGCCCACATTTTCGAGAGATGGATAGAGAACAAGCAATACCGAAAGTGATTTTTCCTATAATCAAAGGTCATAATTCATAAAGTTACAATTTGATATGCACAAATATCGAAAAGAATCAAGATCTTTAGCTTATGAACATGCATTTCAAGTTTCATCAAAATCGAATTAAAATTGTGACCTCTACAGGGTACACAACTTTGATATACAATATATTGACATTATTTGTGTACAAACGGCCGCCATTTTGTCTGGCAATTAAGGTTCAATTTTCTTGAAATTCAAACTCAACCTTCTGTAAGATGTAACAGTGATCGAGTCAAACGTTTTTTTTAAATCAGATAATAATTATGACTTCTAGTGGATTTTTCGGACAATCAGGGGCCATAATTCCGGAAGTTACGATCCGATATGTACAAATAACAAAAGGAACCAAGATCTTTGGGTTATAACCATGCATTTCAAGTTTCATCACAATTGAATAAAAATTGTAACGAAAGGTACCAAGATCTTTAGGTTATAACCATGCATTTTAAGTTTCATCGAAATCAAATTAAAATTGTGACCTCTACAGGGTCCACAACCTTGAAATACCCATTTTTAACAGTACTCGCGTACAAATGGTGGCCAGTTTGTATGGCAATTTTAGTCTGATTTTCCCGAAATTTGAACTCGACCTTCCTTAGGGTGTAACGGTGATATAATCAAACGTTTTTTTAAATCGGATAATATTGTGACCTCCAGAACAAAGGTGATTTTGCGTATAATCAGGGGCCATAATTCAGGAAGTTATGATCCAATATGTATAAATACCAAAGGGAACCAAGATCTTTGGGTTATAACCATGCATTTCAAATTTCATCATAATTGAATAAAAATTGTGACCTATACTGGGTCCACAACCTTTATATACCATTTTTTAACAGTATTCGCGTACAAACGGCAGCCATTTTGTATGTCAATTTGGGTCCGATTTCCCCGAAATTTGAACTCAACCTTTCTTAGGGTGTTACAGTGATATAACCAAACTGTTTTTTAAATCGGATAATAATTGTGACCTCCAGGGGGACCACAAGCTAAAATAGGTGATTTTTCGGATAATCAGGGGCCATAATTCAGGAAATTACGTTCTGATAGGCGCAAATATCGGAAGGAACCAAGATCGTTGCGTTATAAACATGCATGTCAAGTTTCATTAAAATCGGTTCAAAAGTGTGACCTCTTTAGGGTCCACAAGCTAAAAACGTGATTTTCATACAATCATGGGCCATAATCCATGAAGTTTCGATCCCATACATGCCAATATTGAAAGCAGCCGAGATCTTTTAGGGATAAACCTATATTTCAAGTTTTGTCAAAATCAGATAAGAATTGTGTCCTGTAGAAAGTCAACAACGATTGTGGACAGACGGACGGACGTCCAGGGGCGACGACATAATATGTCCACATGAAAATGTTGGCATATAAAAAGGTGATTTTTCGTACAATCAGGGGCCATAATCTATGAAGTTTAGACACGATATATGCCAATATCTAGAGGAACCGTAATCTTTTGGAGATAAAACTATACTTCAAGTTTTGTTAAAATCGGATAAAAATTGTGACATGTAGTGTGTCTACAACAATTATGGACGGACGGATAAAAAAACAAACAATTTGTGTTAGTTTAGCTACTGCTACTTATTTTTGGTGCTGCAGTAGAAAAATCCTAATTTTATGGACTAATGAAGATGAAGTATTTTTTTTACAAATGTTTCGCTTTATCCATCAAATACACGAAGACAGTCTTTTATTTCGGAATATTATTGATATGAAGTTGCATTTGGTACATGACATGAAACAAATATAGTGTATCTTTTTGTAGTCATATGTATATTAAACTATTCAGTATAAGACATTCTACGTAATAAATAACCAAGCACTATTTTTGTTGATGTCTCCTTATGTTAAAGAGAATAAGAGCTTAATTCATTTCCTATGGGTACCTCTTTTCACCCAATTCTGGCTTGTTTTTATTTAAAATTTATTTAGAACCCTAGTCATCTGGAAAATTTTTAAATCAAATATTCTTGTTCATCTCAATAATGTTAGGGTTCCCCTCCGTAAATAAACATCTCCAAAAAGCTTGACAAATACACCACAATATTTATAATATATATATATATCAATCCTTAAATGTCTTTGGCACATTTATTTCTAGTCACTAAATAAACTAGTCTACTGAAAATTCTCCGTCTGATTGACAGGCCGGGATAATCAAGACTACAAAACATGACAGAAAGCTGGAACAAGAAATTGAATTTAGAAATAACGCACAGTGAGCAACTCAACAAATGTTTTAAGAGCCTTATAAAAGTTAAATGAAACTGTATCATGTTCTTGCCCAACCCGAGTTATTCAGAGATATTATTTTTACTAAACCAAACGATGGCACTTTAAATGGTATAGTTAATGATAAAGCAATTTCAAAAATATAATAAACATAATTTCCAAGGCTGCTGTAATAACCAAACAGCTACACATAACTGCTATTCAGAATCGTCAACATTAGATTTTTTACGGTTGTAATAGTTGATAGATGTGTCGAGAATTTCACGTGCAATGGCTATTTACAAACTCAAAAGAGTGAGAGACTAGGGAAAAATCACTTCGAGATACGAAACGAAGCGTTCACATTCACTGTGTATAGTAGAACTTTTAGTAGAGGAAATTATCGCCACATGGGGCACCCTACTAACGTCAACAAAACATAACTATCAAAACAATCAATATAAATATCAGAACAATCAGATTATATAGAGTGTTCAGAAGAAATTGTGGACACTGGATGGATGAGGGTGACGACAATACAACCATATTTCCATAAAATCTGGGTGTTTGCTCAATATTAGTATTTGTACTGTATTAACCATGTTCACAAAAACTCCCAAAACAGATTGATCAATTTAGAATTATACATATAGGCTTAACTTTTCTTCATGGACAAGGCTCATGCACAAATAAAATAAAATAATAATAAAAAATAAAAGATAACACAATAAAATAAATTGAACAAAAATTTTAATAATAACCAACCACAAAAAAATACCAATGTGGATTCAATATATGCACAAATGTAGAATATAACTGATTAATATGGTCATACTGAATTGAGTAAAAGACTTGAGCAATCTAAAAGAATGTACACGATAAATGTGCACAATAAGCTTTAGATAGGTTGCCAGGCCAAAAATAAAAGCACATAGTACCTTAGTCGTATGAGAAGTGTACAAACGTTGGTCAAAAATTCATTCTTTTGGTAGGTAATAACAGCATTTACAAGACTTAAAACACTAATCAACAGCAACTAGGGCGGCAACGATTCATCGATGAACCGCGATATTTTAAAAATCCACAATGCAGGATATAAACAATGGCCGCATTGCGAAACGTTATCCAAATGTGAAATAATAATTTTAATAAAATAGACTGATATTCCCAGGCCTTGCATTTTTAGGTGCACCCTCGCGCTTCATCGCACACCTAAATGTCATGTCAGGAGTGTTCAAATTCACACTCCTGTCAAATCCGAGAGCCATCAAAAAACAATTAAATCATTGAATTGAATCTCGATCATGTGGTGTTATTTTATGACATAATGTTGATATAAGCAGCCCATACATTCAGAATTCTTCGGTTACCGCTGGCTGAATATACTGGGCTGCTTATACCAATATCAAGTAATGTGATCGATCACCTTTCGCTGCAGCAATTTGGCTGCATTTAGCAGATTAATTATTATTTTTATTCGGTAAATCATGGACCTCATCTAACCTCGCCTACAGAGATCGCTTTCGTCGCAGAAAAATGGAGGCATTTTTATTGTTATTAATGAATTCACCAAATTTAAGTCGCACGATCGACAAATGCAATACTGAGATGAATGAGATCGAAATCCCCCATAACATAAGTCTGCAGTCACAAGGAAAGTATGTGAGTTTTTAGGATTTCCCGTTAAGAATGACAGCAAAGAAATTTGGTCAGTTGACCTAGCTAGAAAACACCACATTTATCATTTATATAAAGCAAATCATAAAAAGCAGGCCTTCGAAATCTTCACAGTGAAAGACTGTCAAATTTTAACAACATTTTTTAAATTTATTTTCTATATCGCATTATAAATCGTATCATAGACTATGAATCGGGATGTGCATCATATCGTGGCCTGGGGTATCGTTGCAGCCCTAACAGCAACTGCCCAACGTGTAATTATCAGAAACTGGCTTCTAGATCTTTCAAGTACTAATATTTATTGTACAAAACATGTTCTGCTTATGAAATGATAACTTTGGGTGTTCATAGTTATTGGAAATCCTTGAAAATCCTATCAAATAAATTTCCTTGTCTTTGACTTAAACATCTAGAGTGTCTTCAAGATTTTAAAGATCATTTCATGAGCAACTATGAACAACAGATCACTGCTTACGACCACATTCAATGTGGGCGTATAAATATTGACTTTTTGTCAGTTCTTGCCAGAATTTCATGCTAACACATAATATTTACGGACAATCTATGGTATTCTTTAATGCTACCATTTAAACACAAAGCAATCTAGGTAATCAACATGAAGAGAGAAAATTCTGATTAAATAATGATGAACTTTAAACACCAGAAATCAACAATAAAAACAAATAAATTATGCAGAAAATATAAAAGATAACAAACATTATTGGTTTAAGAGATTTTCCCACAAGATAAACTGTGTATGTGGAATTTAGACTGTATTACCTAATTTGTCTTTACTTAATATTGAAAATGTCCAGGTCTCTTATTAAACCATCTAATATAAATAGCTTACTGTATTCTGGACTAGAAGGTTTTAAACCTTGCGATTATTGGTTTTAAATGATACCTGCAAAACACGATTGCCTAATGTAAATCCATGCAAACTTTGGATAGCCATCAGTGTCTCATCATAGTTAGTCATGGTAACAAAACCAAAGCCTTTACACTTTTGTGTTTGGAAATCACGAATCACTTTCACACTTTGGACAGCTCCAAATGGTCCAAATAACTGCCATAGAACACTATCTTCTGTATCTGGTGCAAGATTGTACACAAATATACACCAACCAGTGCCATTAGTATTAAGTGATGTAGATGAAGATGATGTTGTAGCAGCTGGGGTAGTGCTTGGTAATAATGTGTTAGGTAGAAGACCAGGGTCTAGTGGTGAATATCTGCAAATATTTATAATTAAATAAGTTAAAAATTTTAAAGATAGGTTGTTAGGCAAAACAAATTAGTACCAACAACAGCAAAGACAACCAAGATTGTTGCATATTTATTTATTTGTAGGTAATTGGATCATTTCCAAGACACTCACAAGCAGTTGCCATACATGGTATGCTCACATTTTGCAATAGATAAAAGAACAGGGTAAAAGAATAGGGTTCTACCATTCATTGTCCCAGCATTATAGCAGTGACAATATTTCTATGGTTCGTCATCTCGTGACCTCCAATGATAGCAATGGTAGACACCAAACTCTAAATTGATCCATTAAAAGGTTACGTAATGCTGATTATCGATAGGGTTCTTCCTTTCATGACCCCAATGCTTCAAACCAAAATTGAAACAAAACCATGCAAAGCATGGAAAACGCCAACACAGCAGCTTTGTCTCAATCAAGTTATATCCCCACAATTAATGAATTATTCATTGTCACTGTTGTAAACGATCGCAAAAATTACTGGTGCGGTGGTGTGTGCCTTTATAGTTTTGGACAGTTGGGAACATGACCCATTCCAAAAAGATAGGTTGCCAGGCAACAAAACATACACCAACAGCAGCTAAATCATCTGGGCAGTCAACATGAGTTGTCGCATATTTTACTTTTTTCAGTAATGAAAAATTTATAATACACTAATGACTAAAATCTGATTAAAAGTAACAACTCATTATGTAATAAATTATCAGAAAATCAATAGGCTTCTTCATCCCATGACCTTAAACAATGAGTATATAATTAAAGTCAATTGGATATTAACTTGAGCCTCTAGAGTTGACACCGATGCGATTCTCTGCCCTTTTTTGTACTATCGATCCATCGGCAAAAAAATTCTAAGTACCTTTTTGTGTCCGAGGATTCTGAAGGAGTTCACAAATTCGTCCACAAGAAAACAACAAAACATATCAGTATTGCTGTGGTTTTTTTATAATTCAAAATGAAACAATAGACATGTAATGGAACAAATCAATAAATACACGAATCCCCCATTTGGAAAACACTGGCATTGTTGGAGAGAGCTGAGAGAACTTACAGGGAGCGGCCATTGCTTTGCATGGGATTTCTCTGACCAAATTTCGATAAACACCGATTTTATGTTAATTTCATGAAATTTGGTCAGAGAATCCCATGCAAAGCAATGCATCGATGCGTGAAGTTTTTATCCGATACATGCCAATATCGAAAGCAGCCGTGATCTTTTGGGGATAAACCTATATTTCAAGTTTCGTCAAAATCGAACAAAAAGTGTGACCTGTGGACATCCAGACGAACAGGGGCGCCGACATAATATGTCCACATGAAAATGTGGGCGTATAAAAAGGCGGCAACAAATGCCGAGGATGGCGAATAGAAGAACCTCCTGGCTGGTAATGTCCAGTTTGTAAACACGTTTATTCCCTGTCTTGTGCAAAGACAGAATCCTTCGATTATATTGTTGGTTAATAAGAATAAAATAAATTGAATAAAACTTAATAAATACAGAGTATAGCCGTCCGATGCAAAAGTTCTAAAATGTAAATCCATTTCGATTAAAAATGGTTCAAAGAATATCCTGCCACATGACATAACATTAATGTCTCAGTCGGGGTCAGTCATTGAAAGCCCAATTATGTGTATCGTAACACTTCCTACATATCAGCCTTCTAATGGATTTGATTGGGCTTTTTAGAGGATGTAGGCTATATCCGAGTAGGATAATAGATGCCACTTCTCTTGGGAGGGCTTACTGAATTGAACAATGGGTGGGTCATAATACCCTTATATAAATGATTAAATTTTGTCTTAATAAATGCATCAAACTCTATAATTATAACAACTATAAATTAATTGGTAAAATACAAACTTTAACAAACAATACTTTGGAATAGATATTAATTCATTGATTGAAATGTTTTAAAATACTAATTCATTAAACTCTCAAATTCATATTTTCTAAAAGTAAAATAACGTATGTGTTTAATGATTGACACAATTAATAGGTATAGTTTTTGTTGATGAGCAAGAGTTTGTCTAAGAGCTCAGGGTCATGTCTACTTCTAAGTTTAGTTACCGTTCTACCAGCAGCACTGAATTCCTGTTTGCTTGGAACGGATGTTGCAGGAACTGCAAGGTACTTTCTAGCCAGATTTCTGAGATTTGGTAAAAGTTCTTGGTTTCTGCGCCACCAACCAAAGGAATCGGACAGGCAGTGAACAAAAATGTGCCAATTCGTCGACTGCAGAATAAGTAGATTCAACAAAATCCCCACATAATATCCTGCCACATGGCTTTGTTTGATAACAGTCTCCGATGTTCTGTTTCGGGATCACGTGGACTATTTTGTTTGAGTTTGTGCAACAATTGTCGAAGATAGTCAAAAGACGACAGTCTTTTTCATCTCAGTTAAAAAATTTAAAGATACATACATGTACTTAGGGGTTGGGCCATTGCGATTGTTGTCTGTTGCCAACTTAAGTAACAGATTCATCAAAGATAACTGTGTATACTGGTACCCGCAGCTCCAATAATCATCGGAGCATAAAAAAGGAGGAATTCCAACGGGTAGCCAAGTCTTGGATAAGTTTTTTAGGGTTGGACCCTTAAGCTTTCAATAATGTTTCTGTCGCAAGCACAGAATGGTTGAAGTGGCAAACCAATATTTGTGCTGCGCCCAGCAACCTATCAATGGGCTTTAATTTGAGGCCATCGTTCACAGCTAGTTGCAATATGTGTGCATAACAGCCTGTGTGGTTGACTGGTTTCATTTTCCATTGAATCATTCACATGGCATGGAGCCATACGCATATTTACCACATTATCGGTTACGACTGCCGTTATCTCCTTAATATTAAACTCCTTGGCCAAATCGGTTAAATAGGATGCTATGTTTTCTTCTGTGTGTTTATCTGCCATAAGTCTCGTGGCCAGTAATTTATTTTCAAGCTTCCAGTCATCCGTAAGATAGTGTGCGGTCAAACTGATGTAAGCATGGTTAGCAATGAGTGTCCATATATCGGATGTCAGTGATATATAACGATTATCAAGCTCTTTAATGACATCTTGCTTTACTTGGTCGTATAGTAAGTGTATGTGTTTAGTGATGGGGTTGCTTAAAACCCTCACCATTGACAATGTATATTGGCCTTAAATCCATGGCACACGAAGAGCCAGCCAATGTCGATGCTGATTGATAAGTCAAACTTACTGATTTGTGTAAATGTTTAATATGGTTTTTCATGTTCGACATGCTTCCATAATTTTTCAAAGTTGCTTGACATAAAGAGCATTTTGTAACGGCCTTGCAGTCACTTAGATTGAAATATTTCTATATTGTACCCGTCCTTTTATCGTTAGAAGCCATTTTACTACGGAGAACTCTAGATCGAATTCGAAGATCGTCCTTTGCATTTTATGACGTCATATGTGGATTATGGGTTAGGCAGGGCTAGAAATTAACGTTAATCTCCGAATCTTTTTTGCGCAAGGATTCTTGCAAGAGCTTAGGGTGAGAATATAAAAGGATTTGCATAAAACTTTTGTGAAAAAAAAAAAAATATATCTCAGATAATTGTCGACTTACTTTATGTATAAAGATAGTAAGCTGGCACTGCCAGGCAGGATACGCCCACATTTTCCAGAGATGGTTTGAGAACAAGCAAAACCTAAAGTGATTTTTCCTACAATCAAAGGCTATAATTCATTAAATTACAATTTAATATGCGCAAATTTCGAAAAGAATCAAGATCTTTAGGTTATAAACATGCATTTCAAGTTTCATCAAAATCGAATTAAAATTGTGACCTATACTGGGTCCACAACCTTGATATACCATTTTATAACAGTATTCGCGTACACGTGGCAGCCATTGTGTATGGCAATTTTGATCCAAATTTTTCCGAAATGCGAACTCAACCTTCCTTAGGGTGTAAGGGTGATATAATCAAACGATTTTTTCAATCAGATAATAATTGTCACCTCCAGAGGGACCACAAGCTAAACAAAGACGATTTTGCGTATAATCAGGGGCCATAATTCAGGAAGTTACGATCCGATATGCGCAAATATCAAAAGGAACCAAGATCTTTGGGTTATAACCCTGCATTTCAAGTTTCATCAAAATCGAATTAAGATAGGTTGCCAGGCAACGAAACATACACCCACAGCAGCTAAATCGTCCGGGCAGTCAACAAGAGTTGTTGCATATTTTTTTTTTTTCAATAATGAAACATTTATAATACACTAAAATCATATAACAAGTAACAACTCATTATTTAATTATCCGAAAATCATTCGAATTTGTTTGGCCTTGATAAAGTTCTCCTCCATGCTAACGTTTAGTATACGAAACACTTAATATTCTGAAAATCAATAGTATAGGCTTCTTCGTCTCATGACCTTCAATACTGTGTATAAATTTAAAGTCAATCGGTTATTACCTTTAGCCTCTAGAGCATCTACAAGATTTTTTGAAGTGATCAAGGGCCATAACTCGGATATCGCTGAAAATCAATAGGGGACTTACTCTGATGACCTTAAACACTGTGTATAAATTTAAAGTCAATCAGATATTAACTTTAGCCTCTAGTGCGTTCGAAATCAGAACGGAATTAAACACATTGAAACCCAAGTACTATTCATTCTTCTTCTAAACAGAATATATCTATAGATACCAATACGTTATTGCTTCAATAATATGTTCGATATTTTTAAGACTTGCGTCAATCGACTATTACAAATTCATTCATATTCCGGAAAAAATGATAAAATGCGCACAAATCACTTTTATGGTCTTACCGGGGTGTAATTTTATCCTTCTAAATAGTAATTTAAATACCTCAAATAATAAATGTTCGGGTTTAAATCACAAATGAATTAAAATATATCGTGAACCGATATGAAGCACACCTCGCAAGAATTTTACCGTCAGCTAGGTTATAGAACTTTGCTCAATACATGTACATGGACACGTATCACTCCGATAAAGGCGATAACAACATGCTGTCCTTTTTATTTCGTCTCCATTAGGTCTGGTGAATGCAAACTGTCAATTAATGTAAATTGGCACGTGACATCAAAAGAAACCAACTAACGCCCATTTTACAACAAATTGTTAGCCTGCAGTAGCCGCCTTGTCAGTACGACTAAATTGTCAGAAGTAAAAATTACCAAATATAGTTTGATATCTTTAAAAAAAAAATCACAATCGTTAATTTGATTCTGATAGGCAAATAGTTGGCATTCAAAGAAGGGTCACAATGGTTTGTTCTTTGCATGTCAATCATTTAACGTAAAGGAAAATTTCAGAAGAGATGTCTTGTAAAATAACCCGTGTTTATTACTCAAATATTTTCTCATTTAACAGAATGTCAAAATAAAGAAAAATTACTTACTACGAATATATTTGTCGAAGTTTCACGGGTTTGTTTGTATTTGGCTTGACACCCCCCGCCCCGTCCCTACATGTAATATCAATGTGTAACGAGAAATTATGATAGATGTTTTACGGTAAAATACATGCTTTAGGAATGTGGATGTGTGATTGTTCAATTATTTAAATCAGTGTATATATGACATAATCTGTATGAAAAAGCTGAAGATCCAGGCTGTGGAGTATCTTACTTTTATCGACATAATATCCATAAATTAGAAATTTCCATATTATGGATAAATATCACAACACTCCGAACCATAAATTTCCAATGACATTGCAACTATTACCTCACACAATTTGCTTTGCTGTTAACGGATTAAGTTAGTTGAACAGTAGATAATCAACAATGGTTACAAAGTAAATTCACTGATTGAGTACAATTACGATGCACCCAGTATATTTCAGTTCCTTTGTGGTAACGACAAGTTCTTTGATCTGAATAAACAAAGTACTAATAGTACTTTCATTTGGCGAATCGCATAAACAGTAAAGAGGTTTCGTGCAGATTGTATTATAGAGCAGAAAAGACCAACTGTAACACGCACGAATGTATTCGACGTACAATTTATATAAAAAAAGTTCATGACGAAGAGTTTCTTCAATTGAAATATATTTTAACTTTTTTGTCAGAATGGGAATAGCTATATTAATGGATAAAACTTCCGGCCAGGGTAAGATCACCAACTATTTTTAAAATTTTTGTGATTTGACTGAGTTTGAAATAGTCATCGATGCATATTAAAAATGTATTGAGAAAGTGGCATAATTTGTTAATTTTTCATTTTTAGCGATTTATTGTTATGTCTAATAAAACAATGTTTTAATAGAAAAAACACTTAGAATTACCATGCAAACACGTCTCGTATTGAAACTACGGCTTTAAAACTATGAGTGTAAACAACAGCAATTTTTAACCATCATACTTTAATACGAACATAGGTTGCCAGGCAACGAAACATACGCCCACAGCAGCTAAATCGTCCGGGCAGTCAACAAGAGCTGTCGCATATTTTACTTTTTTCGGTAATGAAACATTTATAATACACTAAAATCTGATTAAAAGTAACAACTAATCATTCTAATTTGTTTGGCTTTGATAAAGCTCTCCTCCATGCTGTTCAAGTTATCAAAATTCATTGAAACTCAATATACTTGTTCGTCTCATGACCTTTAACACTGTGTATAAGTTTAAAGTCAATCGGATTAACATTTAGCCTCTAGAGCGCCCACAAATTTTTTAAAGTGATCAAGGGCCATAACACTGACTAATTATCAGAAATCGCTGAAAATCAATAGGCTCCTTCGTCTCATGACTTTAAACACTGTGAATAAATTTAAAGTCAATCGTCCACAAGATTTTTTGAAGTGATCAAGGGCCATAACTCTGACAGCAATTATCGGAAATCACTGAAAATCAATAGGGGTCTTCCTCTCGATCTTTGATACTGTGTATAAATTTAAAGTCAATCGGATATTAATTTTAGCCCCTAGAGCGTTCACAAGATTCTTTGAAGTGATCAAGGGCCATAACTCGGACAGTAATTATCGGAAATTGCTGAAAATCAATAGGCTTCTTCGTTTCGTGACCTTAAACACTGTTTATACATTTAAAGTCAATCGGTCATTAACTTTAGCCTCTAGAGCGTCCACAATATTTTTTTAAGTGATCAAGGGCCATAACTCCGACAGTAATTATCGGAAATTGCTGAAAATCGATAGGATTCTTAATCTTATGACCTTAAACACTGTGTATATATTTCAAGTCAATTGGTTATTAACTTTAGCCTCTAGAGCATTCACAAGATTTTTTGAAGTGATCAAGGGCCATAACTCTGACAGTAATTATCGTAAATTGCTGAAAATCAATAGGCTTCTTCGTCTCATGACCTTAAACACCGTGTATATATTTAAAGTCAATTGGATATTAACTTTAGCCTCTAGACCGTCCACGGACGGACCGACGGCAATATACGACCACATTTCAATGTGGGCGTATAATAAAAACGCGTAAATACAAAAATAAAAACAACAAAAAACGAACGCAATATAAATATTGAAAATGTAATATAGTCGTTCTCTAAGGTTAAAATATAATCGAATAGGAACATTTTTTTTATACAGCGTGGCTTTTCGCGTCAGAATTATTGAAGAAACTATTTAACATTTTCAACATCGTGGCAGTATATCTTTTTGACATCGATTGTTTATGAAAGATAAACATCGTTAATTTTTGATTTCAAATTACATCGAGTTACTATATCGTACCGTTATCGTGAAATTTTTTAACAAAAAACAACACGATAAACGTGTTTTGTCAAACCTGCACGATACATGTACTGTAATCAAACGATTTTTTAAATCAGATAATAATTGTGACCTCCAGGGGGACCACAAGCTAAACCAAGACGATTTTGCGTATAATCAGGGGCCATAATTCAGGAAGTTACAATCCGATATGCGCAAATATCGAAAGGAATCAAGATCTTTGGGTTATAACCATGCATTTTAAGTTTCATCAAAATCGAATTAAAATTGTGATTTCTACAGGGTCCACAACCTTGATAAACCATTTTTTAACAGTATTCACGTACGAACGACGGCCATTTTGTATGGTAATTTTGGTCCGATTTTTCCGAAAATTTGAAATCATCCTTCCTTTTTCTGTCTTGTCCGCAGGTTTATCTTGTAGATTTTTTGTTTTGCGTGTAGTGCAGTCCTCCTGCATTTACTATTAGGGTGTAACAGTGACATAATCGAACGGTTTTTCAAATCGGATAATAATTGTGACCTTCAGAAGTACCACGAGCTAAAATAGGTGATTTTTCGGACAATCAGGGTCATAATTCATGAAACTACAATTCGATAGGTGCAAATATCGAAAGGAACGAAGATCTTTGGGTTATAAACATGCATGTAAAGTTTCATCAAAATCGGTTCAAAATTGTGACCTCTATAGGATCCACAAGCTAAAAACATGATTTTTCGTACAATCAGTGCCCATAATCCATGAAGTTTTGATCCGGTACATGCCAATATCGAAAGCAGCCGAGATCTTTTGGGGGATAAACCATATTTCAAGTTTCGTCAAAATCGGACAAGAATTGTGACCTGTAGAGTCCACAAACAATTGTGGACGGACGACCAGACAGAAAAGGGCGACGACATAATGCGTCCACATGAATATGTGGGCGTATAATAAAATAAAATAATTGTTGTGTTTTTGTTTTACTATTTACTTCTAACACTTAAAATTTTGACGAGTTTCTGACTGGCCATTGTCTTTGTTATGTAATAAATTGTGTGGAAACTTCCACGATCATGACACCGCGACATCTTTTAGAAATTAAGAGTATTTATGCATATTTCAGTTACAATAAAATTTTTGCTGTTTCCTTATTATTAGTGATGGGTCGATATGGCACCTATCGGTTTTACCGATCAAGATATTGCGGCCAAACATATCGGCGATACAGATAATTACCGATAGTGGTGGATATTAGAGTATTACGCATTCAAATACCTCAAATGGCACGATAATCTAAGTAGATATATGTCATAGTTAGTCGCTACTTTTTTACCTCGGGAATCAAACACGAGCCCGCTGTTCTTTGAAGTAATAATGGGGTCACACTTCCTACACAATCACACACTCACTAGCCTATCTATTACAAACTTAATTATTTGCAGTATAATTAATTCAAGATAATCATATTTAAGTGTTGATTACGATATAATTCTCTGAAGTGATCGGCCCCGGTAGGTCTAAAATAGATGGCAGAATGTTTCATTCCACTCAAATCCCGCTCAATTCTGGGTCCATCGTGGAGGAACAAAATTTCATACATGGAGAATTAAATCCTGGCATTTATAGTTAAAGGCCCCACATTGCCAAGTCGCGATTTCCTGGTCACCATGGGTGCTAATCTATAAATAGACGCACATTGTTTGATATCCTAGACAATGGTCTTGATGTTCAAAACATTTTTTCCGGTGTCCACACATACAGTCTCTCTCTCTCTCTCTCTCTCTCTCTCTCTCTCTCGTAGTAACGGCAGATCTCTCTCTCAAGATCTCTCTCTCAAGAACGGCAGATCTCTCTCGCATTCGTATAACGGCAGATCTCTCTCTCCCGTATAACAGCATATCTGTCTCTCTTTCTCTCTGGTATAAGGGCAGATCTCTCCCTCTCTGGTTAAGGGAGAACTCTCTCTCTCTCTCTCTGATAAAGCCAGCGTCATGTTTAAAATTTCCGGTCTCAGGAATGGTTGCATCTTAAAAAATAACGGAGACCAGTAAGGATTTTCTACTGTTTATTCTTTCCCTTTAAAGATGTAACTGAATGTCATCGATTTAGGGGTTTAGTGGACGTACAAAGTCAAAAATCAACATATAAAAAAACAAAAACACGATTTTATGTAACGAGAGTATGTTTTTGTAACATTTTCTTCTACCGATCAGGCCCATCCAACAATAACGAAATTCTTCCGCAATCTCCGGAAACATTCGGTTTTGACGTCATCTCAGGAAGGAATGGACAGCAATGGCGACCTTTTCTACTGACATTTTATGCTGAGATGGTCAACGGATGTGTTTTGTTGGTGTCCAGACAACTCATCCCAAAGACAACTCATCCCAATAAAAGACAACTCATCCCAAGTCAAAAGACAACTCATTCCAAGTCAAAAGACTATTCATCCCAAGTCAAAAGACAATTCATCCCAACTTGATTGGTAGAGAGAGACTCGGGTTATAAGACAACTCATCCCAACAAATATAAATGATATTTGTTTCAAAACAGTTGAGTTACTATCGTTGGAAGACCACTCAGACCAAAACGAAATTGATATTGTTATTTTAATTCATCCCAAGTCAAAAGACAATTCATCCCAACTTTATTGGTAGAGAGAGACTCAGGTTATAAGACAACTCATCCCTATGGCGGGGGAAAGCGGCAAAAACCTAATAGACCAGAGGGAGAAGGGGGGGCATTGTCACCCGAATGGGGGCAAAATCTGAGTTAACTTTTCTAGAGGCATTTTTCACCAGGAATCCGAATCTGGTAGGTAATAAGCCAGGTGAGGGGGCGTTTCCGAGATAATCGAGGTCAAAGGTCACGGAAGGTCAAATAACGAAAGAAAGCGTATATAATTCAAAATCTGTTCAGAATAGGGCTGGAAATCATTGATAACAGCAATGAGACAATTATAATAATAACAATGAGCTGCGATGACACCTGCATACCCGTGGTATTAAGCTCTATTACTATGATAATGAAGGGGGGGGGGGGGGGGTATTCAATGCCAAAATACAAGTCTTTGTACGAAATTCCAGATATAATGTTACATATCACTGAAAAGCTTGTTGAATGCTCTCTTCAAATATGTAATTCTTATGGTGCATTCATATTTACTTACCTTAAAAAGCGATCAAAGTTTGGTGGTATAAGCTCTATTACTATGATTATGAAACGGGGGGGGTATTCAAGTATTCAACGCCAAAATACGGGTCGTAGTAGGAAATTCCAGATATAATGTTACATATCACAGAAAAGCTTGTTGATTGCTCTCTGCAAATATGTAAACAATTGTCTGGCACATTGAGATTTACTTACCTTACATAACGGTCAAGTTTGGTTGGTACTAAACTCAATTACTATGATAATGAAGGGGGAGGGGGTATTCAATGCCAAAATACGGGTCTTAGTACGAAATTCCAGATATAATGTTACATATCACTGAAAAGCTATTTGTTTGCTCTCTTCAAATATGTAAAACATTTTATGGCACATTCATATTTACTAACCTTAAAAAGCGATCAAAATTTGGTTGTATAAAGCTCTATTACTATGATAATGAAGGGGGAGGGGTATTCAATTCCAAAATACGGTTCTTAGTACGAAATTCCAGATATAATGTTACATATCACAGAAAAGCTTATTTATTACCCTTATCAAATATGTAAATAATCTTATGGCACCTTCATATTTAATTACCTTAAAAAGCAATCAAGGTTTGGTGGTATTAAGCTCTATTACTATGATAATAAAGGGGGGGGGGGTATTCAATGCCAAAATACGGGTCTTAGTACGAAATTCCAGATACAATGTTACATATCACAGAAAAGCTTATTTATTACCCTTTTCAAATATGTAAATAATCTTATGGCACCTTCATATTTAATTACCTTAACAAGCAATCAAGGTTTAGTGGTATTAAGCTCTATTACTATGATAATGAAGGGGGGGGGGGGTATTCAATGCCAAAATACGGGTCTTGGTACGAAATTCCAGATATAATGTTACATATCAGCAAAAGGCTTGTTAATTGTTCTCTTCAAATATGTAAATAATTTTCTAGCACATTAAGATTTACTTACCTTAAAAAGCAATCAAAGTTTGGTGGTATTAAACTCTATTACTATGATAATAAAGGGGGGGGGGGGGGATTCAATACTAAAATACGGGTCTTGGAATGAAATTCCAGATATTATGTTACATATCAGCGAAATGCTTGATGATTTTTCTCTTCAAATATGTAAATAATTTGCTGGCACATAAAGATGTACTTACCTTACAAAACGATCAATGTTGGGTGGTACTAAAATCTATTACTATGATAATAAAGAGGGGGGGGGGTATTCAATGCCAAAATACGGGTCTTAGAACGAAATTCCAGAGATATTGTTACGTATCACAGAAAAGCTGGTTGGTTGTTCTCTTCAAATATGTAAATAATTTTATGGCACATTCATAATTACTTACCTTAAAAAGCGATCAAAGTTTGGTGGTATTAAGCTCTATTACTATGATAATGAAGGGGAGGGGTATTCAATGCCAAAATACGGTTTTTAGTACGAAATTCCAGATATAATGTTACATATCACAGAAAAGCTTGTTTATTACCCTCTTTAACCATGTAAGTAATATTATGGCACATTCATATTTACTTACCTTAAATAGCGATCAAAGTTGTGTGGTATTAAACTCTATTACTATGATAATGATAATGAAGGGGGGGGGGGTATTTAAGGCCAAAATACGGGTCTTAGAACGAAATTCCAGAGACATTGTTACATATCACAGAAAAGCTTGTTGGTTGTTCTCTTCAAATATGTAAATAATTTTATGGCACATTCATATTTACTTACCTTAAAGAGCGATCAAAGTTTGGTGATATTAAGCTCTATTACTATGATAATGAAGGGGGAGGGGTATTCAATGCCAAAATACGGTTCTTAGTAAGAAATCCCAGATATAATGTTACATATCAGCGAAAAGCTTGTTTATTACTCTCTTCAACTATGTAAGTAATATTATGGCACATTCATTTTTACTTACCTTAAATAGCGATCAAAGTTGTGTGGTATTAAACTCAATTACTATGATAATGATAATGAAGGGGGGGGGGGGTATTCAATGTCAAAATACGGTTCTTAGTATAATAATGTTATTATTATATTACTGTATTATAATTATCTCATTGCTGTCATCAATGATTTTCGGCCCTATTCTGGAAAGATTTTGAATTATATTCGTTTCTTTCGTTATTTGGCCTTCCGTGACCTTTGACCTCGATTATCTCGGAAACGCCCCCTCGTCTGGCTTATTACCTACCAGATTCGGATTCCTGACGAAAAATGCCTCTAGAAAAGTTAAACTCAGAATTTGCCCCCACTCGGGTGACAATGCCCCCCTCCTCCCTCTGGTCTATAATGTTATGTAGAAATGTCTAATTCAAAACACACATGTAACATAAGGCCATACCAAATACCTAAAACGTCTAATGCAAAAAAACAAATACAAGAAACATCTAATACAAAATACCTCATACGTCTAATGCAAAAGACAAAATACAAGAAACCTCTAATACAAAATACATTTAACCTCTTATGCACAATTGATTTTACAATCTGAAACATCTACCATAAGCATTAGATGACATATCTCGTTGGTATTACTTACGTTTCTCCACTGAAATATCTTTATTTAGGTCAATGTCAAGGTCACCGAACACAATTTGGCGAGCTATTCGGCTAGCGAGCTATTCGATATATCCAGCTGGCAACCTATTCGTTGGAAAATTATTCAGAATAAATTCAAAGGTCGCCCAAACTCATCTATTTTTATCAACCAATAAAATCCATCGTAACTTACGTCTATCAAACGAAAGTAGAATATATTGTTATTTTAAAGTGAAAGAACGTTAATATTCCGAATCAAATTCGGGTCATCGTACAAAATTCTGAGCATCAAGCTATATATATTCTGAATAAGCTTTCCAAATATTATTAGTAAAAGTTAGCACAATCGTATTAAAGGGGTGCGCTCTCATCCTAAAAATAGCCAATTTGTTCATTATTCTAATTGTAACTAACGATTCTGAGCATCTAGCTATAAATATTCTGAAAAATTGGCAATGTTTAGGATGAGAGCGCACCCCTTTTATATGATTGTGCCAACTTTTACTAATAATATTTGGAAAGCTTATTGAATCACCTTTTACAATATATACAGCCAGGTGCTCTGAATTTTGTACGATGGTCCGAATTTCGACTCGGAACATTACCGTTCTTTACAGTTAGAATATTGAAAAATTGGCTATGTTTTCGATTAGCGCGCACCCCTTTAATATGATTGTGCCAACTTTTACTGCTAAGATTTGGAAAGCTTATTCAATTACCTTTCAGAATATTTATAGCTAGATGCTCAGAATTGTGTACGATTATTCAATTACCTTTCAGAATATATAGGCCTATAGCTTGATGCTCATTTGATGCTCATAATTTTGTACGATGACCCGAATTTTGATTCGGAATATTAACGTTCTTTCACTTTAAAATAACAATATATTCTACTTTCGTTTGATAGACGTTACGATGGATTTTATTGGTTGATAAAAATAGATGAGTTTGGGCGACCTTTGAATTTATTCTGAATAGGTTGCCTACCAATAGGTTGCCAGCTGGATTGATCGAATAGCTCGCTAGCCGAATAGCTCGCCAAATTGTGTTCGGTGACCTTGACATTGACCTAAATAAAGATATTTCAGTGGAGAAACGTAAGTAATACCAACGAGATATGTCATCTAATGCTTATGGTAGATGTTTCAGATTGTAAAATCAATTGTGCATAAAATGTTATATGTATTTTGTATTAGAGGTTTCTTGTAGTTTGCCTTTTGCATTAGACGTATGAGGTATTTTGTATTAGAGGTTTCTTGTATTTTGTTTTTTTGCATTAAACGTTTTAGGTATTTGGTATGGCATTATGTAACATGTGTGTTTTGAATTAGACATTTCTACATAACATTAGGTTTTTGCCGCTTTCCCCCGCCATACATCCCGACAAATATAAGTG
Organism: Patella pellucida; assembly: GCA_917208275.1. Lineage (NCBI taxonomy): Eukaryota > Metazoa > Mollusca > Gastropoda > Patellidae > Patella > Patella pellucida. Next base: position 47,382,008 of record OU795037.1, on the reverse strand, counting down.
ATATTTGTTTCAAAACAGTTTGGCAGAACGATCAGAACCAATAATGATGTTGAGGGTTGGCACAACCGTATCAAACAAAGGGCCAGAAAAGGGAATTTACAGTTTTATCTCCTGATAACTTTTTTATATAAAGAAGCAGCGCAGCTACCGATACAAATAAAACTGGTTTCGGAAGGGAAATTAAGAAGATACCAGAAAAAACTTACAAGAACGACACAAAGTAAATTATTTGAACTTTGGAATTTATATACCAACGAGGAAATAAGCACCAACCAGCTGTTGAAAAGATGTGGAGGGATATATGGACCGACTGACTGAAAGACAAACTGACAGATTAAATGATTAGCCTATATAATCAAGTGTAATATTTCAATACGAAATAAAATCAATATATTAGTTTATATAATTAAATTGATAAATATATTAGTTTATATATAAATAGAGTTGATAAATGTATTAGTTTATATAATAAAGTGTAATATTTAATAAAGTGTAATATTTAATAAATTGTTGATGTAATAAATTCATACATAAATGTATAATTTAATAAATTGTTGATGTAATGTAATAAATTCATACATAAATGTATAATTTAATAAATTGTTGATGTAATAAATTCATATATAAGTGATTAATTTGTGGTATTTATTTTTAACTTGAATTCGAAGTCACTTATATTTGTTGGGATGAGTTGTCTTATAACCCGAGTCTCTCTCAATAAAGTTGGGATGAATTGTCTTTTGACTTGGGATGAATTGTCTTTTGACTTGGGATGAATTGTCTTTAAAAGTGGGATGAGTTGTCTGGGATGAGTTGTCTTTGGGATGAGTTGTCTGGTATTCGTTTTGTTGGGCTGTAGTGTAGTGCCTCTACCGATACTACCCGTAGTTTGTCTACGCATAACTTCCAAGAATCCGGCCACCCGACGACAGTGGGCGAAGTTTGTGCACACTACCAGGGCAAACTTCGTTGGAACTAAACCAAACAACAGTTCGGGCTCGGCTGTTGTTATATTCACAACATGTTACAGAAGATTGTTTCGAAATTTTATCGTCGGTTGCCCAGGTTGAAAGTGGTTCTCAGAAAAAGTAAGGCCCTTTTTGATCTATTTAGAATAAATAAATTTATCTCATTCTATATATTCCAAGTCAAAACTAAATCGTGATAGGCCTACCTATTTCTTAAATGAAAAACAAGGATCGATCAGCTGTCAAAAAAAGTCACAATATGCAGGCATAATTCTCTGGGGATTTTTATGAAGATTTGTAAAAGTAAAATAATACTAGGCCTTGTAATATAATAGGCCTACATATTTCTATAAAAAGGTGATCAGTGTTAAAAAAAAAAGTGATGTGCGGGCAGAATATGTCACTGCATTTTGTGAAGATTTGTAAATGTAAAATAATATAGACTTACTAGGCCTAGTACTAGGGCTAGGCCTCATCATATACTATAGCCCTGTCTATTTCCAAAAAACAGTCATAAGCTGTCAAAAAAAAAACAATATGCTGAAGAATTCTCTTTTATGAAGATTTGTAAAATTAAAATAATACTAGGCCTTGTCATATAGGCCTACACAGGGCTAGAAATTCACGCGAATCTCCGAATCTAATTCGCGCAAGGATTCTCGCAAGAGCTTACCGTGCGAATCTATAAGGATTCGTGTAAAACTTTCGTAAAAAAAAAAAAAAAATCTCGGGTCCGACTATTGAATGTCAGTTATGGTGTTTTGAATCAAAGTTGTATGACTTACTTTATAGCATACTACATGTATAATAAAATAAAATAATTGTTGTGTTTTTGTTTTACTTTTAACTTATAATTTGGACGAGTTACAGGCTGGCCGTTAATTGTCTTGGTTATGTAATAAATTGTGTGGAAACTTCCACGATCACGACACGGCGACGACTTTTAGAAGTAGAGCATTTATGCATATTTCAGTTACGATACAAAGTTATCGGTTTCCTTATTATTTATTTAAATCCTTCTTAAAAAAATAAAAGAAACTACTTTAGCATGCCAACCTTAAAACGAAATAGTTTTGGGTTCCATGATTTTATCCTTTCGAACGGCGATTTGATTCCGTTAGTTGTTAAATTGGGTCATTCCAATTCTATTTTGTCACTGTCAAGGTCGGCCACGGACTCGATGTCGCATGGAATTCTCCGCCTTCCATATTAGGCATGGCTTACTACGAAATGTGTAAAAAGATTGCTTTTGGCGCGAAATAGCTGTCAACAGCCACGTACACCAACCAATAACAGACATATCACGGACCTTATAATACATGGACTAAGTGCATGCCGCACGAGACGGGGAAGTTGGCGATGCCTTTTTTACGAGGGATAGAATTCCTCATGTATAAATTGATTTTAAATCCAGTTGTAATATTCACAACCAGAATGTGACGTTACTGTGTCCAAGATGACGAATAAACCGTTACCCAATCGGACATTACCAGCTTGGAGGCTCTTGTATTCGCCTCCCTAGACATACGTTGCCAATTTTTAAAGACACGTGGTTTTTATTTTTATTTGTACTGTCTTGTGCGGGCTCTCTTGTTGTTTTTCGTCAATACGATTATCGCTATATATGTTAAAATATTATGTACGGGAATTGTACTTGTGAATTGTAATTTATTGCCAGTATTGAATTTTTAATTAGCAGTTAAAACGGTAGCCGTCAGCTATTCAGTGCTCACGCATATCAACGCAGTAAAGACAATGACATTATTAACCATGACAATGACATTATAGAATTTATATACGGTATCCGATTAATCGCCACCGATATGATTTTTGGCTGGCCGATTTACCGATTCAAGAATTTATAATCGTGACGTAACACTAGTGGATATTTTCCCGACGGAATCTCGCAGTGTTCGAATTCCAATAACACGTGACATCTTGGTAGGAATTAGGTCAATTAGCCAGTTCTACATTTGCGTGTTCCGTTTTGATTATTTTATTTTATACACATGCTGACAGATGCTTAATTTTTGTAATGAAGGATATATCCTAGTCGTAGGCCTACTGAATTTTACTTTATAGCAATTGCAGTTTTGGTTTTTACGTGATCATTGTACCGTTTGTCTATCAATAGTATCATCGACGAATGAATAAAAAATTGTGCAAGTTACGTGATAGAAAAAAGACTAACCATTGTGTTATACAGAAATAGCATGGTGCTGTATTAGTTTATTTTGGCTACGGCATTATCTGGATATTACTTTTTACACTATTTAAGTGTTTACCGAAAATTCTATCTGATTGTTTTATTTTTATCATTGTTGTTGTATTTTGGTGTTTTAGATTAATACAAAAAACACAATTTTGTTTTTTAGACATTATTATAAATTAAGATTCGGAGGATTCGCGCAGATTGCATATATGAGAATCCTCTTAGATTCTTGCAAAAAATGACGAATTTCTAGCCCTGCTACATGTAGATCTAACTAAAAAAAGATGATCAGACGTCAAAAATAATAACCCATGATAAGCAGGCAGAAAATGTCACTACATTTTGTGAAGATTTGCAAAATTAAAATAATATAGGCCTACTAGCCCTCATTTTTATATATCTCTACTCTACCTATTTCTAAAACAGTGATCAGCTGTCAAAAAAGAGTCAAAATATGCAGGCAGAATTCTCTGAGCATGTTATGAAAATTTGTAAAATTAAAATAAAATACTTACTACCAGCTCCCAAAAAGTCATGTGTTAAATTAATTTAAAGGGAGGAAGGCAATTGCTCACTATCAAGGATGTTTGTTGAGAAAATTGCCTGTTTCCCCGTTGTCAGTTGTGTGCCTATTTCAAATTTTTACATTTCAGGTAGCATTTGCATATACTGTTCATGGAAGCATTAAGGACTTTGTATAAATTTGACAAGAAATGTTTCACACATTTGTTGATCAGAAAAACATTGTCAGATTTATGCCGGAAACAATGTTAGATATATTTTCATTCAGTCTATTGTAAATTGTGATCTGTGTGTAAAAGTTACAATAAATGGTTTTATGCAATCGTAGAGGGAGTTGTAAATTTTACAGTTTACTGAATACGTCTGTACCAGTACAGACAAGAGCTGCATGTCTTATGAATTGAAAATAAATAAATATTCAGTTAAATTATAGAAATAATTCACAATAATCCATTGATTTCATTCATTATATTTATTGAAATTATTTCCAAAAAATAGAAATGTGTTTAACTGGAAGTGTATAATGTATAGTTGATAGCTAAGTGTATTCCAATTCTTCCCAAGAAATATATTTCAGGCACTCGCGTAACAGCCTGCTTTTCATTTCGTGCAACAATTGTTTTAAAGTTAGGATTTAGGGATGACTGAACACTATTTAGGCATTAAATTTTATTGTCCGTCTTCCATGATATAGAAATTCCTTGTGCACATCAAATGAAAGTTCTTCATACAATTAAATAGCCTACAATGTATTATTGGTCTGAAAAAAAACAACATATTAATTAGTAGTAGTAGCATGTTTGACAATAAAATAGAGTTTCTTCAGGGATTTCTGTGTCGACAATTTCCCCCAAAAAATTTACAGTCGAATAAGAGAAATGCAGTTTTAGTTATAATAATATAATTTATGCATAAATTAGAAAGGAATTTGGCGTCAGATTTTTCAGACTATGACTTTACAGATGGGTTTATACTTTATATTCAAATCATACTCAATACGAAGGAAGTACCACCAAGTTCAGGTAATGCCAAGGGAATTGGCACACCAAGAAAGACTTTCTTCAACCAGCATTATTCACACGATAGCTCTTTTAATTTTAGTCAAACAAGGCCTTAATTTATATACAAATCCACTCCTTCAATGACACAAATCGGATATCCTTTTCTTCTTGATTACGAAGAAATAATATTCAAAATAAAAATTCCACTGAGTGATATTGATATTCTGACTAGTTGTACACTTTACTTTGAATTAGACCAAATAATTTAAATTTAAAGACAAAATACCAGTAGGCCTATTCATCATTTTGTACTTTTATTTTATTAGTTCCCCAACATTGTAAAATTATAGTTGTGCTCACTGAAATATAGCCCATACAACTGTTTGAAATTCATTCACATTCCTGACATTGTTGTTTAGCGAAGTAGACCTTTATAATATATTAGTAAACAAAAGGGTCTGTACGTAATTCCTTACATTATTATTTTGTAAATCGCTTCATTTATGTTTCTCAAATAAATGATGACTTGATTGTATGAATTATAGGCCTAATGAATTTTCAACATACCTGTTTATAAAGACGGAGCGCAGTTACGTGGGCTACTCTACTGGCAGTGATGACAGCCAGTCGTCCCTTCTTCGTCATTTTACAACTCCCCCTGTTGCATTATTTATGACATTTTCTTTAATAAAGATGAGCGAAGATCACAACATTTGTTTGAAGTGAGGCACAAATGAATAAATATTTAATCCAATTCACTCACTTGTATTTAACATTATCAAGCTAACAAAATTACGTGATAATTATTTATCACGGCTGCCTCTGTTAATGTGTAGTAACTACATGTTTACCGTTTGCGGTTCGAACATAAATTATGGTCGTCGAGTTCAAAAGATCGTCGGACACCTCATCATACAAATCAAAGACACTAGAGTAACTGCGATCGGTTGAATGGCTTTGAACGCTCGCAGAATCGTCGTCAATACCGGCTCTCTCTATGAATCACAGCATAATAATATGCCTGACATTGTTGACGTGTTCCTGAGATGACGTCACGCCATGCTAGTAGGCTCGTTAATTTTGATTCCGTGAGTGTCAAGATTGAAATTAAAATTCGTATTGTGTGTAAACCGCTGGGCAAATCACATTGATATTTTATATTCAGCATATTTGAGGATTAAACTACACATATTTACCAAGTGGTTTTGAACAGATATCGGCAACTCCAATATCGGCAAAATTGGCTCATATCTGTCGATACCGATTTCTTTAAATAGGCCAGTTATCGGCCAATTACTGATATTTAAACTGATTATCAACCCATCACTACTTATTTTAATCCTTCTTATAAAATATTTAAAATAAACATGCGTCTTTGAAAAATGCTGAGGGAGGCGAATAGAAGAGCCTCCAAGCTGGTAATGTCCGGTTGGGGAACAGTTTTATTTGTCATCTCGGACACAGTACCGTCACATTCTGATTGTGAATTAAATAACAATATTACAACTGGATTTAACATAGGTTGCCAGGCAACGAAACATACGCCCACAGCAGCTATTTCGTCCGGGCAGTAAACAAGAGTTGTCGCATATTTTACTTTTTTCGGTAATGAAACATATAATACACTAAAATCTGATTAAAAGTAACAACTCATTATGTAATTATCAGAAAATCATTGGAATTTGTTTGGCTTTGATAAAGTTCTCCTCCATGCTGTTCAAGTTATCTAAATTCATTGAAACTCAATATACTTGTTCGTCTCATGACCTTCAACACTGTGTATAAATTTAAAGTCAATCGGTTATTAACTTTAGCCTCTAGAGCGTCCACAAGATTTTTTTAAGTGATAAAGGGCCATAAATTTGACAGTTATTATCGGAAATTGCTGAAAATCAATAGGCTTCTTCATTTTATGACCTTAAACACTGTGTATAAATTTAAAGTCAATGAGTTATTAACTTTAGCCTCTAGAGCGTCCACAGGATTTTTTGAAGTTATCAAGGGCCATAACTCTGACAGTAATTATCGAAAATCTATGAAAATCAATAGGCGTCTTTGTCTCATGACCTTAAACACTGTGTAAAAAATTAAAGTCAATCGGGTATTAACTTTGGCCTCTAGAGCATCCACAAGATTTTTTTAAGTGATCAAGGGCCACAACTCCGACAGTAATTATCGAAAATTGCTGAAAATCAATAGGCTTCTTCATTTTATGACCTTAAACACTGTGTATAAATTTAAAGTCAATCAGTTATTAACTTTAGCCTCTAGAGCGTCCACAAGATTTTTTGAAGTGATCAAGGGCCATAACTCTGACAGTTATTATCGGAAATCGATAAAAATCATAAGGCTTCTTCGTCTCATGACCTTAAACACTGCGTAAAAATTTAAAATCAATCGGGTATTAACTTTGGCCTCTAGAGCGTCCACAAGATTTTTTAAAGTGATCAAGGGCCATAACTCTGACAGTTATTATTGGAAATCGCTGAAAATCAATAGGCTTCTTCGTCTCATGACCTTAAACACTGTGTATAAATTTAAAGTCAATCGGATATTAACTTTGGCCTCTAGAGCGTCCACAATTGCTTGTGGACGCCGGACCGACGGACGGGGGCGACGGCAATATACGACCACATTTCAATGTGGGCGTATAAAAATTAACTGCTAATGAAAAATCCAATACTGACAATACATTACAATTCACTAGTACAACAATTCCCGTACATAATATTTTAACATATATAGCGATAATCATATTCATACAGTTATCAAATATCAAACTAGGGACTGGGAATCTACAAGTTTTTACGAAAAAAGGTTATAAACTACCATTATCATCTAGAATCTAATACACGTCATGAATGTGTTAAATACCGTCAAGATTCTTCAAAAAATGTCTAGTTTGTGCTACCGTGTAGATTTAGAAAAACGTTCTAGTTTTGACATCGATCGTCTACTATTGAAAGGTGTTTAGTTTTTATACAAGACCTAATTTCTCGTACGTTGTCGAGAAATGAACAGTGTTTAATAACACAAGACATTTAGATTTTACTCCAAATTACTACTTTACCGAGAACCGTATATGTGGTTACGATTTATGTGGTTACAATTTATAGAAAAAAAGATTTTAAAAATATTCACTGATACAAGTTCGTCATCGTTTTATTCTTTCTGTCATTCATATAATATCCATGATGGTTGTACACGCATCAAACAACGATAATTGTTCATTGGTTAAAGACGGTCTCAACGCGGGAAAATTTACAGTAGCTATTGGATAACAGCACGTATAAGCAACCCTATTTGCATATTGCATAAATATACTATTTATAGTATTATTAAATTAGCTGGAAATATTTTTAATTCGATCGCCTCAAGGACCAACGTAGTGCCGTATTTTGGATGTTATATGAATGACAGAATGAATAAAACGATGACGAAGTTGTAAAAGAAGCTTACTGTACGAGAACGACGTATTCACAAAAAAACCACCACACACAATGGGCTATGGGTTTCAGTCTACGAATAATGCCACCGTCACTTGGGACTGTTATTATTTAAACGACTGCCTGCTATTGTCTATATCAATCACAAATTCCACATGTCACATGACTCGGTTCTGTCTGAAACCATATCGCTCACAGACGTGTACATGTAATTACACTACCGTCGCATGGATACAGTTCGTCAGCAGTCATAAATGTCGGTCGTAAGATTCTTTGAATAGCCGCAACCTATTGTTTAATTAATCCCCTAATCCAGACACATGGCCGGGTTTCATCCGAAACAACACCTTCCACGCTAATATGAATACGTACACTATCCCAATAAACCTCAGAATGCCTCGTTCGGCATTTTTGTTCAAACGAGGTAAAAAAATGCCTTGTCTGCAGTTCCAAAACAAGGTATTTTAAATTGCACTTTTTTGGAACGAGGTATCTTGTTCAGAATGAGACTTGGTAAAAAAGCCTCGTTTCCTAACCATTTTTTTTAAAAGATAGTTATTAGCGCTATTTGCTATCAGCGAATTTGTAAAAATTAAAATTTATGTTATTCAATACGAAAATAAACAAGTCCAAACTATGATATTATAATCAGGAAAATAGGAAAGGCAAGAATACACGCCATAGTTGAGGATGTAAAACTATTGAAGACACATAGCTACCTTGCCTTGATTAATTTATTGCCCAATCAGGTTTAGGTGTTAAGTAAAAACTGAGGTGTTGTTGAAGCTAAATTGGGGTTGTAAATTAATCATGGTAGCTGTGTGTTTTACACCTCCAACTATATAGCAGACAACATATTAGTGTTTATCTGATCTAAATACAACAAATAATCCATTCTTATTATTAAAAAAGTATTAAATTTCATCACATATTTCCAATACGCCAGTTTATTTTTTATATTTATTGTAAAAAAATAACTTGACCATAGCATTAACTGTTTCTGTTGATACCCCATAACATTGCGCAAAATATTCTTGGAGCAAAGTCATATAAACGCACAGCGATAAATTTGTCGGCTTTATACCAATTGTCAATTAAATGGGAAATTTAATTAAAACCAGGCCCGAGGCTAGCGGCTCGCCCTCCTCCCCCCATGGCCGTTCCTGCCCGAATTTTTCTATCTGCGTCGGAAAAAAATCGCTGGTTAGCTATGCTCGCATTTTCACCGGGAGAGAGTTTTAGTACGACATATCCTCTCAAATTCGGCCGGGAGATAGTTAATGTCGGCTGGAAACTCTTTATTTTTCGACACATTCGCCACCTGCATGTCATAGAGGCCTAAATTCCCTCTCACAGCTTCTAATTTTCGTGCTCTCCCCTCCTCCTGCTTACGGCAGTCGGCAATGACCTTCTTTCAATAATTTTTTGTTGTCGGAAATTTATCTTCCTCAACACCTATGGCGGCTAAATTTTGATTTCTGGCTTCGGGCCTGATTAAAACGTTTAATTATGAAGACAGATGGGTATAATTATGCGAAAATAATTTATGGTATGGTGTGTATTCTTGTCTTGTCTATTTCTCTGATTATAATATCATAGTTTGAACTGGTTTTATTTCAGTATTAAATAACATAAATTTTAATTTTTACAAATTCGCTGACAGCAAATACCGCTAATAACTATCTTGAATTTTTTTTTTCCACGCCTGGTTCTGAACAAAATACCTCGTTCCACCAAAAAAGGGCAATTTAAAATACCTTGTTTTGGAACTGCAGACAACGAGGCATTTTTTAAAACTCATTTCGGCCATCATGGATATTATATGAATAACAGAAAGAATAAACGATGAAGAAGTTGTATCAGTGAATATGCAAATACGGTTATTTATAATGTGTGCTGTTAGCCAATAGCTGCTGTAAAATTTCCCGCGTGTAGACCGTCTTTTACCAATGAACATTTATCGTTGTTTGATGCGCGTACAGCCATCATGGATATTATATGAATGACAGAAAGAATAAAACGATAACGAAGTTGTATCAGTGAATATTTTTAATATCTTTTTTTCTATAAATTGTAACCACATAAATCGTAACCACATATACGGCTCTCGGTAAAGTAGTAATTTGGAGTAAAATCTAAATGTCTTGTGTTATTAAACACTCGACAACGTACGAGAAATTAGGTCTTGTATAAAAACTAAACACCTTCCAAAAGTAGACGATCGATGTCAAAACTAGAACGTTTTTCTAAATCTACACGGTAGCACAAACTAGACGGTTTTTGAAGAATCTTGACGGTATTTAACACATTCTTGACGTGTATTAGATTCTAGATGATAATGGTAGTTTATTACCTTTTTTCGTAAAAACTTGTAGATTCCCGGTCCCTAGTGTCAAGTCCCTCACTATATATATTATATATATAGAGATAGAGAATTGGGGTTTAACGTCCACTCAACACAACTAGGTCATTTTGGGACTAACATATGGTTTAATTTCATTTTCAATAATTCGCTTGCGCGTAGGGGTCTTTAGCAGTGGGAGGAAACGGGAGTGCCCGGAGGAAACCCACGAGGTTGAGAAGGCTTATATATTATATAAATACAGTGACCTAAATAAAACTATAGCTGTTATTAGTCTTGGCAATAAAGGCATCTACAGACTATAAATATAACAATACTAACAAAATGAAACTAGCTTTGCCGAACAATTAGAATCAAGCAAAATTTCTGATTTGTACTACAATACGTCGTAACTTGTTATGATGTCATTAATTTTTCATTTTATAATCACATTGAAATGTGGAAGTATAAAAACTTCAAAAGCTACCAGTAACCAAGTTTCTTACCTGAATCGACTGGTTGCTGTTGGATGGTGAATGGGTCCGTAAAATCGTCTTGTTGGTGATAAATATGTTGCCAAAGCTAAAGGAGCCATGGCTGCCATGTTCTTATTTGAACTAGGGGAGTTTGCAAATTTAACAGTTACAGGTTCGGTGGCACCTTCTGGTATGTAACCATTTAGTTTTTGAATAGCACGTTCAGCTTCTAACCTTGTGTCAAAGCGAATGAAACCAACACCTTTAGACAAACCTGCAAGAAAAGTTGTATTTTATGTTTTTATTTTACTTATAAAACATGGTTTCCTCGGCAAAAGAGAGGTTGCCAGGCAATGAAACGTCCACAGCAGCTAAATAATCAAGAGCGTTCAATGAGGGTTATCACATATTTATTCTCTTGTAGGCAATTGTGTGCATTTACAAGGCAATGAAACGCCCGCAGCAGCTAAATAATCAGAGCGTTTGATAAGGGATATAACAAATTTATTCTCTTGTAGATATATAAGACTGTTTTATACAGGTCAGATTATCATTTTTTTCATTTGAGGGTTCCCAAGGTTCTACAAACTGAAACAAGGGCCTGAGCTCTTGAGGTATTAATTTACATTCAATTTTGAAATTTGACAGGCTTTTTTGTTTTATTAATATAAATAAAGCATATAAATTTCATACAGATCAGATGATAACTTTTATTATTTTAACTTTCACAAGGTTCACAAAGTATAACAAGGGCCATAACTTTAAAAATAATTGACGGAGATTGCTGAAATTCAATAGACCTCTGTTTCACAAATTTAAATGATGCATATAAATTTCATACATAACTTTCATCAATTGAGCATTAACAAGGTTGAACGAAGTGAAAAATGGGCCATAAGTCTAGATGTAATTATTGTAAATGGCTGAAATTTAATAGGCTTCATGGTTTCACTCATACTCCTTGCAGTGTTCCGTTTGATTACAGCTTAGCCAACTACTTACTGCTGGAATGGAGGGGAATTCTTTTTCTAAATTTTGATTGGTCAATACTTAACTGCGTTATAAAGGCATTACCCTTAAACAGGGTGTCAAATTGGATCAAATATTACCGGTATGTCTAATTAACCAGTGCATAGCAGAATATTGCAGTAAACTAATTGTGTGACAAACGAAGCGATCAACATTGACATACAGTAAACAATACTGTTACTGTATGGAGCCAAACATACTTTCACCGTTTTTATACGCCCACATTTTCATGTGGATGTATATATTGTCTTCGCCCCTGTCTGTCTATCTACAATTGTTTGTGAACACTATACAGTCACAATTTTTTCAATTTCGATAAAACTTGACATAGGTTTATCACCATAAGATCTCGGTTCCTCTCAATATTGGCATGTATCGGCCTGTAACTTCATTGATTATGGCCCTTGATTGCACGAAAAATCATGTTTTTTTAGCTTGTGAACACTGTAGAGGTCACAATTTTGAACTGATTTTGATGAAACTTGAAATGCATGTTTATATCTCCAAAAATTTGGGTTCCTTTGGATATTTCATCAGTTTTAGCTTGTCCCCCTGGAGGTCAAAATTGTCACCTGCTTTAAAAAGTTAGTAAGCTGGCACTGCCAGGCAGGATACGCCCACATTTTCGAGAGATGGATAGAGAACAAGCAATACCGAAAGTGATTTTTCCTACAATCAAAGGCCATAGTTCATAAAGTTACAATTTGATATGCGCAAATATCAAAAAGAATCAAGATCTTTAGGTTATAAACATGCATTTCAAGTTTCATCAAAATTGAATTAAAATTGTGACCTCTACACGGTCCACAACTTTGATATACCATATTTTTACACTATTTGTGTACATTTTGTATGGCAATTGTGGTCCGATTTTCAAGAAATTCGAACTCAGCCTTCCGTAGGGTGCAACGATGATAGAGTCAAAAGTTTTTTTAAATCGAATAATCATTTTGTGTATAATCAGGGGCAATAATTCAGGAAGTTATGATCTGATATGGCAAATAACGAAAGGAACCGAGATCTTTGGGTTAAAACCATGCATTTCAAGTTTCATCAAAATCAAATAAAAATTGTGACCTCTACAATGTCCACAACCTTGATAAACCATTTTTTAACAGTATTCGGGTACAAACGGCGGCCATTTTTTAGGGCAATTTTGACCCGATTTTCTCGAAATTCTAGTTCCACCTTCCTTACGGTGTAACGGTAATATAATCAAACGATTTTTTAAATCGGATAATAATTGTGACCTCCAGAGGGACAACAAGCTAAACAAAGGCGATTTTGCGTATAATCAAGGGGCCACAATTCAGGAAGTTACCATCCGATATGTGCAAGATCTTTGAGTTATAACCATGCATTTCAAGTTTCATCAAAATCGAATTAAAATTGTGACCTCTACAGGGTCCACAACCCTGATATACTATTTTTAACAATATTCGCGTACAAACGGCGGCCATATTGTATAGCAATTTTGGCTTGATTTTCCCGAAATTCGAACTCAACCTTCCTTATGGTTTAACAGTGATATAATCAAACGTTTTATCAAATCAGATAATAATTGTCATCTCCAGAGAAACCACAAGCTAAAATAGGTGATTTTTCGGACAATCAGGGGCCATAATTCAGGAAATTACGTTCAGATAGGAACCAAGATCTTTGAGTTATAAACATTCATGTCAAGTTTCATCATCATCAGTTCAAAATTGTGACCTCTATAGGGTCCACAACAGGGCTTCCATTTCGTCCCTATATGCCGGTCGGGACCGGTCCTACGGCTCTGGAAAATGACCTACACCCAATCAGACCCGTAGGTCATTTTGCATGCCGGAAAAATAGCATATCCTTGACACGACGAAACTCTGTGCGTGTCGTGATGTAAACTGTGTGTGTCGTGGTGTAAACTGTAGGGTGTAATAAAATTAACAGTGTTCAGCAGTCCACGAATTGAAACCACTGCCAATCAATTATCCTTGTGTATATTGCTGTACTCACAATCAACGGGGGGAACAACATCAAACAAATTAACGCGCAACATTTAATCAATTTACTTAGGTGTGTTTTTTTTATAATTAGTAATATTGTGATCAATCTTTAAATTGAGTTGTTACAGAGTATTTGCCGACTTTATTTACTGTATCAACAGGGCTGGCCACGAATAAATCGATGGCGAGCAGATGACTGCTCACGCAAATTGGGCGAGTAAATAAAATTGCTCACGCAAATCTTGTTTGCGTGAGCACACATTTTGTAACTTTGTTTTAATTTAAAGCCCCAATACCACTCTTGTTGTAACTGAATAATATGCCCCAATAATTACATGTATTCTGGTCAACAAATCGACTATTTTACAATATTCCAATTAATTGATGATACAAATTTCACTCTTGTTGTAACTGAATAATATGCCCCAATAAGTACATGTATTCTGGTCAACAAATTGACTATTTTACAATATTCCAATTAATTGATGATACAAATTTCATCTTAACACACCGAATTTTAAAAATTGGAAAAATTCAACTACATGGTAACAACATGGTTTGAAAAGCTTTACATAAACACTATTTAGGAAGAGGGGTTTTACATACGCTAAGCCTGTTCCCCAATCCCATTCAGACATCCAAAATAAAATATTGTTTATGAAAAAAAAAAAAATGCAACTTGGATTTAAACTTATTTTCAAACCCTCAAGACAAGTAAAATAGGATAGGATGTAATGGATAATTCACACAACAGGTAGGACACCTGTCAAGCCAGCAAGAGTGGTATTGTCCCTTTAAAAAAAAATTCTTGCCTCGATACTTTTGTTAAATAAATAATGATAGTTTGTAATTCATTTTTTTTTTCAATTCTTTATTTAGATAGTGATAGTACATGTGTGACCATCGCTTTCTGTTTTTCAATTGACTGTCATGTCATACGCTTCTTTAAAACCAACTTCCGTATGGATTTCTTCACCCCACGACATAAATGTGGATAGGGCAATCAGGTTTCCTTATGAAATTAAAATCAAAAGTTCTGATAAAAAAAGAAATACCGATGAATATTAGTTTAAAACGTGTTCGTTCAGCGTGAATGCCAAAGCCGGATGTAAACATTCTTTACTTTAGACTCGATTATCACGCGTTTATTACTGGTGTTCGTAGGATAACCAGTCATGACGTTCCGGTCTAAAGTGTATTTTTAGTAAACACAACTTGAGTTACTTCATTAGCCAATCAAATTTCAGTGACCGCCCTAGACACTTAAAACCTTTAGCCAAATTTTTAGCCAAATCAAAATTTGATTAGCCAATTCAGAAAGTTGTAGCCAAATATTTTATATCATTTTTATTCAAGTCTGTTTATTACATATGAAAATAAATGTTTAATATGTACTTATTTTGTACACAAGAGTATTATTTTATATCACTGACTGTCCAAAAGTTTACATTTTCAGGAAGAATAAATACAGATAACATAAAATGTTTATAGGACAGATTACTTCAGACACATGATTTAGTTAATCCTCATAGTAGAAAAGACACGACGTTCCTTCTTAAGGCACCACTCATCAAACGCTCTTACAAATTCAAAATCTATGCTATCCGGTCCTTCCATTTTTATTAGCATGAGATCATTGAGTGAGGTTACTTTTAAATTTGATTGTCGATTGCTTTTAATATAGTTCTGGTGTGAAAAACCCCCTCTCTGCATCCACTGTTGTAGGTGGAATAACAAGACTAAGTTCAGTCAGTTTACAGACTGATGGATACATATTTTCATACTTCAAAATAACTTCTCTTATAAAAGACTCATGTGATAAATGGGAATACTTTTTAGTTATTAGCAAATTTTTGAATCCAGTCCACTCAGATAACAAAGTTGTTTTATTATCAAACATTAATGGAACTGTGGTAATCAACTGATTATGTTTATCAGTTTTATAATTAGAATTATTTTCACTGAAATGAGTGAATAAAATGTCCATGGACTCAATTCCATAATTTTCTGGAAGTTGGTAAGTTTCATTTTCTTGATACAATTCTCTCCTATCAAACACAGAAAGCGCTTTCACAACATTATAACAAGCACTAAGATTTTCAATTAAATTGGTAATTAATTTCTCCTTCACCTTCTCAAACTTTTTGACTAGATCAGCATTTAGGTTAATTAAATGCCCCTTAAATTCAAAGTTTGTGACAGGTTTTGTACTACCCCACCTAAAAGGCAAAGATTTTGTAAATTCCATAAATACTGGTCCATCATGTAACTGGAGTTCTGATAAATTACATATGGTTAATTCTATTTGATTTATTGTGTCTGCATAAGAAAGTCGATTGAGGGGCTCTAACACGTCAGCCAAATAATGAGTCAATGCTAAAAAATCAAATTTGGACATTTTCTTAACAAACCCTTGAGCCTTAACCTTCTGACGCCCATCTTTATTAACAAGACAAGAAAAAATGCTGTCATATGTTTTCAGTACTGTGTTGACTGTAGCATGGAAACTAAACCACCTTGTGGAAAAAGCTTGCTTAATTTTCAAGTGGGCTTCCCCAAGATGAGTCTGTGATGATTTTAGATTCCTGGTTGTCCTTGGCGAGTCCTTGAAAAATTTTGCAAGTTCATTTAAAGTTTGTTGATATTTATCCAATTCTTGGATGCTTGAGGCAGCTTGACCACTGGCAAGTGCAAGTTTGTGGGCAGCACAGTGAAATGAGAGTATTAACCCTTTGAACCACATCATATTTAATCAGAAAGGACACATATATATAACCAGAAAGGTCACAAGTCTCATCAGTGTAAGTATTCAACCTTGTTGTGCCAGTTTTACTCCAACCAGAAGTTACTTGTGTGTTGGTTGCATCGCCAGAAAGACTTGGGCGACCACACCCACTTGATGGGGCAGCCGATTCCACATCACTATCTTCGCTTTCACTGCTATATTCTAAAAATCACTTTCTGGATAATCTTGATCATTTGCAGCGTCTAATTCCGAAAAATCCTCGAATTGATTGTCGTAGTAAACAGTTGTTTATAAGCACTGTAAAACTAGAACCGTTTAATCGTATTGTTTTAGCGTTGGAATCTAATCCTACCATTGAAGTTCAAAACATCGTTGAAAAATAACAAAAATGTTTTAATTAGTACAATGGTTTAGATTCTCCGATGCGTTTAAAAACGAATTTCCCGTTCACTTATCTATGGCATTTAGAAATTGGACAAGCCGTTGAACTTCCTGAAATGCGTTGAAAAATGGTTTTCTCGTTTAAATATCTAGGGCATTTAGAAATTGGACAAGCTGTTGAATTTCCCCGTGAGGCGTTTAGAAATGAACTTCCCAGTATTAGATAAAACTTTTAATTTCCCGCGAGCCGTTTTCCCGATCGGTTCATTTTGATTACGATTATAAAGGTGAATATAAAAAAAATGCGCACACATCACGCCTTACCGTGTCCGTAGTATTTATTATCCATTAGCCTATACAAAATGTATTCCACCATTGACAAATACTTAAAAAGACGGTAAGTAAATCATGTCCCAGAACTCGGTAAATCACAGGTTTAAATGCATCTTCATTAAATCACAAATGCGCACACATCACGCCTTACCGTGTCCGTAGTATTTATTATCCATTAGCCTATACAAATAGGATTCCACCATTGACAAATACTTTTAAAAAAAACGGCAAGTAAAATATGTCCCAGAACTCGGTAAATCACAGGTATAAATGCATCTTCATTACATCACAAATGAATTATCGCAGCATTCCATGTGTACACGTCGCCAGAATCAACCCCAGAATGGCAGTGGGATAAACTCGCGACAGTTAAACATGTACTGGCGCCAAAAAAATCACTGTGGCCCAATACATTTCGAGGATAAAAGTTCAAAAATTCGACCAATCAAATAATGTTAATAACAAGGGAAATTTATGACTCAAGTGTATGTTAAAAGGCATGCTTTTGTATTATACTCAGACATGTAAACCACAGGTGGGAATTAATAAAACAATAGCATTCGAACAATCAAAGAATTTATCCATGTATACTGTACTAACGAACAATATGGTTTCGTGTGGCACCCAGACGTGTGACAACACGTGGGAATTAATACAATAATAGCATTTATAAGAAAAAGGCCAAGGCAAAACACTAAAAAAATAATTATTAACATGAACTACACGTGGTTAGTAAAAGGCTCAACCAAACGATAAAACATTAGTTGCACTTACGGTTCTTTGATAATCATAGTTTCCCATAAAAATTGTATAAATTTGTTAAAGATAGTAAGCTGGCACTGCCAGGCAGGATACGCCAACATTTTCGAGACATGGATAGAGAACAATCAAAACCGAAAGTGATATTTCCTACAATCAAAGGCTATAATTCATTAAATTACAATTTGATATGCGCAAATATCGAAAAGAATCAAGATCTTTAGGTTATAAACATGCATTTCAACTTTCAACAAAATCGAATTAAAATTGTGATCTATACTGGGTCCACAACCTTGATATACCATATTTTAACACTATTAGCGTACAAACGGCGGCCATTTTGTCTGGCAATTATGGTCCGATTTCCTTGAAATTTAAACTCAACCTTCCGTATGGTGTAACGGTGATAGAGTCAAGCGTTTTTTTAAATCAGATAATAATCGTGACCTCCAGAGGGACCATAGGCGATTTTTCCGACAATCAGGGGCTATAATTCAGGAAGTTCTGATCTGATATGTGCAAATAACGAAAGGAACCAAGATCTTTGGGTTATAACCCATCCTCCTCGCAGTGTTCCGTTTGATTAGAGCTAATCTGACTACTCCCTGCTGGACTGAGTGGGTATTATTGTCACTAATTATGACTGGCCAGTGGTCCTATTACTGACCAATCACTGAATTCGTTACAAAGGTATTACCTTTAAAACAAGACGTTTAATTAGGACAACTGTGTTTACGTAACGTTACGTCATGGCTGCACGGTTTTTTTATGCTATATTAACCAGCGCATAGCAGGATATTGCAGCAAAACTAATTGCGTGACAAACGAGGCTATCGGTATTGACGTAAAGTAAACACTACGGTATGGTAACGAACAGACTTTCAACGTTTTTAATAACTTAAATCTTTGTCCAAAATATTAAGGAAGACCCAAGATTAAACGACGGAATGTCATGTTACTGTACGTAAGTAGTAGATTTGATTGAACAAGAAGAATAGACACATTTACTTAAATGTCAAGAATCCGAAGCGAATCCAGCAATGGCCAGAGAGGGATTTCTCGGGCCGTTGCTTCAGGAATATGGTTATAACCATGCATTTCAAGTTTCATCAAAGTTGAATCAAAATTGTGACCTATACTGGGTCCACAACCTTGATATACCATTTTATAACAGTATTCGCGTACACGCGACGGCCATTTTGTATGGCAATTTTGTTCCGAATTTTGCCGAAATTCGAACTCAACCTTCCTTAGGGTGTAACAGTGATATAATCGAACGGTTTTTCAAATCGGATAATAATTGTAACCTCTAAAGGGACCACAAGCTAAACAAAGACGATTTTGCGTATAGTCAGGGGCCATAATTCAGGAAGTTACAATCCGATATGCGCAAATAGCGAAAGGAACCAAGATCTTTTGGTTATAACCATGCATTTCAAGTTTCATCAAAATCGAAAATTAAAATTGTGACCTCTACTGGGTCCACAACCTTGATATACCATTTTTTAAACAGTATTCGCGTACGAATTGCGGCCATTTTGTATGGCAATTTTGGTCCATTTTTTCCGAAATTTGAACTCAACCTTCCTTAGGGCGTAACGGTGATATAATCAAACGATTTTTTTAATCAGATAATAATTGTGACCTCCAGAGGGACCACAAGCTAAACAAAGGCGATTTTGCGTATAATCAGGGGCCATAATTCAGAAAGTTACGATCCGATACGCGCAAATATCGAAAGGAACCAAGATCTTTGGGTTATAACCATGCATTTCAAGTTTCATCTTAAATCGAATTAAAATTGTGATCTCTACAGGGTCCACAACCTTGATATACCATTTTCTAACAGTATTCGCGTACGAACGGCGGCCATTTTGTATGGTAATTTTGGTCCGATTTTTCCGAAATTTGAACTCCACCTTCCTTAGGGTGTAACGGTGATATAATCGAACGGTTTTTCAAATCGGATAATAATTGTGACCTCCAGAGGTACCACGAGCTAAAATAGGTGATTTTTCGGACAATCAGGGGCCATAATTCAGGAAATAACGTTCCGATAGACGCAAATATCGAAAGGAACCAAGATCTTTGGGTTATAAACATGCATGTGAAGTTTCATCACAATCGGTTCAAAATTGTGACCTCTATAGGGTCCACAAGCTAAAAACTTGATTTTTCGTACAATGGGGGGCCATAATCCATGAAGTTTTGATCCGATACATGCCAATATTTAAAGCAGCCGAGATCTTTTGGGGATAAACCTATATTTCAAGTTTCGTCAAAATCCAACAAGAATTGTGACCTGTAGAGAGTCCACAAACAAATGTGGACGGACGTCCGGACGTCCAGACGGACAGGGGCGACGACATAATACGTCAACATGAAAATGTGGGCGTATAAAAACGAATAATATGCTGATTGAAATTGTTAACCATAATCCGTAAGTTGCGCGTTGACATGCATTCCTCGACAAGCTTGTCGTAGATGGCAATACCAATCGATAAATTAAGTGTGTAGAAAGCAAGTTTTTTTTCCGGGAAAATAGAAGAAATGGCAATGATCACGGCGGGATAATTAAAGCAGATTAACCGATAATCCCGAGGTTATTGTAGATTTTACTCGCATATATTGAAAGATAGTAAGCTGGCACTGCCAGGCAGGATACGCCCACATTTTCGAGAGATGGATAGAGAACAAGCAAAACCAAAAGTGATATTTCCTACAATCAAAGGCTATAATTCATTAAATTACAATTTGATATGCGCAAATATCGAAAAGAATCAAGATCTTTAGGTTATAAACATACATTTCAACTTTCAACGAAATCGAAATAAAATTGTGACCTATACTGGGTCCACAACCTTGATATACCAAATTTTAATACTATTAGCAATAAATGGCGGCCATTTTTTCTGGCAATTATGGTTCGATTTCCTTCAAATTCAAACTCAACCTTCCGTATGGTGTAACGGTGATAGAGTCAAGCGTTTTTTTAAATCGGTTAATAATCGTGACCTCCAGAGGGACCATAGGTGATTTTTCGGACAATCAGGGGCTATAATTCAGGAAGTTATATGTGCAAATAACGAAAGGAACCAAGATCTTTGGGTTATAACCATGCATTTCAAGTTTCATCAAAACTGAATCAAAATTGTGACCTATACTGGGTCCACAACCTTGATATACCATTTTATAACAGTATTCGCGTACACGCGGCGGCCATTTTGTATGGCAATTTTGTTCCGAATTTTACCGAAATTCGAAATAAACCTTCCTTAGGGTGTAACGGTGATATAATCAAACGATTTTTTAAATCGGATAATAATTGTGACCTCCAGAGGGACCACAAGCTAAACAAAGACGATTTTGCGTATAATCAGGGGCCATAATTCAGGAAGTTACAATCCGATATGCGCAAATATCGAAAGGAACCAAGATCTTTGGGTTATAACCATGCATTTCAAGTTTCATCAAAATCGTGACCTCTACTGGGTCCACAACCTTGATATACCATTTTTTAAACAGTATTCGCGTACGAATGGCGGCCATTTTGTATGGCAATTTTGGTCCAATTTTTCTGAAATTCCAACTCAACCTTCTTTAGGGCGTAACGGTGATATAATCAAACGATTTTTTTAATCAGATAATAATTGTGACCTCCAGAGGGACCACAAGCTAAACAAAGTCGATTTTGCGTATAATCAGGGGCCATAATTAAGAAAGTTACAATCCGATATGCGCAAATATCGAAAGGAACCAAGATCTTTGGGTTATAACCATGCATTTCATGTTTCATCTTAAATCGACTTATAATTGTGATCTCTACAGGGTCCACAACCTTGATATACCATTTTTTAAAAGTATTCGCGTACGAACGGCGGCCATTTTGTATGGTAATTTTGGTCCGATTTTCCCAAAATTTGAACTCAACCTTCCTTGGGGTGTAACGGTGATATAATCGAACGGTTTTTCAAATCGGATAATAATTGTGACCTCCAGAGGTACCACGAGCTAAAATAGGTGATTTTTCGGACAATCAGGGGCCATAATTCAGAAAATTACGTTCCGATAAGCGCAAATATCGAAAGGAACCAAGATCTTTGGGTTATAAACATGCATGTCAAGTTTCATCAAAATCGGTTCAAAATTGTGACCTCTATAGGGTCCACAAGCTAAAAACGTGATTTTTCGTACAATCAGGGGCCATAATCCATGAAGTTTTGATCCGATACATGCCAATATCGAAAGCAGCCGAGATCTTTTGGGGATAAACCTATATTTCAAGTTTCGTCAAAATCCGACAAGAATTGTGACCTGTAGAGAGTCCACAAACAATTGTGGACGGACGTCCGGACAGACGGACAGGGGCGACGACATAATACGTCCACATGAAAATGTGGGCGTATAAAAATAACAAATATCAAACAGGCTTTTAAATATTAAAATAAACAGAAATATGGCTGTGCCGATACATTACTTCATCAATATGTTCGACATTTTTAAGACTTGCATCGATCGACTACTTCAAACTCATTCAAATTACGAAAAATTTCAAAAGATTACACACACATGGTCTTACAAGTAATATATCTGAACAAGTAATATATCTTCGGGTTTAAATCACAAATGAATTAAATGCCTTCATGTCCTGTTTTCAAGCATATTTTGCCAAAAGTCACCGTTAACCTTGCTGAACATTATTACGTAGGATAATACTTTGATGGCCTTTTCAATTAAATTCGGCACCAAAGAGCCTGAGTCAATGCATCTGTCAGTCAAGATTCCTAATTAATTACGTGAATTAAAACGTGTCATCAAAAGGAATTATAAATTGACTAAAATAGAAGCCCCTTTAACAACTAATTATTACCATGTCGTATTCTTGTAAACAGTACTTTTATTCTGAATTGTCAGTAAGTTATCGTTATCCAAAATAATTGATCTTATTACTAACAACGGTAATGCATGCTTTTTTTTTGAGGGAATTTCCTTTGTACCCGGTACTCTTTGATGTCGCCTTAGTTATTATTAATAATCTAAATTCTGTACTGATCAGATTTCATTCATAAGAACTTCTTGTTTGGTGTTTTAGTGAAACCGTCTTCAAATGAATATTAATGTGATGATTATTGGAGACCGAACATGATTATTATTTAGTATATTAATCGTCTAATGTATAAATACGGTAAGCAGTTTGTGCGTTGCATTTATTAAGTTCAAATATAAAAGATAGTAAGCTGGCACTGCCAGGCAGGATACGCCCACATTTTCGATAGATGGATAGAGGACAAGCAATATCGAAAGCGATTTTTCCTACAATCAAAGGCCATAATTCATCAAGTTACAATTTGATATGCGCAAATATCGAAAAGAATCAAGACCTTTAGGTTATAAACATGCATTTTAAGTTTCCTCAAAATCGAATTAAAATTGTGACCTCTACAGGGCCCACAACTTTAATATGCCATATTTTTACACTATTCGCGTACAAACGGCGGCCATTTTGTCTGGCAATTATAGTCTGATTTTCTAGAAATTCGAACTCAACCTTCCGTAGAGTGTAATGGTGATAGAGTCAAACGTTTTTTTAAATTGGATATTAATCGTGACCTCCAGAGCGACCATAGGGGATTTTTTTGAACAATCAGGGGCCATAATTCAGGAAGTTACTATCCGATATGCGCAAATATTGAAAGGAACCAAGATCTTTGGGTTATAATCATGCATTTCAAGTTTTCCACAAAATCGAATTAAAATTGTGACCTCTACAGGGTCCACAACCTTGATATTCCATTCATTAACAGTATTCGAGTACAAACGGCGGCCATTTTGTATGACAATTTAAGTCCAATTTTCCCAAAATTTTAACTCAACATTCCTTAGGGTGTAACGATGATATAATCAAACGATTTTTTAAATCGGATAATAATTGTGACCTCCAGAGGGACCACAAGCTAAACAAAGGCGATTTTGCGTATAATCAGGGGCCATAATTCAGGAAGTTACAATTCGATATTCGCAAATATCGAAAGGAACCAAGATCTTTGAGTTATAACCATGCATTTCAAGTTTCATCAAAAACAAATCAAAATTGTGACCTCTACAGGGTTCACAACCTTGATATACCATTTTTAAACAGTATTCGCGTACAAACGGTGGCCATTTTGTATGGTAACGTTAGTCCGATTTTTCCGAAATTGGAACTCAACCTTCCTTAGGGTGGAACGGTGATATAATCGAACGGTTTTTGAAATCGGATAATAATTGTAACCTCCAGAGGTACCACAAGCTAAAATAGGTGAATTTTCGGACAATCAGGGGCCATAATTCAGGAATTTACGTTCCGATAGGTGCAAAAATCGAAAGGAACCAAGATCTTTGGGTTATAAACCTGCATGTAAAGTTTCATCAAAATCGGTTCAAAATTGTGACCTATATAGGGTCCACAACCTTGATATACCATATTTGTGACCTATACTGGGTCCACAACCTTGATATACCATATTTTAACACTATTAGCGTACAAACGGCGGCCAATTTGTCTGACAATTTTGTTCCTTCCTAAGGGTGTAACGGTGATATAATCAAACGATTTTTTAAATCGGATAATAATTGTGACCTCCAGAAGGACCACAAGCTAAACAAAGACGATTTTGTGTATAATCAGGGTCCATAATTCAGGAAGTTACGATCCGATATGCGCAAATATCGAACGGAACCAAGATCTTTGGGTTATAACCATGCATTTCAAGTTTCCAATTAAAATTGTGACCTCTAGAGGGTCCACAATCTTGATATACCATTTTTTAACAGTATTCGCGTACGAATGGCGGCCATTTTGTATGGCAATTTTGGTCCAATTTTTCTGAAATTCGAACTCAACCTTCCTTAGGGCGTAACGGTGATATATTCAAATGATTTTTTAAATCAGATAATAATTGTGACCTCCAGAGGGACCACAAGCTAAACGAAGGCGATTTTGCGTATAATCAGGGGCCATAATTCAGAAAGTTACGATCCGATATGCGCAAATATCGAAAGGAACCAAGATCTTTGGGTTATAACCATGCATTTCAAGTTTCATCAAAATTGAATTAAAAATTTGACCTCTACAGGGTCCACAACCTTGATATACCATTTTTTTAACAGTATTCGCCTACACGCGGCGGCCATTTTGTATGGCAATTTTGGTCCATTTTTTTGGAAATTCAAACTCAACCTTCCTTAGGGTGTAACGGTGATATAATCAAACGATTTTTTGAATCGGATAATTATTGTAACCTCCAGAGGGACCACAAGCTAAACCAAGACGATTTTGCGTATAATCAGGGGCCATAATTCAGAAAGTTACGATCCGATATGCGCAAATATCGAAAGGAACCAAGATCTTTGGGTTATAACCATGCATTTTAAGTTTCATCAAAATTGAATTAAAATTGTGACCTCTACAGGGTCCACAACCTTGATATACCATTTTTTAACAGTATTCGCGTACGAACGACGGCCATTTTGTATGGTAATTTTGGTCCGATTTTTTCGAAACTTGAACTGAACCTTCCTTTGGGTGTAACAGTGATATAATCGAACGTTTTTTTAAATCAGATAATAATTGTGACCTCCAGAGATACCACGAGCTAAAATAGGTGATTTTTCGGACAATCAGGGGCCATAATTCAGGAAATTACGTTCCGATAGGCGCAAATATCGAAAGGAACCAAGATCTTTGGGTTATAAACATGCATGTAAAGTTTCATCAAAATCGTTTCAAAATTGTGACCTCTATAGGGTCCACAAGCTAAAAATGTGATTTTTCGTACAATCAGGGGCCATAATCCATGAAGTTTCGATCCGATACATGCCAATATCGAAAGCAGCCGAGATCTTTTGGGGATAAACCTATATTTCAAGTTTCGTCAAAATCGGACAAGAATTGTGACCTGTAGAGAGTTCACAAGCAATTGTGGACGGACGGACGGACGAACAGACAGACAGGGGAGACGACATAATACGTCCACATGAAAATGTGGGCGTATAAAAATGTGATTTTTCGTACAATCAGGGGCCATAATCCATGAAGTTTTGATCCGATACATGCCAATATCGAAAGCAGCCGAGATCTTTTGGGGATAAACCTATATTTTATGTGGGCGTATAAAAAATTCAATGCACACAGTTTGCTTCTTGTTACTAAATAATCGTAGCTAATTCTCGTTCGGCGGATATTTTTATAAAAAATAATTGTTCTTTTTTCCGCGCACCGTTGGATTCGATCAAATCGTGTAATTATGTCTCTTCATTAGCCCAGTTGGAACAGAACAGTTGGACGTTTAAACCCATTTCATTCATTAATTCGTGTTTCACCTTTATTTCAATTTCTTTCAAACACACTTGGAAAAAGAAACTAATCTTGTGCATATTCTAATTATCCCTCGTCAGGCACTTTTATAAATTTAGTGTAGCCTTTGGATTTGATCAAATTGTTTTACCTTTATTTCAATTTCTTTTAATCTGATTTAAACAACATAGTAAGGTACAAATCAATTTGGGATAAGAAGTAAAGTACGAAACCGCTCATGTTAGGTTCGAATGAACTAAGTACGAAACAGCTGACATTATGGACTTTTCGCATTTTGGTCAGCCGATCGTTGTTTTGAATCTAGTGATGAGTCATAAATGTCGTCACACGTCTGGGTGCCAAACGAAACCATATTGTTCGTTAGTACAGTATACATGGATTAATTCTTGGATTGTTCGAATGCTATTGTTTTATTAATTCCCACCTGTGGTTTACATGTCTGAGTATAATACAAAAGCATGCCTTTGAACATACACTTGAGTCATAAATTTCCCTTGTTATTAACATTAATTATTTGATTGGTCGAATTTGTGAACTTTTGGGTTTTAACAATATTTATTTGCAATGTTTACAATTATTATAGCTGAATTACAGTATATAGGATACGAAAACAAGCACAAAGATGCTTATATATATCGCTTCCTGGTCTTCCTAAACTTTTATCCTCGAAATGTATTGGGCCACAGTGATTTTTTTGGCGCCAGTACATGTTTAAGTCTCGCGAGTTTATCCCACTGCCATTCTGGGGTTGATTCTGGCGACGTGTACACATGGAATGCTGCGATAATTCATTTGTGATTTAATGAAGATGGGACATATTTTACTTGCCGTTTTTTTAAAAGTATTTGTCAATGGTGGAATACTATTTGTATAGGCTAATGGATAATAAATGCTACGGACACGGTAAGGCGTGATGTGTGCGCATTTGTGATTTAATGAAGATGCATTTAAACCTGTGATTTACCGAGTTCTGGGACATGATTTACTTACCAATTTTTTAAGTATTTGTCAATGGTGGAATACTATTTGTATAGGCTAATGAATAATAAATACTACGGACACGGTAAGGCGTGATGTGTGCGCATTTTTTTTATATTCACCTTTATAATCGTAATCAAGTTGAACCGATCGGAAAAACGGATCGCGGGAAATTAAAAGTTTTATCTAATAACGGGAAGTTCATTTCTAAACGCCTCACGGGGAAATTCAACAGTTTGTCCAATTTCTGAATGACTTAGATATTTAAACAAGAAAACCATTTTTCAACGCATTTCGGGAAGTTCAACGGCTTGTCCAATTTCTAAATGCCATAGATAAGTGAACGGGAAATTCGTTTTTAAACGCATCGGAGAATCTAAACCATTGTACTAATTAAACCATTTTTGTTATTTTTCAACGATGTTTTGAAATTCAATGGTAGGATTAGATTCCAACGCTAAAACAACACGATTAAACGGTTCTAGTTTTACAGTGAAAACTGTTTACCTTTCGAACTTCCGGGTTCTGGATTCGCTCGTTTCATGCTAACAATCATCAAACAAATATCAAACAAAAACACGTTGCATGGGCGCTGACATCTTTGTTTACATGTCCGAGAGCTAAATATGAAAAAGCATTGTGATTGGTTGAAAAGAAGTGAACTTATGTAGTTCATAGTTCAATGCATGACCTCACACCGCTAAATTGGTGCTACGGCCAATAGTCGTATAAGAGTTCCACCGGTTTACCGGTATTACGGGTTCTAAGGGATAAGGGGTTATCAAATTTAAATCTTGTTGTGACCCCTGTGTTTGAACCCACCATAGTGGAAGCCCCATCGGTACCAAGACTAATTAAATTATTTTGATAGGGATAAGGGGTTATCAAATTTAAATCTTGTTGTGACCCCTGTGTTTGATCCCACCATAGTGGAAGCCCCATCGGTACCAAGACTAATTAAATTATTTTGATTTAAGTCCTTTCTTCAAGTGTTTGTTTAAGCAACTTATAAATTTCAGCAGCTGTGCACCCCTTATAAAGTTCTTTTATGGCAAGGAATTTAGTTCTTACAATGCCGTTTGTTACAAATCTGATGTATATAATTAAGTTTTGTATATTACTTGTATCTGTGGATTCATCAAAAATCAAAGAATAAAATTTTGATCTATTGATTCATCAAAAATCAAAGAATAAAATTTTGATCTTTTAATTTTGCTTAAATTATCAGATTCAATTATATCTGCAATAATGCGATTCCTGTCATCCACAGAGTTATGACTGGTATAGATTAACTTCAATCCACTTTTTTCGTTGCCATCTTTATTTAAATTGTTAGTATTACTACCTAAAATATTTAAATTTTCAAGGCCCTGATCGATTAAAAGTTTATTTAGGCTGTCCAGTTTGTCTTTGGGCATTTCTTCCTTTATAAGCCAATAGATATTCTTCATTATAGAAATGATTCCTGTTTTAATTTTGGTATTGACACAGGAAATGACCTTAGTCATGTCGTGTTTGTCCTGAGCCGTCATGGCGGCTATACTAAATTTGAGATCTGTCGAGCTTTCATGTTTCTTAAAGTCGTCACATTTGGGGTTATTAGTGTCTTTTCCAGAAGTAAATACGTTTGTCCTGAGCTGTCATGGCGGCTAAACTAAATTTATGATCTGTCAATCTTTCATGTTTCTTAAAGTCGTCACATTTGGGGTTATTAGTGTCTTTTCCAGAAGTAAATACGTTACTTCGTCCAGACTGGAGGCATAATTTACAAAAGATATAACCACCTTCAATTTTCAAACAGTAACTCTTAATTTTACGTTTTTCACAAGTTTTGCCTTCAGCTGTGATACTTGTACTACCACATGTACTGTCATTGTCCACATCCAAATTATTGGAACTCGTTGAGGGCAAGTTCATGTCTATAGTTAATGTCAGTTCAGTCTGGGTTCAAGTTAATGTCTAATTGTTGAATACATGATGTTGATGGAGCCAATGAGTACGGATTTGGGTCACAACAGGTGACACACTGACTCTCCGTCTCGGAAGAAGATTCTGGATTAACAGTAACACGCGTAGTCGTAGGAAGGAAAAAAGAATCTATCCTCCTTACTTTGGGTTTACTTGAATTAGTTGTCATTATTATGCGAGAAAGTTTATTGTGCTGATATTTGCTACATACTTAAATCTTGTAGCTAAGCAGACGTAAACAACGCAGGCTACACGCAAGAGGCGTAACTGTGTTTAATACTCGAGACTCGATCTTTCGGTCGTTTTAATGCGTAGCATTGACTGATTTGCGACCTGTAAGATTGAGACTAGAGTAATTAATATACTAAAAATAGGCACTCCATCGAGTCGATCGAAAGAAGCTTTGATACTTTGAAAAATTGAACGATACGATTTCAAGTTTAATATCAGATTTACGAAATGGCACTCTAAAATTCATTCGCCAAAATTTTCGCCAGCATCATCATTTTATTCTCTGTTGTTATTTTGTATTATTGATTAAATTTTATATCATTGTAATGCCTGATTTTATATCTGCATTTTATAATATAAACATGTTTTGATTGGAGTGATATTTTTTGTGTTATTTTGTATAATCTACCGTATATGAGATTAATGGATAATCCTTTAATTAGCTCCAGGGAGATAAGCTATTGTCTAGTTAATTGGCTCAGGGAGATTAAGGGGTAGTTACTTAATTAGGTCTAGGGTTCAATGAGTTAATATACTATTTTTTAACAGTAATCGAGTACAATTGGCGGCCATTTTGTATGTCAATTTTGGTCCGATTTTCCTGAAATTCGAACACATTCTTCCTTAGGGGGTAACAATGATATAATCAAACGTTTTTCAAATTGAATAATAATTGTCACCTCTAGAGGGACCACAAGCTAAACAAAGGTGATTTTGTGTATAATCAGGGGCCATAATACAGGAAATTATGCTCTGATAGGCGCAAATATCGAAAGAAACTAAGATCTTTGGGTTATAAACATGCATGTCGAGTTTCATCAAAATCGATTCAAAATTGTGACCTTTAAAAACGTTATTTTTTCGTACAATCAGGGGCAATAATCCATGAAGTCTAGATCCGATACATGCAAATATCGAAAGCAGCCGAGATCTTTTTGGGATAAACCTATATTTCAAGTTTCGTCAAAATCGGACAAGAATTGTGACCTGTAGAAATTCCACAAACAATTTTGGACAAGGGCGACGACAACATAATACGTCCACATGAAAATGTGAAACTTTCAATTGATAGAAACAGGTAACACAAACCAAATACAGACGATTTGATGGGATCACTTTTGACGAAGTCAAAATGATGCATTTGATATTCAGATAGGTTGATATGAAATAATTAATAAAATACAATATCAAAAAACCATCGTTTTATCCAACGTTTCGTCAGCAAAATACTAACTTTGTCAAGGAAGAAAGAATCAAATTCAAAATGGCTAGAAGTCAGTAATGACATCATAGTAAGATATGACAACATGAGAATGATGACGTCATAGATACAATACACATAACATGAAAAAAAGATTAGCTTAACTAAAAGTTAGGTAAATTATGTATGATTATGAACAATTTTGAAACCCCCTGCATTTAAATCATTTAACCCATTAGGCCAAACTGAATCAAGTCTATGAATCCACAGACTTTCTGCTGTGTTTAATTTTTTCTGATCTTTATTAGGAACTTTTTGTACTATGGTACACACGAAATCATGACCAGGTATATTAAAAGTGGGAAGCTACATGGGGGGAATGGCCTGTTTTTTTAAGCTTTATATTGCTTCTATGCTTATTAACCCCTTGTGGACGGGATTTTCGACGACATGACGTAACCCGGGACGGGATTATTTGGGGGGAAAAATCCTTTGTTTTAAATGTGAAGTAATCTTTAATCTGCTTGGCTTAAATTCTTAAAAAAGAATTACTGTTGTAATTTTATAATGTTTTGAGTTCACAAAATTAATTTTTCCTTGCCTTATTTTTCGATTTTAATCCAGGAAGTTGCGTACTCACGTCGTTAGAAATGTCACCCGACACCGAATTCGAACGATTGTGAAAATTACCACGTTGTCGGTCCCTAACAACCGTCCACTCATCAGAACCATTTTCCTCCGAACCTTCTAATGAAGACACATCATTTTCAACGTTATCAGAGCCACTGCTCGCGAATATTTCATCCAAACTTTCGTCGAAAGACCGCTAGCGTTACCTGGCAACTGCCATTGTTTACATGCGTGTACTACATATAGGTCAGTGGTCGTGTATATGAAGAAAATTACACAATAAAATACATGTGGTGACATCTAGAACAATGGGAGATAACTAGTTTATGACCTCAAGACAAAAGGGGATTCCCTGTGCTAAATTTAGCGTGTATAAATGAGGACTGATTCAGGGTATCACATGTGACGTGTTAACACGTCATCCGTCCCTGGGCACGGAAAATATTTGCGTGTTAACACGTCATCCGTCCACAAGGGGTTAAGTCGAATGTTAAAAGGAGTGATCGTTTGACCGACGTATTGCATTCTACAGTTTTTACATGTTAAACAACATACAACATAAGAACTGGCACAGTTGACAGAGTCTCTAACCTTAAATGATTTCATGTCTTTACTGGTTACTTCTTGATTATAACACATAGTCTCACATGATTTGCATAATTTTCGTAAGCAAGGTTGACATCCGTATGAAATTTGGTCCTTCATATGGTTATTGGTAGTGTCAGAAATTGTGGGCGTATAAAAACGTGATTTTTCGTACAATCAGGGGCCATAATCCATGAGTTTTCGATCAGATACATGCCATTATCGAAAGCAGCCGGGATTATTTGGGCATAAGCCCATATTTCAAGTTTCGTCAAAATCGGATAAGAATTGTGACCTGTAGAGAGTCCACAAATAATTGTGGACGGACAGGGGCGACGGCATAATACGTCCCCATGAAAATGTGGGCGAATAAAAACATGATTTTTCGTACAATCTTGGGCCATAATCCATGACGTTTTGATTTGATACATGCAAAATATCAACAGCCGAGATCTTTTGGGGATAAAGCTATATTTCAAGTTTCGTCAAAATCAGACAAGAATTGTGACCTGTAGACGGTCCACAAACAATTGTGGACAGACGGACGGACGTCCAGACGGACAGGGGCGCAACATAATACGTTTACATGAAAATGTTGGCGTATAATGAGAAAATTATGACTCAATTATCGAAAGGACCCAAGATCTTTGGGTAATAAACATTCATGTCAAGTTTTATGAAAATCCTTTCAAAATTGTGACCTGTATAGGGTCCACAAGCTAAAAACGTGATTTTTCGTACAATCAGGGCCATAATCCATGAAGTTTCGATCCGATACATGCCAATATTAAAAACAGGCGAGATATTTTGGGGATAAACCCATATTTCAAGTTTCATCAAAATCGGATAAGAATTGTGACCTGTAAAGAGTCCACAAACAATTGTGGATGTCCGGACAGACAGGGGCGACGGCATAATACGCCCACACGAAAATAAGAGCTCCAAAGTATTTCTTAAGATAGTAATCAAGATAATTGATTATGGTGTCTCAATATTTGAGGTTAGAAATAAATTGCCATGCTACTTTTAAATGTAATCATTTTCTGTGGACCTCCACTGTTACTATGAAAGTAAGACATTTTAAATTTCTAGAATAATAATGAGACCCAAACCATTACAATATTTAGAATGTATCAAATCTTTCTATAAAATAAATATATACTTTTATAAGATACTCTCAATGAACATCATACACATACACTTACAATATTCAAAGCATTCATGTAGAGTAGTTTTTCAAGCTACAAAATTAGATCAAGTGATGTGTTTAACATTTAAAGAAAAAAAAATCAACTTTTTAATTTATCTAAAAGTCATGCAATTTACCCCCCCCCCCCAAAAAAAAGAAACTAATAATTTTGAATTTAATAAACAACACATATGAATAGAAAAAGATAATAAAAGTAAATGATAAAGGTTTGAAGGTAACAATAATAACCTCTAAACTTGGAACATAATGTACATAATATGATTAGTTAGACACAAAACAAAACACAAGGGAGTGACAGCCCTACAAATACTTTATGGGTCAAGTATTTCTCCATGCATACATACAGTTTCAAAGATCGGTTCTGACCTGTGTTGTTATCATAAAGAATTCTCGAGGTTATTATCTTGCCACAGATGGAAAATGCCTGTTCCAAGTCTCTTTGTGTCATAGACTTTGGCAAACCACAAATATACAAGTTAGCACCTTTAATTGTTTCACTACTGGGCCTTGCAAATGAGACCTACAAATAATGTTTGAATTTAATCAGTTTTTGTCAAGTTTCAAGAAATGATTAGGTACCTGTAATTTGGTCATATAGAATTCTTGAAGTAATGATTACTCCAGAAGAAGAAAACAGTTTCTCCAAATCCAACTGAGTCAAAGATTTCGGCAAGCCACTTATGTACAAATTGGCTCCCTTTATGCTTTCACAACTTGGGCGAGCATAGGAAACCTGAAATTAATAAAGAGTCTTAAAATGCAAGTGATTTGAACCAGCGGCTGCCAGGCAGTATACGCTCACATTTACGAGAGATGGATAAAAGAACAAGCTGAAAAGAAAGTGATTTTTCCTATTATCAATAGCCATAATTCATGAAGTTACAATTTGATATGCGCAAATATCAAAAGGAACCAATTTGCATTTCTAGTTTCATCAAAATCAGATTAAAATCGTGACCTCTACAGAGCCCACAACATACCATATTTTTACACTATTCGGCGACCATTTTGTCCGGCAGTTTTCACGAAATTTGAACTCAACCTTCATTACGGTGCCATGTGATATAACCATTAATAATTATGACCTCCAGAGGGACCACAAGCTAAAAATGGTGATTTTTCATACAGTCAGGGGCCATAATTCAGGAAGTTATTATTCGATACACGCAAATATCGAAAAAACCATAGTTATTAACATGCATTTCAAGTTTCATCAAAATTTCGGCCGGCAGTTTTGGTCCAATTTTCACCAAATTTGAACTAGAGCTTCATTACAGTGTAACAGGGATATAATCAAAGGTTTTTTTACGCCCACATTTTCATGTGGACGTATTATGCCGTCGCCCCTGTCCGCCAGGATGTCCACAATCGTTTGTAGGCTCTCTACAGGTCACACTTCTTACCAGATTTTGACGAAACTTGAAATATAGCTTTATCACCAAAAGATTTCGGCTGCTTTCGATCAAAACTTAATAGATAATGGCCCGAAAAATCACTTTTTTAGCATGTGGATCCTTTAGAGGTCACAATTCTGAACCTATTTTGATGAAACTTGACATGCATGTTTATAACCCAAAGATCTTGGTTCCTTTTGATATTAGCGCCTATCAGCACGTATTATCCTGAATTATGGCCTCTGACAAAAGATAGTAAGCTGGCACTGCCAGGCAGGATACGCCCACATTTTCGATAGATGGATAGAGGACAAGCAATACCGAAAGTGATTTTTCCTACAATTAAAGGCCATAATTCATTAAGTTACAATTTGATATGCGCAAATATCGAAAAGAATCAAGATCTTTAGGTTATAAACATGCATTTTAAGTTTCATCAAAATCAAATTAAAACTTTAATATGCCATATTTTTACACTATTCGCGTACAAACAGCGGCCATTTTGTCTGGCAATTATGGTCTGATTTTCTAGAAATTCGAACTCAACCTTCAGTAGGGTGTAATGGTGATAGAGCCAAAGGTTTTTTTAAATTGGATATTAATCGAGACCTCCAGGGGGATTTTTCGAAACAATCAGGGGCCATAATTCAGGAAGTTACGATCCGATATGGGGGGATTCCACGTCAAGTGTACACAAGGTTCTGACATGACCATCACAGATTTTGATGATTTTTGATGTACAAGTTAATCATGATGAAAAAATGTGATGTGCAAAATTATAGTGCTGGGGGCCCTGTGGGGCCCCTTCAGGGGCATCGCAAACTTTGGACCTTTTCGGCTTACCTACCAACTTTGAAACTCCATAACTTCGTCCCTAGTAATCCTATGTTCATAAAATTGGTATCAAATTGTTCAGAAAACATAGATCTTTCTAATGACATGAAGCACG
Organism: Patella pellucida; assembly: GCA_917208275.1. Classification (NCBI taxonomy): domain Eukaryota; kingdom Metazoa; phylum Mollusca; class Gastropoda; family Patellidae; genus Patella; species Patella pellucida. The sequence continues at coordinate 47,346,307 of OU795037.1, read as the reverse complement.
AATCTGACAGAACAAAATCCAGGCAGATATTGTTGACCCTGACCTTTGAACCCACGCCCCCAAAAAGGGGCAAACTCGATTTGGCCAATTTTTTGTGGGAACATTGCCCCACCTATGATGAATGAACACCCCAAAAATAAAAATGGGATCTCCGTGGGAACATATTTTAGGAGCCGGTCAAATCAGGTGCTACACACAGGGATAGAAACTAACGCTCGCCCGCTCGCCCATGGCGGGTAAAAGTCGGTACGGGCGAATGAAATTCAAAATCAATTAGCCCGTGTGGCGACCTGATATTTTGGTAGTTCTAATAATTGATAATTTGTACGTAATGAACACTGTCATCATAACTGAACACGATCTATGCTGTCATGAAACTAATTTCCGAAAATCGTTGCCATTATTATTTACGTGTTTTTAATCTTTGGCTTCTTTTCGCACTACCGGTATGAAATCTGAGCAAGCGTATGATAACGAGGGAGGCTTACGGAACAGCCTCTGTTTACAGTTGACACCTCGTAGAATTGTGAATCGAAAGTCGATATAATTAAATAACTTTTCAGTCATATTTCAGGTTAATTATCATAAATCGCCTACCGGTAACATAATTGTTGATACACGATGAAGCAATTGTGCGAAGAACATGGATGTTAAAAGGTTTTATAACAGCGATATATTACGACAATGAAGATGCTCGTAGTCGTAAATACACGTGCTCTGCTATACATAACCTTATCACTCGAGTGACAACTTATAGACTTATGTCGTATGATATTAAATTTTAAGGACATTACATCATATTATTTTGCATCTCACAACTGAATTTATAAAAATATGAAATGAAATGAGCCAAATTGAATTTTAATATATGTCTTCATGTTCATGACTGATTAATGAATTCATTATTTGATGAAAAAAAATTAAATACAGAGGCAACAATGAACAAAGTCCATTTTTGTTGTATTATTTAATGTGCCAAAATAAATTTAAGTGTATGTATTTTGGTGTTTTTGATTGATTAATGATAAACAAAACAACAGTTTCTTTCTGGGCTAGTAGAATGTTGGCTGGGCTAGTAAGATCTGAAAGCTACTAGCCCAAATGGCTAGTGACCATTTTAGGTTAGTTTCTACCCCTGTACACAGTTATTCAAGTAACAAAACCATATCTGTTTGTATCTGTTAACTATGTCGATGTCTGCTAGTGGTGTATGAGAGAGGTACAGTGAGAGTGAGTGCAAACAGGAGTCTTGTTAATATGAAATTTGGTTACGCCACCCAGAAAGATCACAACTTGGAAGAGCAATTATTAAGGGCAATATTAGCAAAAACAATTCCTGGCACGCAGAAACTCCATTCACTCAAACCTTTATCAAAGACAACGCTTGAGGTACGCGAGTTTAGTGCAAGTAGTTCTTCGCGTGTTGAGTCCGTAACAGCTGAACATTCTTCACCTGTAGAAATGAAACTAGCAGGTTACGTCACCGTACAGTACGACAGTTAATGGTGGCTGGCGTGCATCCTAGAATCGTGTCCCATTGAACGAGAGGTGAAGGTCAATTTCCTTCATCCAAATGGCCCGTCAAACAGTTTCTTCTTCCCCGATGTGAAAGATCAGTGCATCATAGACTGCAGGGATAATCTGATTCCGGTAGACCCTAAAACAGCTACTGGTAGGAATGAATGAATGAAATGGGGTTTAACGTCCTACGCTTAAGCACCTAACCTGGGCCAATTGAAGACGGGCATACGCCATACAGTGTGCTATAAGGGTAATTTTGCCGAGGGGTCTTTTACGTGCACTCCAATTTGTACACGGGACCTCGGTTTTTCGTCCCATCCTAAAGCCTAGGCAGCTGTCCTTGTCAGGCCCTCCTTCTGCATCACTGACAAGGGGAAATCACACCGGAAAATCGAGATGAACTTTCTCGGCCAATGCAGGGATCGAACACTCGACCTCCAGGCTAGAGAACCAGCGCCTTATCCACTTAGCCACCGTGATCCCCGCTACTGGTAGGACCTATACTCTGAGTAAAAAAGAAATTAATGCTGCAAACAAAGCCCTAGGGAACAAAAAATGAGAACTAAATGGATCGTCCAGTAACAAATACAGAATGTACAAGTTAACATAGTGAAATTAGTGTACAGAAGTCAGCTTGCACAAAAAACCTACAGTTAATTCTAATAAAATCAATGTCTGTTTTTGCGACCTAGATGGATTTCCATGTCAATCAAATCTGTTCCCATGGAGATCCCACTTTGATTTTTTGTGTGTTCGCTATTTATAGGTGGGACAATGTTCACACGAAAAATTGGCCAAATCGAGTTTGCCCCTTTTTGGGGGCGTGTGTTCAAGGGTCGAGGTCACCGATATCTGCCTGAATTTTGTCCTGTTGAGTTCGTGCTTCGTGTCATTAGAAAGGTCTATCTTTTCTGAACAATTTGATACCAATTTGATGTACGTAGGATTACTAGGGACGAAGCTATGGAGTTTCAAAGTTGGTAGGTAAGCTGAAAAGGTCCAATGTTTGGGATGTCCCTGAAGCGCTATAATTTTGCACATCACATTTTTTCATCATAGTTAACTTGCACACCAAAAATCATCAAAATCTGTGATGGTCATGTCAAAATCGCCCGAATTTTGTGTACACTTGACATGGAATGCCCCTATGCGCAAATATCAAAGGGAACCAAGATCTTTGGGTTATAACCATGCATTTCAATTTTCATCAAAATCAAATTAAAATTGTGACCTCTACAGGGTCCACAACCTTGATATACCCTTTTTTAACAGTATTCGCGTACAAACGGTGGCCATTTTGTATGGCTATTTTGGTTCGATATACCCGAAATTCGAACTCAACATTGTGTTTCTGTATTTATGATTTTTTGACTGAACTCCCTAACAATGTGATATTCGCAAATATCGAAGGGAACCAAGATCTTTGGGTTATAACCATGCATTTCAAGTTTCATCAAAATCAAATTAAAATTGTGACCTCTACAGGGTCCACAACCTTGATATACCATTTTTTAACAGTATTCGCGTGCAAACGGCGGCCATTTTGTATGGCAATTTTTGTCCGATTTTTTTGTATGACTGGATGCTATGTCCTTGGCTGGATTGGAGATGTTGAGCTACAACTGAATTGGTAGTAGAGGATTTGGACTTGTGTTGACTAATTCTAATACAACATTTACTATTTTGCCCCTCTGCCAAGGCAGCGGCTGGACTCGGGTGAGTCCCTACACTCGTCCAAGAATTTCTTCTCCCCCCCGGCTCCGCTTACTAACTGTCAGTGAACTACTCAATTATATACCAACAGGACTCAGATAAGGCAGATAGTCATATCTGCAATTGTTTCTTTTATCTCGTCACGGCATGGGCATAAACATTTGAAGTCGTGTGGGTCTTGTACACAGATCATGTATAGCTTGTAATGGACATATTGAATTAATTAGATTTAATAAGATATAGCCATGCCAAGAGTTTATATATATACAGGTGAAAGTCTAAATCATGTATTGTAAAAACTAGCAGAGTTCATTAAGTTCTATGCACTTATGATATCGCTGTGTTACATTTCCTGAACACATATGACAAAGCAATGATAAGTGATGTTGAGTGATGTCGACGTGTAACCTCTCGATAACTGCTGTGAAAACACGATTTTGATCAACTTCTAACTATTCAATTATTATTAATAAGCTACATATGAACACTTTTATCATCTCAGCTAATTGTTTAAGGCTTATAAGCAGGAGTTCACGGAGACTAAATGAGTCTTGGAATAGAACTTCTCCCGATATAAATAAGAAATGGTGCCGTGACCAGGATTTATCAAGAGGTTACACGTCGACACCACTTATCATCGATAAAGCAGGCGGTAAGAAAGGTGGGAGATTGTTATGTACAGAAGAAAGTTTCAAAAGTAGGATTATAATTATTTGGAGAAGTTTTTTTTATAGTATCTGGGTTATGTTCATTCAGACCATTAGGCCACACAGTGACTGTTCAGTCTATGCATCCATAGAGATTCCGCAATATTCAGTTGTTTCCGATCTTCATTATTTACTTGCTGGAGAATGGTACATGTATAATTATGGTTGGTTATGTTAAAATGGGGGGCAACATCTGGGGCTTTACCTGCTTTTTGCAATTTGATATTGGATCTGTGACTGTTCAATCTGGTGCTAAATGGGGTAATAGTTTGTCCGACATATTGGATTCGGCAAATTCTACATGTTAAACAATAAATAATAAATTTGCTTTGACAATTAGTAGAATGTCTGATTTGAAATGTTTGAGAGTCTTTGTTTTTTATCTTATCAGTCTGTTCAAGTACTGCGCAGGTTTTACACCTTGGTTTATGGCACGGCTTACATCCCCAAGATTCAATATTAGTATAAGTTTTATTCGTCTGCAACTTGTTGGCTCTCAAAATATCTCCAATTGTCTTATTTCGTCTTTCGGCTATAATTATCTTGCTGTTCTTTATTACTTTTTTCATCCTGGAGCTAGTTTGAAGGAGGGTGTGGTCGTTGGCCATTACACGTAAATTTGGTTGGCGGGGATCGTACGTTGTAGTCCATGGTATAATTTTATCCTTAGTGTCTTTCTTTTTGGTTTTGTATTGCAGGAGTTCTTCTCGAGTTTTGTTTTGAATTTTATGGAAAGCTTTGTTGATCGTTTTCTTTTTATAGCCACTGTTTTTAAGGTATTTTTAAAATTTCTCTCCTGAATTTGGTATTCATGGTACCTTTGGTTCTAGTGTAGCGCATGCGTGAAATCAAAACTGCTAAACTTGAAAACAACCTTGTCGGCACTAAAAACATTAAAGGCGAAATTCGAATTTTTGAAAAATTCAAATTTCAAACACTCGACCATGAGCCAGGCTATCTTGAAATGTATTAATTTTGTTAATAGGAGACAAATGTTCTAACCCACGACCAATTGTGTATGTTATCAATCCATTAATGTAGATTTTTCACTATTTTTCATTTTCAATTCAAAATGGCGTCCATCATTTGCCAGAAATCAAAATTCTATTCCCGACAGTTTTTCGGCTTTCCTTCAAGAATTTGGAAAATACAATTGCCTTGTCTGTAAGTAAAATATCAAAAAAGCCTTATCGATTTTTCATATTTCAAGATGGTGGCACTCGGTGTCCGAAACAATCATTTCCGAGTACAGGCCGCAGGACCCGTGTGAAACCAGATCATGTGGGTCCTACAGGTGACACGCAGACCCCACCAAGGTTGTATTTTATTTTTATGGAAAGTGTACAATAAAAGATACTATCTGCAGGGGAGGTTTCTATTAATGCACAGAAAGAAAAACACATATTGTCAGGGCGGCTGAAACATTCGCTTTCGCGAATTTTGGTCATATTCCCTTTTAATCTGTTGTCCATCCAACACATCATGCTTCGCCTTCTTCGGAGGCGTAGTACTTGTGTTAGTCAAGTATTTCCACATGACTAATAACTTTGCCTATTATTTTTGTTTACGGGATTCTTGTTTACAAACGAGGCAAATACACTGGAAAGGACATTAGGCAAACCTCGACAGATTCCGGTACCCTCTGTAACCCTACATCTAGACTCGGATGTATGACAGTAAGTGATATGTACCTACGACCATACATTTGCGATACGGCTAGTCGACTACCGATTTACGACAGGAAAACGTGCTGCTTTTACAAAAAAGTCCCAAAATGGCAGCCATTTTTAAGTTTGTTGATATAATCGAGTTGGTCGTCGGGGAGACATTACTCACGGGGTTAATCACTTGAATTGCACAGGACGTTAGAATTTTTGGACCAAACACAACCCTTACCCTAAAAAAAAAGCCTTCATCAAGTTTATGAACGCGAGATTTCTTCAATTCACCATAGCCCGTGTTGTGACTATTGTGAGGAACGTCTCGCTTGTGTAAATTATAATCTCGATGGGGGCAGCCGTTTTTTATCCAGATCCTTTAAAATAGTTCCGAAATGGCGGAATTTGTCATACTTCCGAGTCTATAAAAATAATAATAAAAATAGCGTCATTTTACAAGGGTAGCAACTTAGGCTTGAGGCCTTTTTCCAATTTGGCCCTTGGCACAGATCGTGCGAATGATTTCGATCAAAGTAGGATACCAGAATCTGTTGAGATTTGCCGAGTGTGGAAAGGAAGTACAAAGCGAATGCATGCGTATGCGAAAGTACAAAGCGACTGCATGCGCATGCGAAAGTAAAAAATTGTCATCATCGATTGACATGACAATACATCATACAGAAGGACTACTGTTTTAGTAACTTGCGAAAGAAAAAGAGAAAAAAAAGACAAAATAGAATTCGTGTGTGGTTTCAATTTAATGCGAACAATTCTATTCATAGTTACATATGGCCATATACAAATCAGAAGCTGGTTACGCCAGTCGATGTTGGGCAAAACAAGAGCTTCCGTCATGTTGATGACAAATAAACAATAACCGTTGACGCCGGTATAAACTATCGAAGACTCAGAGATGCGTTTCTATGACAGTTCCCATACCATTTCCAAATTTGTCGTATGCTGACACTAACTAAGTGATGTAAAAAGACTAAGGCCAGGCGGACCCTAGTGAAACAGGCAAGCCGGAGTCCTCGGATAAATCAGTCGGCCTCGGGCCTACGGACCGATGTATGTGTACTCATCCGTAATTACTTAACTAGTACAGAAAAAATATTTCAAGGAAATCTGACCTATATTTCATCCATTTTTTTGAAAATGTTGATCCTTAATTTTTGGAAGGGTAGATTATTTAGAAAATTTCTAATGACATTTTTCAAGTCGTAACGTTAAGATCTACTCACATATTTGATTTCGTGAAAATCGTGCAACTATTAAAGAAGTTGTCACGTTGATTTTAACTTACGGTTTAGAACAAGGCTTCCATTTCGGCCGTATATGCCGGTCGGGACCTACGGCTCTGGAAAATGACCTACACCCGAGCAGACCCGTAGGTCATTTTGCATGCCGGAAAAAAAGCATATTTTGTGCTAAATCATAAAATCCAGGACACGACGAAACTCCGTGCGTGTCGTGGTGTAAACTGTAGGGTGTAATAAAATTAACAGTATTCAGTAGTCCACGAATTGAAACCACTGCCAATCAATTATCCTTGTGTATATTGCTGTACTCACAATCAACGCAACGGGGGATCAACATCAAACAAATTAACACTCAACATTTAATCAATTTACTTAGGTGTGTTTTGTTTTATAATTAGTAATACTGTGATCATTCTTTAAATTGAGTTGTTACAGCATATTTGCCGACATTCATCAGCCGTGCGGCCATATTTACTGTATCAACATCAAACAAATTAAAAACTTTATCTTTTGATGTCTTCTCTTGATTAGGCCTACAAGAGTTAATCATGTCAACATCGCGAATATCAGAGATGTTAGCATTCTCTATATATTTCAAAATGTTGAAATTTCTCACCTCCCAAAATAACAAACGAAAGGCTGATATTTCCGTCAATAAATCCCACGAGGATCACAGTTCCGCTTCAAAAAACAAAGTTAGCCGTAAATTCTCTGCTAAATGGTCACACACAAATATTTCCCGTGGTTAAGAAATGATATTCCCACACAAAAGATGTATTGTCGGGTGTATTTTTAATCCATATTTTTCTTTTATATCACAATTGATAGACGTCATTCTGCTTGAAACAATGCGCTTTCACGGTGTCGGCCATATTGAAATACGTGCTAATGTTTTTACATGTTATAGAGTTAAAATACTAGCTCGATATTATTTGAGCTCACAAAATACCAATACGAGTTAATATATTGATAAGTTTAAGAATTATGTTAATTATTGTACATTTTTATGACTTTAAATTATTTACATGACCTAATCAATCGGAACTACTTTTCCCCCCGTGTATGGAGAAATAGTCAACAGTCGAATTTGTCACGTACGCTAAAATGTGATAAAAACCCAAGTTGCGATGTTCTTTGAGCATGGAAACCTTTGACTAACTAGTGAGGATTTCTACGGAGGGACCCAAACGTGCCGAATTTCAACCAGCACGTGCTTTACAGAAATGGAAATCGTGTAAAAAAACGCCCAGTACATACGAGTGGTGTTGTAAATAAATTACGAAAATAGTGTCCTATCGATGAATAAATGTACATTGTTATAGTTTATGAATGTATAAATAAATAAATGATTATAATTGATTACATATGCTCTTTTATTTATTATGGAGATGGGTGGGTGGTTATAAATGTCGATGTGTGATTGAATATTTGTGTGACTGTCCTTGACCCAATTAAAGCTGATCGACATTCCGATAGCATGAAGTTTTTGGCTTCTTATTATGTGCTAAAAAAAGCACCACTTTCTACGTGAGAAAAATGACCGTTTAGGAAAATTTTGAAGTGGAAGCCCTGGTTTAGAATCACGGGGACGAATTTTTGAAATTCGAAAATCCGAAATTGCAGATTTGAAGTAAATGATTCAAGGTTATCTGACCTATATTTCATCAATTTTTTTGAAAATTTGGATCCTTAATTTTTGGAAGGGGAGATTATTTAGAAAATTTCTAATGACATTTTTCATATGAAAAATAACAAGGTTCACCTATTACGTAGGTGATTTGAATATTTTGACAACATGTGACTTTTACTTGTAGCATGAATTCGTCTGCTAAAATAACGATGGGAGTTATGTCTCTTTATTTTAGGTAAATGTCAGACAAGAAAAATTTTGAAATCCTATCACTGGTGGTGACTGTTGTTTAAATATATTTTCAAAACTTTTTACACTTTGCTGTAACTTTGTGACTATTTGACCTCTTTTACTATTTTTTTATACGCCCAAATGGAAATGTGGACGTATATTGTCGTCGCCCCCGTCCGTCCACAAATTCTTGTGACACTCTAGAGGATAAAGTTTATATCCGATTGACATTACATTTACACACAGTGTTTAAGGTCATGAGACGAATCTTGTGGACACTCTGGAGGCTAAAGTTAATAACCGATTGACTTTAAATTTATACACAGTGTGTAAGGTCATAAAATGAAGAAGCCAATAGATTTTCAGCATTTTCAGATAATAACTGTCAGAGTTATGGCCCTTGATCACTTAAAAAAATCTTGTGGACACTCTAGAGGCTAAAGTTAATAACCGATTGACTTTAAATTTATACACAGCGTTTAAGGTCATGAGACGAAGAAGCCTATGGATTTTCAGCAATTTCCGATAACTACTGTCTAGAGTTATGGCCCTTGATCACTTAAAAAAATCTTGTGGACGCTCTAGAGGCTAAAGTTTAGAACCGATTGATTACTTAATTACCTAAAAAATCCAGCAATTATCGACGATAATCCGGTTAAGTGGTAGTTATACAGTCAGTAAACTATATTAATTTAGGAATTTTGAATATTATTCACCATGTCTTGATTTCCGATAGGGCATATTCCCGGTCGGACAACTTAATGTCAATCGGATATTAACTTTAGCCTCTAGAGCGTCCATAATTTTTTTTTAAAGTGATCAAGGGCCATAACTTTGACAGTAATTATCGGAAATGGATGAAAATCAATCGACTTCTTCATCTCATGACCTTAAACACTGTGTATAAGTTTAAAGTCAATCCGATGTTAACTTTAGCCTCTACAGCGTCCAAAAGATTATTTTAAATGATCAAGGGCCATAACTAGACGAACAAGTATATTGAGTTCCAGAATATTAAATGTTTCGTATACTGAATGTTAGCATGGAGGAGAACTTAATTATCAAAGCCAAACAAATTCGAATAATTTTCTGATAATTATAGACTGAGTTGTTACTTTAAATCAAATTTTATTGTATTATAAATTTCTCATTACTGAAAAAAGTAAAAAATATGCGACAACTCTTGTTGACTGCCCGGACAATTTAGCTGCTGTGGGTGTATGTTTCGTTGCGTGGCAACCTATCTTTGTTAAAGTTATTATTATTTTTTTTTTGTGTGTTTTATCCACAAATCAGATGTCTCAGAATCTAACCATAGGATCTTTCTGAAACTTTTACCTATCTCCCCAAAAATGGGTGGTGACCAGTGTTGTGATTTTGCCCGTATATTCCGGACTTGTCCGATCCTTTTTTCCAAACATCCCAAGTTGTCCGACCGGGAATATGCCCAATCTGACATCAAGACATGGTGAATAATATTTAAAATTCCTAAATTAATATAGTTTACTGAGTGTATAACTACCACTCAACCGGATTATCGATCATTAATTGCTGGATTTATTAGGTAATTAAGTAATCAATCGGTTATTAACTTTAGCGTCTAGAGCGTCCACAAGATTCTTTGAAGTGATCAAGAGCCATAACAGTAATTATCGGAAATTGCGGAAAATCAATAGGCTTCTTCTTTTCATGACCTTAAACACTGTGTATAAATTTAAAGTCAATCGGTTCTAAACTTTAGCCTCTAGAGCGCCCACAAGATTTTGATCAAGGGCCATAACTCTTGACAGTTATTATCGGAAATTGCTGAAAATCAATAGGCTTCTTCATCTCATGACCTTCAATGCTGTGTATAAATTTAAAGTCAATCGGTTATTAACTTTAGCCTCTAGAGTATCCACAAGATTTTTTTAAGTGATCAAGGGCCATAACTCTGACAGTAATTATCGGAAAATGCTGAAAATCTATTGGCTTCTTCATTTTATGACCTTACACACTGTGTATAAATTTAAAGTCAATCGGTTCTAAACTTTAGCCTCTAGAGCGTCCACAAGATTTTTTTAAGTGATCAAGGGCCATAACTCTGGCAGTAATTATCGGAAATTGCTGAAAATCAATAGGCTTCTTCGTCTCATGACCTTAAACGCTGTGTATAAATTTAAAGTCAATCGGTTATTAACTTTAGCCTCTAGAGTGTCCACAAGATTCGTCTCATGACCTTAAACACTGTTGCACGATTTTCAAGAAATCAAATATGTAAGTAGATCTTAACGTTACGACTTGAAAAATGTCATTAGAAATTTTCTAAATAATCTCCCCTTCCAAAAATTAAGGATCAAAATTTTCAAAAAAATTGATGAAATATAGGTCAGATTTCCTTGAAATATTTTTTCTGTACTAGTTAAGTAATTACGGATGAGTACACAAAATATGAAGTCTGCTGATTGAACCGGAAGTGCCACCAGTGTTCGACACATACGTCGGTCCGTAGGCCCAAGGCCGACTGATAAATCCTGATTTTTGCAAGAGTACCAATTTTTCACATACTGTATTTTCTTTTTTTTTTACATTTTTTTGAGGCCATTTTTGAACCACCTATATTATTTCAATGCTATTTTTTTTTGTTTCGGGGGAGCCTATTTTTTCAGTCCCTGTAACAGATACCTTTCTGGGACCTTATTTTCTATTGGTAAAGCATGCGGTGGCTACTTAAGAACTATATTTGAAACTTCTGCGCAGACCGGAAATGGCCGAATTTAGTGTGATGACAAAATTAAAAATTGGCCGTAGATTCGTCAATTCTAAACCTATTTTCCTACAAATAACATTTTCCAAAACCCGTAATTCTTTCTCGAACAATAGCAGCTGAAGATTTCGAAATTTCGAAACTTTGTCACTGACTTCTAGCGTTCGAAAAATGAAGAGACAATTTTTGTCATTTTACAAAATTTTCAAATTTGACCTTCATTTTTGGATACCTGATGGCAATCCGATTCCAGAAATATAACTTTTATTCAGAGTTATTGCCCCTTTATTTTTCGAATTTTCTGCCCATTTTGTAACCCCATATATTTTTTTGAAAGCCCCAATCGATGTTTCGGAAACTACTGGAACATAAAGTGAACAAACCGTTGGATAAAGCAATTCCAACAACGATCCGTAAACAGGAAGTAGTCTAAATAATGTCTGTTCGAGACGATGTTTATTGCAGAGTTTCAAGAACATTTAAACGATGTACAATCTAAATATTTCGATTCGATAGGTCAATCTAAAAGACAAATTCTCCCACATGGCATCTTTTTTCAATACATCACTAAACCCGCAGAGTTAGTTCCCTTATCTTATACCCTTAAAACATACGGTCCACCGTGAACTCCAACACACGGTTCCGAACATATCCCCCTCCTTGATGAGAAGTACATTGAACATCAACAAAACGATTAAGATCTACAAAAACGATGAAGTTAACGATATACAATAAATGTAATCTATGAACTACGATTAAAGTTCTATCAACCATTACTGTCTATTAAATTTATTTCGATGAAAGGTCACTTTAATTTAATCTATACGAACAATGTCCTTATACGATTATTCGTTGTTAAGAGGACAGAGACGAGTCACTGCTCTCCTATGTGTTCTTTCCCGTGTTTACATCTACCACGCTTCAGGTGACGGTAGTTGAGAGTTATCACGAGGCCAAAACGAATCATCTAAACGCAGAAATTCTGGTCCGTTCCACCATAATGTCCATCACTTCCTGGATAGATTTTAACTACACGAGCTAATGGCCACTTTCCTCTTGGAGTTTGTGGATCTATCAAAATAACCATATCATCTACTTTAAAGTCTCTGTGTGTAGTACGCCACTTCTTCCGGCGTTTAAAAGTTGGTAAGAATTCCCTCAACCAACATTTCCAAAATTGTAATACTAGATCTTGTACCCTGCGCCATCGATTACGAAGATTATGCGGAGTTAAGTCTGTAGATTCTGGCGCCAATTCTCCCCCAAGTTGACCTATCATAAAATGGTTAGGCGTTAACATTGTCTCATCATTCGAATCTTCTCCTTGGTAACACAATGGGCGAGAATTTAACAGACCTTCTGCGTTTACCATTGCTGACATAAGTTCCTCATCTGTGACATCCGCGTCTCCGATTACAGCTTTCATGGCACTTTTAGCGGACTTTATTAAAGCTTCAAATACTCCACCAAAGTGAGGCGCGATAGATGGGTTGAACTGCCAGTCTATTCCCATATTTGACATCGAGTTGCCAATTTTACTTTTATCTAACCGTTTTAATAACTCTGTCAGTTCTCTGTTGGCCCCAACGAAATTAGTGCCATTATCCGATAACATCTGAACCGGTTTACCACGACGACTTACAAATCTATTGAAAGCACATAAAAAAGAGTCGGTGTCCAAACTCCAGGCCATTTCGATGTGTACGGCGTGTGTTACTAAACAAGTAAGTAAGCACATGTATTGTTTAGTTCAAACTTTTCCTCTTCCTTGCTTGGTAAGAAAAGGTCCCCCATAATCTACGCCAACTCTGGCAAAGGCACGCATAGGTTCACCAAGTCTCATTTTAGGCAAACGGAGCCATTATTTGTTGGGCAGGTTTTCTCTTGCGTCGAATACAGGTATTACACTTATGTTGAATCGACTTAACTGTCTCTCTAGCTCGAAGAATCCAAAACTTAGTTTGAATTTCCGATAGTAGATAAGAAGTACCCGTTTCATGATTTCCCTTCTCATGATAACTATAAACGATAAGATGAGTAATGTCTCCCTTCGTAGGCAAGATAATAGGATATCTTGCGTTATAAGATAAAGTCTCAGCTCGACACAAACGACCGTTAACCCGAAGAATACCTTGATCATCATTAAACGGATTAACGATGACAATTTCGAATTGTTCTTAACACCCTTGTCTTTTTCTAAGTCTCTGATTTCTTCAAGAAATGCTTCACGCTGTGCGTACTTAAACCAAAACGTTGCAGAATTATCTATCTCTGCCGATGTAAGTATATTACCAGCAACACGATTGTCTCGATTACGAATGTTATTGATAAAACGAAAGATCCAAGCAGTTATCCGATGTAACTTGGTAAGATTTGTGAAAATCTCGATGGGCACAGTCTATCGAATTCTTGATTAGAAGTAAGAGTAACGAAAGTATTACTATTCAACGAATGATCACTTGAAAGGACTTCTTGTAACGCTTCAGGTGACGGTAGTTGAGATTTATCACGAGGCCAAAACGAATCATCTAAACGCAGAAATTCTGGTCCGTTCCACCATAATGTACAGTTGACTAAGTCTTTAGCCGTTACACCTCTAGTAGCTAAATTTAAAATATTTTCTCGCGAGGGCACATACCTCCACTGTGTCGGATTCGACGATGAATGAATTTCCCCAACACGATGTGAAACAAATGGTTTGTATCTTCTGGATTCTCCCTTGATCCAATATAATATATTAAGACTGTCACTCCAATATGTAACTTCTGATGACGAGATATTTAATACCGAACAAACAGTCTGCGTTAGTCGTATACCCAAAACGGCACCTGAAAGTTTTAACTTCGGAATCGATAACGTTTTAAGAGGTGAAACACGAGTTTTAGCAATTATCAAGTTTACTGTTATACTCTGATCAGCATAGATGCAACGAAGATAACAGGCTGCTGCATAAGCATTCTGCGACGAGTCAACAAATGTATGGACAGTTTTATTTAAGATTTTCGAATGATTGTTCACAAGACAACGAGTAATGTTTATTAAATCAAGTTGCGATAATTCATTTAACCACTTCTCCCATGATTTAGCTAAGTCTGGCGGTAACTCGCTGTCCCAATCAAGTCCTCTAACCCAAGCTAGCTGAATTCCGATCTTGGCTCTCACAGTAAATGGCGCTAACAGATTAAGAGGATCGAATAATTTAGCAGTTTTACTGACGACGGATCTCTTGGTTAGTACATCACCATTCGGTTTCTCCACTTCGAACGAAAAGCAATCTTTCTCAGCTATCCATAAAATGCCTAACGTCTTTAACGGTGGAAGACCATTCTTGTCATCTATTTCGAAACATTCCACGCGATCTGTCACTGGTACCTCAGATAATACTTCTGGATCATTAGAAAGCCATTTACGAATTTCAAATCCCTCTGTTCGAAGAAGATCGGTTATCTCTTGTCTCAACTGCGTTGCTACAGCTGCTGAATCAAAACTGTCTAGTAAGTCATCGACGTACATGGAATTCAAAACGGAATCTGAACCAATCGGGTAGATATTATTATGTTTTTCAGCGTGTTCACGAATTACTGCCTGGGATAAATAAGGTGACGACGTGTTACCAAAAACCAATCGCTGATACTTGTATTCCCTCACTGGAACTGTTTCGTCAAGATCTCGCCATAAAAATCGATGGTACCTCTTGTCTTCGGGTGTCATTTTTATCTGCAGAAACATTTCTTTAATGTCAGCAGCAACAGCAACTAAACGATGACGAAATCGAAGAAGCACGTCAACTTACTCTCTCTAAAGCTTTGGACCTTGATGTATGCAATCATTTATCGATTTACCATGTGACTTCGCAGCGGCATCCATTACAAGACGAACTTTTGTGGTCGACTTAATGAGACGAACAACAGGAAAATGCTTCTTTTTCAGGTGGACGAATCTCTTTAATATACCCTTTTTTCTCATGGTCCTGAATTATTGTCTGATACTCTACTGCTACAGAAGGTCGTCTTGCCAATGACTTTTCTAAATTTACTAAGCGTGAATAGGCGAGTTCATAATTATTTATGACATCAGGTTCATTTGGTTTCCATGGAATATCCACCTGGTAACGAGCATTATCAAATTTCAAAGAAGACTTAGTTTCTTGTACGATTTTAGTTTCTTGTATCATTAAGGGCGGCGATTTGGAATTTAAACCGCTAGCTTCGATTTCCCACATCTTACGTAATAGACTATTAGTATCATTTTGTTCGATGAAAAAGGTACGTGCGAAATGAACAGATTTATAAACACTTCTATTAAGGGGATTTAAAGGTCCGATACATGTCCAACCAAGCGGAGTAAGACGAGCTATAGGTTCTCCGGATCGACCACTAATTTCTGTTAACGAACGATGTAATTCTGGAACATTTAGCCCTATTAAAATATCAACATGTACTCTCTGGCCTACCCTAGGAAATTTAATGTCAGATAAATGCGGTCAATTATGAGCGTGTTTATTCCAATCGACGATAGTAAGATAACCTGTGACATTCTTCACCGTAAATGCATCAAGGTTGATGTGAGTTCTACCATCGAGGCTAAATAAATCGACACATACTTGAGTAGTATTGATTCTATCTTTTTTCCCTCCAAGGACGGATACGTTAAGGTTGGCACAAGATCCACTAAGACCCAATTCTGAGGCTAAATTCTGATTAATGTACGAGTCAGTAGAACATTCATCTAATAAAGCGTTTGCTTGAATAGTACGATTACTGTTCCGTAAGATTACAGGTACTATTCTCATGGATACTCTATCACAATCACTGTTCATATTTGTATGAGTTCGACTATTACGACAAGATTCATTTTGATTTCTAGGATCAGGTAAGTTGCGATCATTACTACGTGCACCAATTGTATTCAGCTCATTTCGTTCTAGGTGATCAAATCCTCCTCCATGCAGGAGCTCATGATGGGTTCGCGGGCAACCATCTATTCCACACTGTTGAGCATGTCTGCAATTCTTACCATGATGGGAAAAACTTGGGCAGCGAAAACATAAATTATTGTCCTTAGCAATTCTCCATCTCTGATATACAGATACTGATTTAAATTTAGAACAATCTACGATGCGATGACATTCTCCACAGAAAGTACACTTTAAATTAAAACATTAATTTGTATTATTTGTAGCGAATGTTCGAAATCTTCGGTCTGGTGGATCAAATCTACTTTTATTATGCGAAGTGACTTTTGGGGAACAGAATCCTTCTACCTCTTCTTGGGTTTCAATACCATATTTCACTTCCGATGATAACCATAAATGTAAATTAACTAAATTCTCTTCTTTCTTTTCTGACGCTGACCATCTCTTGAAGTGTGCTATGTTAAAGAGCACATAAGATCATAATTTTCTATTACATATTATAATAAACAATGATTACTAAATCCATATTACGGAAAGTTCAAATAAATCTGAATAAAATTAACTGAGCTATTTACGTTTTAGTATGGGACAGCCAAAAACGGTTTTCAAATTTTCATGAACGACCTTAATCCGGTTGATTGGCTGATGACGTCACAGGCACTACACATACTATACACATTATCTATCCAATATATCACTGCCTGTATAATATATCACTGTATCAACATACCAACAGTTAACAAGTGTGTATTGTCGGTAATCATTAGCCCGTAATTATGTAAGCTACACATCACTATATAATTCAAAGCATTTTCAAACGCAGACCTTTCTCGTCTTGAATTGTAATAGATTTTATTTGTTACTATAATATTTCCGAGTGTATTTCAAGATGCCGAATTATCGTTGTATTATTGAGAGTTGTGGAAATTCCAGCAGAGAAAAGGGGAATAATATACCGACGTTTCATAAATTTCCCAAAGACGAAATATTACGGAAAGAGTGGATTGCGTTTGTCAACAATTTAATTACGGATTGGCGGATGCGGGTCGTTTCATCCCACGACCGGTTCACCCCGGGCTGTTTCATCCCACACCTGATTTTCTATCGGGCTGTTTCATCCCACTTGTTATTATAGAAGCAGTTAATTAACCGAGTTGTACTTATTGTCGAATAAACTTCATTGTTTATTATTAAATAAACACACCATTAATTGTTATGCAGAAGTAAAAAAAACATGACGCGAGAGTTGATATCTGTCGTTTGGGTCTCGGATATACGAAGTTTGGGACTCTGGTATACGACGTTTGGGAAATATATATATATTCAAAACACGAAAGAAAAAATCAAGAACCACGTGGTTAGTAAAAGGCTCAACCAAACGATAAAACATTAGTTGCACTTACGGTTCTTTGATAATCATCGTTTCTCATGAAATTATATAATATTTATTTAAAACGAATAATATGCTGATGACCTACACAAAAACAAAATAAATATTTACACGACATGCAATCTTTTTTTTTTACAAGCCCCAACAAATTGTTAATAATCAGTGAGCTGCACCTTGACGACATGCTTGTCGTAGATGTCAATACCAATCGATAAATTGGTGCGAACAAGCCACTGGTAAGTGGTAGGTCAATCAAGTTCGTTAACTATTTGAAAAAGAAAAACAACAAAGTATTACTAAATATGCACAAATTTTCAACAATACATTTTGGCAAGTTTTATACTCGCAGATAAAACAAAACAAAGGAGAACTAGCGGTGTTAATCGCGGTCTCAACAACCGCCAATCACCTAATTAAATAAATGCCAATTAAATTCTCAATTGAAATAATAAACGATAACCTGCCTTTTTTTAAATCTGGTGTTGATTATCGAACCCATTCTGCTCAGCGAGTTAAGATTATTGACGACAATTGATTGGTGAATCTGATTGTTAAAGCGCTTAAAAACATTGAATTAATTTAGAATTGCAAAATGCAAAACGTAATTTATTATTCGTTACATATAAAAAAATCGTTAGTCATTTATTATTATTCGTGCACATTTTCTGATATGGTCTGGTTATTTGAGCCTAAAAATAGAACACATCAAGTCTCTAATTGGTGCATGCACGCTTCCCTTTGATGACAGTTATATCATGGCATCTCATGGGTTGTATATACGATTATTTCACCGTGAAAGGTGCAAATGCATGCTTTCTGATATGGTCGGATTATTTGAACCTAAATAAAGAACACAGCAAGTCTTCTTTGAGGTGTTGTATCATGGACATATACGATTATATCACGAGGTAATTCTGTTATTGAAACCCAAACTGAACGAAAACGGCTCTCGATTATAACTGATGTAAATTTTGTGGAATGCTGAAGCAATTTTAGTTTAAATATCCTTTGTGTGTGAATTACTACTATAGGGCAGGCTGTGTACATGTAATATCAATTCTTTAATATATAAAAGCTGTAAATAGATAATTTAATGAAATCAATTTATTTACAGCTAAAAAGATAATTTAATGAAATCATTTTATTTATAAAAGCTGTAAATAGATAATTTAATGAAATCAATGAATCTAGTCTCGCAACAATCGGATGGTTTTCATTATTAGATCCGGTATCATCTACATCCTCTATGGAGCCACAGTCAGATAGATACGGCTCAAACATAATATATGGCGCTATAGTTATCATTTCTCGCGACGTATCTGTACTTGATACATTGCCAGAGCTAAAAGAACTACTGCTACAGGATAACTCTAAATATTCTGCTTCCATTCTCTCGGTGTATGATAGAATGACCAATAACACGTGTTAATGATTTATTTATATGATTACTACTTAAAACCATTTAGTTTCTTAAATGCCGACAATTAATTATTTCAATTGGCTTCATAGATGTCCGTAGCGCCGGCTACACCAATTCTACACCAATCGTGTTTCAATCAGAAGCCAATTGTTAGTTTACGGTCGGCTTATTCTGATTAAAAAGACAATGCTACAGCAATCGGCTTTATAAAACAAATTCTAAATTAAAAAAACAGATTATTCCGTAGTCAGTTGTTTTATTTAATTAGGGGATTCAGGAACCAGTCAGGCGTTAATGAATACACACGCCGGCTGTATATAGGTAATTAAGGAATAAACATTCCGAATATGCATTTGTACACTGTGACGTCACTAGGGACCGAGGGGATTAAGAGTGTTTTCGATAATTGGCCAAGTCGTTTTTACGGGAGGTCTATATTTGCGACTTTGAGTGAAGATAGCTGATTTATTTTTAATCAGATTGATGTTAACTTTCCGTAATGTGCATATAATAACCACTGTCCATCACTACGCCGAGTTTCAGTTTGTCGTCTTATGAGCACTTTAACTGGCGATAACTTTGATTTGGCTACACTGTAAAACATGGAATTTTCTTCAAATTCCTCCGTAGACCTGCCTCTTTAAGCGATATTATCGAAAGTTCTAAAATATCTGTAAATTGTTCGACACCCCTTAAATCATTAAACATGATAGGCTTCATCTGTCTAACTGCATCGAGGTGTAATAAAACCATTCGCCTTTTACCACAATATTTATCATCTAATCTTCTTTTTGCTGAATTATATCCCAAAGTAGTCGCAGGAAACCCCTCTATGGCCTTAAGAGCCTCTCCATCCAAATATTGGCGTAACTGCAACATTTTATAACCATCAGAGCAATTTACCCTTCCTATGCATTGGTCAAAGGTATCTTTGAACAAAGGACATTCTTTTTTATTTCCCATGAACTTGGGGATGGCCACTCTTTGTAACTGTTGGTGCATGTCTCTTTCGATTTCATATTTTGGTGCATTTACCGAAGGATTAGGTGCATTTGAAACGTTGTTCTGGTCGATTTCTGTAATTGGAGGGGTGGGTTGACTATTTGGAGTTGTCTCTCTTTGCCCCAATTCTACAGGACCGGGACCATCACTGCAATCGTTTACTTTCAACAACGATAAATATTCTGTACATTTGCTGACGATATCATTTATTTGAGGGTTATCACTAATTTGATCTAATTCTTTTTCATATTTATCTGAATCGATATCGCACAAGGATTCTAAGACGTCCATTACCTGTTCTTGGCATGAGAATAACAAACCGAGTGCACTTGGAAGTTCATGTTTATTTATATCGTCTTTACACGAAAATAAAGCAGTTAGGTTTATACGCGACCTAGTCAACTGGGCTTTTAAATTTCTTTTCTTTTTTAACAGCTTTTTAAGTCTTGATTCATACTCATTTTGATTACTTGTCTCACCTTCTTGGTTAGATTGATCCATGACTCTTTCTGTTTCAGTTTCAGATTCTGACATTTTTCTTCATCAACTAGTTTGAACACTTACTTGACTTTGACGAATTCTACGATGCAAAACAGGCCGTACAACCACACTCTGCTACCAAAAATGTTAGAGACGATGTTTATTGCAGAGTTTCAAGAACATTTAAACGATGTACAATCTAAATATTTCGATTCGATAGTTCAATCTAAAAGACAAATTCTCCCACATGGCATCTTTTTTCAATACGTCACTAAACCTGCAGAGTTAGTTCCCTTATACCCTTAAAACATACGGTCCACCGTGAACTCCAACACACGGTTCCGAACAATGTCCGATATTTTGAAAAGATAGGTTGCCAGGCAACGAAACATACGCCCACAGCAGCTAAATCGTCCGGGCAGTCAACAAGAGTTGTCGCATATTTTACTTTTTTTGGAAATGAAAGATTTATAATAGCCTACACTAAAATCTGATTAAAAGTAACGACACATTATGTAATTATCAGAAAATCATTCGAATTTGTTTGGCTTTGATAAAGTTCTCCTCCGTGCTGTTCAAGTTACCAAAATTCATTGAAACTTAATAGGCTATACTTGTTCGTCTCATGACCTTCAACACTGTGTATAGGTTTAAACTCAATCGGTTATTAACTTTAGCCTCTAGAGCATCAACAAGATTTTTGGAAGTGATCAAGGGCCATAACTCTTGACAGTAATTATCGGAAATTGCTGAAAATCAATAGGCTTCTTCGTCTCATGACCTTAAACGCTGTGTATAAATTTAAAGTCAATCAGTTATTAACTTTAGCCTCTAGAGCATCCACAAGATTTTTTTAAGTGATCAAGGGCTATAACTCTGACAGTAATTATCGGTAAGCGCTGAAAATCAATACGCTTCTTCGTTTCATGACCTTAAACACTGTGTATAAATTTTAAGTCAATCGGTTATTAACTTTAGCCTCTAGAGCATCAACAAGATTTTTTTAAGTGATCAAGGGCCATAACTCTGACAGTAATTATCGGAAATTGCTGAAAATCTATTGGCTTCTTCATTTTATGACCATACACACTGTGTATAAATTTAAAGTTAATCGGATATTAACTTTAGCCTCTAGAGTGTCCACAAGATTCGTCTCATGACCTTAAAGACTGTGTGTAAATGTAATGTCAATCGGATATAAACTTTATCCTCTAGAGTGTTCACAAGAATTTGTGGACGGACGGGGACGACGACAATATACGTCCACATTTCCATGTGGGCGTATAAAAAATTAGTAAAAGAGGTCAAATAGTCACAAAGTTACAGCAAAGTGTAAAACGTTTTGAAAATATATTTAAACAACAGATAAAGGGACCACAAGCTAAACAAAGGTGATTTTGCGTATAAACAGGGGCCATAATTCAGGAAGTTAAGATTCGATACACGCAAATATCGAAAGGAATCAAGATCTTTGGGTTCTTACCATGCATTTCAAGTTGCATCAAAATTGAATTAAAATTGTGATCTCTACAGGGTCCACAACCTAAACAGATAAAGGGACCACAAGCTAAACAAAGGTGATTTTGCGTATAAACAGGGGCCATAATTCAGGAAGTTAAGATTCGATACACGCAAATATATAAAGGAATCAAGATCTTTGGGTTCTAACCATGCATTTCAAGTTTCATCAAAATCGAATTAAAATTGTGATCTCTACAGGGTCCACAACCTTGATATACCATTTTTTAACAGTATTCGCATACAAACGGCGGCCATTTTGTATGGCTCTTTTGGTCCGATTTACTCAAAATTCGATCTCAACATTCCTAAGGGTGTAACGGTGATATAATCAAACGATTTATTAAATCGGATAATAATTGTCACCTCCAGAGGGACCACAAGCTAAAATAGTTGATTTTTCGGACAATCAGGGGCCATAATTCTAGAAATTATGTTCTGATAGGCGCAAATATCGAAAGGAACTAAGATCTTTGGGTTATAAACATGCACGTCAAGTTTCATTAAAATCGGCTCAAAATTGTGACCTCTATAGGGTCCACAAGCTAAAAACGTGATTTTTCGTACAATCAGGGGCCATAATCCATGATGTTACGATCCGAAACATGCCAATATCGAAAGTAGCCGAGATCTTTTGGGGATAAAGCTATATTTCAAGTTTCGTAAAAATCGGACAAGAATTGTGACCTGTAGAGGGTCCACAAACAATTGTGGACGGACGGACGTCCAGAAGGACAGGGGCGACGACATAATACGTCCACATGAAAATGTGGGCGTATAAAAATTGCTAGAACTATTTAAGAAAAATTTAATAAAATTAGGTCTATAATTGTGTTTTTGTACAGGCAGCCATGCATAATATCAAAAGAAAATTTGTCTCTTATTTAACTTATTTTTTTAGCAGTGCTGCTAGTATTGCTGGGTTTCCCTATATGAGTATATGTAGTAGGCCTACTAATCGATTTTTTTGTTGCTTTTATTTTTTGCTTCACTACTACTATATATAAAACACTTTGAAAATAAGTTTTTTTTTTTTTTAAGTGTTTATTTTTTCATATAAATTTTCCTGGCAGCCATAATTTCCATATATGTGACCGGTGACATTTCCAATTTTCCATGTGGCCATAGTTGCTTGGGACTGTCCTTACAATTTAGGTTATATTATGTGAATGACTGTCTTTTATTGTTATATAAATCAGAAATTCCAGCCACATGTCTCGGTTCTGTCTGAAACCATATCGCTCACAGACACTTAATAACACCACCTTCGCATGGAATATACAGCATGTCAGCAGTCATAAATAGCTGCAACCTATTGTTTAATTAATCCCCTAATCCAGACACATTGCCGAGTTCATCTGAAACAAAACCTTCCACGTTAATATGAATACGTACACTATTATATAGTTTTAATATTTATCATTGTGCACTTGACATGGATTAACCTAAATGTTATACTGGAACTACACCTTCAAATCAGTGTGGACTGTCGCCTAATGTAAGACAATTTTTCACAAATATAATTATTTTAGACTTGCATACCATATATGTATTATTACAATTCTATGCTGCACTACGCAAAACACGGTATTATGTTGGTCCTTTGGGCTGTCGACTTGAAAATAATTCCAGGTAACAATACTATAAATAGTATGCAATATAAAAATATGGTTGTTTGTGTGCCGTTAGCCAATAGCTACTGTAAATTGTTCCCGCGTTTAGACCGTCTTTAACCAATGAACAATTATCGTTGTTTGATGCGTGTAGTAATAACTTCAGCCATCATGGATATTATATGAATGACAGAAAGAATAAAATGACGACAAAGTTGTATTAGTGAATATTTTTAAAATCTTTTTTTTCTATTAATTGTAACCACATAAATTGTAACCACATATACGGCACTTGGTAAAGTAGTAATTTGGAGTAAAATCTAAATGTCTTGTTATTAAACACTCTGTTCATTTCTCAACAAAAATAAGGTCTGGTCTAAAAACTAAACACATTCTTGTATTAGATTCTAGATAAGGGTAGTTTATTACCTTTTTTCGTAAAAACTTAAGATTCCCGGTCCCTAGTGACAGACAAACCCATTTTAATAGTCCCCTGCTTTCTTCGAAAGGCGGGGGACAAATATAAATCTATTATTACTAATATTACAATTAATATATTGCCAATAGCATTTGTAACTGCCAAAACCTGTACCGGTACACAACACAAATACAACTCACCTTTATAGTTTTATTCTGCAGCCTTAATCCATTTAAAGTATTAATTGCCTTCTCTGCATCATCAATTCTTTTATAGTTAACAAAACCATAACCAAGACTTTGACCTGAAATATACACACTAGATAAATATTATTGATATTAATTACGTTTTCATGTCAATAAACAAAGCACAGAGTTTCAGATAACTGGTACGTATTTTCCGGTTTTATATATGTCGACAAAATTAATTGCTACTTTATTTTTCCATTCATAACTCGTGTGAGAAATCTTGTGCTGACCATGTTTCTATTTATAGTAACTTCGGTAATTATCGGATATCGCTGAACATCTGGGCGGTAATTATCCGGGCGGCCGGACATACATATGTAAATCCAAGGCGACGGCAATATACGACATTTCCATGTGGGCGTATAAAAATGGGTGAACTTCATTATTTTTCATGTTTAATCCCCGTACGATATTCAAATTTATGTCAATAATATTCCTGATCATTTTCAATTTTGAATGAAGTCACTGAAGACCCTGGACTGTACCGTACAGCGTAGTGGACGCTTACGGCTATCCCCTGGATCTATTCACTCTTTTTGAATTGTTTGTTTGTTTGTTGTTTCTGAGTATGATGTCTTGCTGATATATTTATTTATTTTTTGTCTAAATCATGTGGGGTGCAGTCTCCCTTCACTTACTAATAGAATGAAAGCGTGCAAGCTAATGCTAATCCGTAACGGTTTCAAATTCCCCCCAAATTAACGTATTTTTCTTGTCATAAGTTAATACATTTTTAAGCAAAGTCCGACTTTCGTCTTCTAATCTGTTTCGATTTATATACGGAAGGCTGTCCCGCTTTTCTAGAGATTTCTAATACCGATAAGTTATCATGCTTTAACCCATTCGCCAAACCTCGACAGATTTGCCAAACCTCAACAGATTTGCCAAACCTCGACAGATTCTATGCATTTAATGTAGGGTACTGGAATCTGCCAAAGTGGTTTTACCCGTCTACAGGGCTCTATAAAAGTTGAGTGTGGCTGCACACACACTTGAAAATGTGCCTGCAGGTCATACTCAAAAAGATATTATTCAATTGCCAGGTATATAGTATGATTGGGGGGGTGGGGCTTACGAAAGCTCCTTTTTTTATTATGGTTTCTAAATTCTATTAATGTGTACCTGCCGCTTCAATAAATAACCTGTTACTCTCAATTATCAAACTCAAAGACTAAATGTATTCACATATCCAGTACACACACACATTTGTTTAAGTCTTGACGTACTTTGCTTCATATAAATATCATGGTTTCCTCCCACTGCTAAAGACCCCTATGCGCAAGCAAATTATTGAAATAAAATTAAACCATGTTAGTCCCGAAATGACCTAGTTGTGTTGAGTGGACGTTAAATCCCATTTCTCTCTGTAAATATCGTAATATGAAACATTTTAACTTCTTCGACACCGGAATGCCGAAAAGTTCTTGAAAGTTGGCAGATCCGCTTTGACTCAGCGACTCGTACAACTCTAATTCTATCATCTGTATCTACGTGGATTCCGCAAAGTATCGTTGTAGTAGTGGTACCACACGTTTGTGCAAAATCGAATACTTTGCTGCTGAGGTGCGGAATTCAAATTTTAAAATATCCTTTTAATCTGAAAATCAACACACAAATCACACCTGTGCATGGCACAGTGTTAAATGTAGGCTACAATATGCGAAAAGACAGGTAGCGCCACCTGGAATTCCCTTCTCACATATCCAGACTATATTTACACTATAAATTATATTTATACACCAGATATTTTTCCCGACCTGATTATGTTATTTTGTCAAACTGTCATAGCCTTTATGTTTATGGAATTTTTTAAAAACTTTTTAAATGATTAAATACACGAAGCAACGACCGATCCGTGTACATTTCAATTTAAGACTAAATGAATGAAATGGGGTTTAATGTCCTACTATTTATGCACCTAACCTGGGCTAATGGAAGACGGGCATACACGCCATACAGTGTGGTATGAGAGAAATTTTTGCCCGGGCAGCCGCACTACAGCCTACTCTTATATCGAATTCCAACTGCCAAGAGATCTTTTACGTGCACTCCAATGTGTACACGGGACCTCGGTTTTTGCGTCTCATCCGAACGACCAGGCAGCTGTCTTTGTCAGGCCCTCCTTTTGCATCACTGACAAGGGGAAATCACGCCGGAAAATCGAGATGAACTCTCTCGGCCAATGCAGGGTTCGAATCAATTTAAGACACTTTTTATTATTTACTGTGGTGTCTTTACGGTAGAATTATTTCAGGCCCTCCTTTTGCATCACTGACAAGGGGAAATCACGCCGGAAAATCGAGATGAACTTTCTCGGCCAATGCAGGGGTCGAATCAATTTAAGACACTTTTTATTATTTTCTGTGGTGTCTGTACGATAGAATTATTTCAGGTGACGTTTTTATTTATTTAGATATAATACTCCATAATGCTATAAACCAGTGTGAAGCAGGTGAAAACAAGTGTAGATGGTGTGAAATTCATTGTTATAAAATTGCCTACTTTCAAACTGTGTGCGCATGTGTAGTCGCAACAGGGCGAAATGTAAACCATGCAAATCGCGGCTTTCGCGGTATTTCCGTGATCAATTCTTGCATTTAGAAACGAATAATGAGGGCCTATATGTAAGTGACAGGGACGGGAGTATTGTGGTCAATTTACTGAACATCAAGTAAATTTTAGTCCACCTGTCGAGTAATTTTATTTGCTACATATTACCCCGTCAGACGAAAAAATTCCCGTTTGCTACCCTTGTAAAATGATGCGATTATTATTATTATTGTTATAGAATTATCAGACGTAAGTGTGGTTACTACACGGTACTGGTGTTTAGAGGTTGCTGAGGTCACAGTTGATAGTTCGTACATTGCGTGCTATTCTTTTAATCATCGACCGGCATTCTACTAGAATTGTCACTAAATTAAGCAGTTGTCACAGGTGATAGGTCATAAGTCACAGGTGGAATCCTCAACGTCGCGTGCTGGTGTTTTTATCATGACATAGACTAGCTTACTCTAGTAAATTATTATAAGGTAATTTTGTGCCTGCAAAAAAGTTTTTTAAAGCAAATGTGCCTGCGCACGTCATGCTAATGTGCGAGGAAATATCGATGCCTGCCCGTCTAAAGCTTTTTTTCTTTCAAGTTTAATCAGAATTTGTTCAAACATGGAAACTTTGCTCTGAAAATTCTAAACAGGCTTCGAACTTTCTAAAATTGGAGAGAGAGCGAGAAATGGGGTTAAACATCCACTCAACACAAGTAGGTCATTTCGGGACTAACGTGGTTTAATTTTTTATTTCAATAATTTGCTTGCGCTTAGGGGTCTTTACCAGTGGGAGGAAACCGGAGTGCCCAGAGGAAACCCACGAGGTTGAGAAGGCGCCCCTATCTCCATGCCACATGCGCTCACCCCAGGGCTCGAAACCACAGCCGTAAGCCAGAGCTGGCCGGCCAGTTAGAGGTCAAAGCGCGGCACTCAAGAAGACTAGGCCATCCCAACCCCCCTTCTAAAATTGGCCATCATGGTGCCAATTTCTTCGCGTGCAGAGAACTCCCGTTTGCTTTTTAAACAAACTTTAAATGATTTGTCGTGTTTATTGGCTTCTAATATCAACCAATGAAAGAAAGAATATTGCTATATAAAGCCTAGCGCACACTAGGCGACGACATAGGCGATTTCGGTTGCTGACAATGAAAAATCAAAAGATAGTAAGCTGGCACTTCCAGGCAGGATACGCCCACATTTTCGAGAGATCGATAGAGAACAAGCAAAACCGAAGTGATTTTTCCCTACAATCAAAGGCTATAATTCATTAAATTACAATTTAATTACAAATATCGAAAAAGAATCAAGAACTTTAGGTTATAAACATGCATTTCAAGTTTCAACAAAATCGAATTAAAATTGTGACCTATACTGGGTCCACAACATTGATATACCATATTTTAACACTTTTAGCGTACAAACAGCAGCCATTTTGTCTGGCAATTATGGTCCGATTTCCCTGAAATTCAAACTCAACCTTCGGTATGGTGTAACGGTGATAGAGTCAAGCATTTTTTAATCAGGGGCCATAATTCAGGAAGCTATGATCTGATATGTGCAAATAACGAAAGGAACCAAGATCTTTGGGTTATAACCATGCATTTCAAGTTTCATCAAATTGAATTAAAATTGTGACCTATACTGGGTCCACAACCTTGATATACCATTTTATAACAGTATTCGCGTACACGCGGCAATTTTGTATGGCAATTTTGTTCCGAATTTATCCGACATTCAAACTCACCTTCCTGAGGGTGTATCGGTGATATAATCAAACGATTTTTTAAATCGGATAATAATTGTGACCTCCAGAGGGACCACAAGCTAAACAAAAGCGATTTTGCATATAATCAGGGGCGATTCAGGAAATACGATCTGATATGCGCAAATATCGAAAGGAACCAAGTTCTTTGGGTTATAACCATCCATTTCAAGTTTCATCAAAATCGAATTAAAATTGTGATCTCTACAGGGTCCACAACCTTGATATACCATTTTTTAACAGTATTCGTGTACGAATGGCGGCCATTTTGTATGGCAATTTTGGTCCGATTTTTTCGAAATTCGAATTCAACCTTCCTTAGGGCGTAACGATGATATAATCAAACGATTTTTTTAATCAGATAATAATTGTGACCTCCAGAGGGACCACAAGCTAAACAAAGGCGATTTTGCGTATAATCAGGAGCCATAATTCAGAAAGTTACAATCCGATATGCGCAAATATCAAAAGGAACCAAGATCTTTGGGTTATAACCATGCATTTCAAGTTTCATAAAAATCGAATTAAAATTGTGACCTCTACAGGGTCCACAACCTTGATATACCATTTTTTAACATAATTCGCGTACGAATGGCGGCTATTTTGTATGGTAATTTTGGTCCGATTTTTCCGAAATTTGAACTCCACCTTCTTTAGGGTGTAACGGTGATATAATCAATGTTGTAAATCAGATAATAATTGTGAACTTCAGGGGGACAACAAGCTAAATATGGTGATTTTTCGGTTATTATCAGGGGCCATAATTCAGGAAATTATCCACAGCCTTGATATATACCATATTTTTAATTGTGACCTCTACAGGGTCAAGCATTTTTTTAAATCGGATAATAATCGTAACCTATAGAGGGACCATAGGCGAGTTTTCGAACAATCAGGGGCCATAATTCAGGAAGCTATGATCTGATATGTGCAAATATCGAAAGGAACCAAGATCTTTGGGTTATAAACATGCATGTCAGGTCCACAAGCTAAAACGTGATTTTTCGTACAATCAGGGGCCATAATCCATGAAGTTTTGAACCAAAACATGTCAATATCGAAAGCAGCCGAGATCTTTTGGGGATAAACCTATATTTCAATTTTCGTCAAAATCGGACAAGAATTGTGACCTGTAGAGAGTCCACAAACAATTGTGGACAGACGGACGAACAGACAGACAGGGGCGACGACATAATACGCCCACATGAAAATGTGGGCGTATAAAAATCGCCTAGGGTGCGCACTCAATCGCAAGAGATTTTTTGTCATTGGGTCAAAAGCCGTTTGTACGACCCCAGACACGATTTTTCAGTACAACTTGTCAGATCTTTATGTAGTGTAGGCCATCAAAAGTATAAAAGATAGGTTGCCAGGCAACAAAACATATTGCCACAGCAACTAAATAATTCAGGCAGTAAACAGAAGTTGTCAAATTTTTTTTTTTTACTTTCTTTGGTAATGGGGTGCATTTACAAGACAGTTTGATATAGATTCTATTATTCCAAATTCATTTCTACAGGGCAAAAGAAAGATGGGTTGCCAGGCCACAAAAATGTATTCAGCTGTTCAAGATATCAAAATTCATTGCCAGGCAATGAAACATTCGCCCACAGCAGATAAATCATCCAGGCAGTCAACAAGAGTTGTTGCATATTTTACTTTTTTTGGTAATGAAACATTTCTAATACACTAAAATCTGATTAAAAGTAATGACTCATTATATAACTATCAGAAAATTATTCGAATTTGTTTGGCTTTAATAAAGTTCTCGTCCCTGCTAACATATTTAGTATACGAAACATTTAATATTCTGGATTTAGCTGTTCAAGTTATCAAAATTCATTGAAACTCAATATACTTGTTCGTCTCATGACCTTCAACACTGTGTATAAATTAGGGTCGAAACGATACATTGTGCCACAATATGATACAGCATGATGTCCCAGCCCAACGATACGGGTGCATCACGATACAAACGCCTTTAATGTGAAATTAGCCAAAGTTTGCTTTCAGATGGAAATAAAGAATAAATACTATCTTTCGAATTTATATTGTTTATTATAGTACCAATATTTTTGGCACATTTTTTTACCGGTACACCTGATTAACTCTGACATAAAATTCAGTATGCTTTCTCACACAGACAATCAAGTTAAGTCAATAAGATACGCATGAAATAATATGTGCTAAGGGCCATATTGGAAAAAGGCCTCAGGCCTAATTTGCTACCCTTGTAAAATGAAGCGATTATTAGGCTTTCAGACTTTCGTCTGAAAGCCTATTGTGATTACTAAAATTATTATTATTTATTATTATTATTTTTTTTTTCGGGGCAGCCTATTTCTCAGTACCTGTAACAGATACCGATCTAGAACCTCATTTTGTATCATTAAACCGTGTGTTTGCAACATATGGGCTATATTTGAAACTTCTGCGTGGACCGGAAGTGGCCGAAATTCGTACAGTGTCAAAAAATCAAAAAACGACCGTAGATTCGTCAATTCTGTACTTATTTTCATACAAATGACATTTTCGGCTACACCAAATCTTTTCTCGGATGATAGCAGTTGAAAATTTCGAAATTTCGAAAACTTCGTCGCTGACTTCTAGCGTTCGAAAAATGAAAAAAAAAATTTAAGAGACAATTTTTGTCATTTTTCAAAATTTTCAAATTTGACATACTTTTTTGGATACCTGACGATCATCCAATTCCAGAAATATGAGTTTCATCCAGAGTTATCTCCCTTTATTTTTCGATTTTTTTCGAATTTTCTGCCCTTATTGTGAGCTCCAGTTTCGCTTTACGGTCGAATCGACGTTTTTGAAACTTCTGGAATATGAAGTTATAGTTCAAAACTAACGTATAAAGCTATTCCGACAAACATCTATAAACCGGAAGTAGTCGAAATAATGGCCGATATTTTGAAAAAAAACCGCAAAAAATGAATGCTTTTGGAAAAAACATGAATTCTGAGTCCGATATCAACGGATTTAAATGATTAAGATATCGTTGGGTTGCCCGAGAAATGCAGTATCATATGATATCCTTTTCTTACAGATAACATGAACAGCAAGTAAAATATGGCACGCTGAAAATCAAGTATTTTCAGATTTGGAGCGTTTTTGAACGCCTATATCTCGAAAACGGCTCCTGCGATTTTTCTTCAACTTTCTCCATCAAGTGACCTTTCGGTAGTCTTGTGTATGAAACAGTTTGTTTAGACTTTGAAATATCCTTAATAGGTCAAATAACGAACTGAAAATCGAAAAAAGTCAAAATATCGTGAAATTTTGGGAAATACTCTATTATTTTTTTATTTTTACTGATTTTCAAAAAACTTTATGATATTTAGATATCTGATCTAATGTCGAATCCAAAAATGTATAATATGTATTCAGTTATTGAAATTTAATTTTTGATATTTGGACATTTTTAAACATAGGATTTCTCAGGGGCATTTTATCTGATCATATATTGTAATATATCATTACAGAACTCTGTCTGTCGCTATTTAATTGCCTAAACCGGTTATTAAAACTATCTCGATAATAATCACCATACCGGAAGTATTCAAAAAATGAAAAAAAAAGGATAAAAAATGGCGTTCTTGCAAAAAGCGGGATTTCTCCGTCAGATATTACCGGCCCAAAAGAAATAAAGTGTATTTGGATGGCCCCATTAATGGACTATCATATGGCATCTCAACAGTACGATTTCGATGGTTAGTAAATAAATAATGAAACGCCGAAAATCTAGTATTTTTCGTTTTTGGAGCCTTTTGAGACGCCTTTTTCTCGAAAACAACTCCTGCGATTTTTTTTAAACTTTTTTTACTCAGACTCCTATCTGTGGTCTGTGGCATGAATCCCAACGGAAAAGGTTTGAAATAATCTAAGGTGTCATAAAATGGCCTCAATCTTTGATAAAAGTAGAAAAATCGTTAAATTATTGAAAATGTTCTTTTATTTATCTTTTTACAAACAACTATTGAATAGATGTTTCTGACATTTCTGGTACAGAAAGATATCTATCCAAACAACTTGTTAAAACTATCCCGACAATAATCCAAAATCCAGAAGTGGTCGAAAAAATATCAGATATTTCGGAAAAAAACACCAAAAAAAATTTAAAAAAAGAAAATACAGTAAAAAAATTGGTACTCTTGCAAAAATTTCTCAGCCAGGTGTCACTGAATCAAAACAATTAAAGTATCGTTTTGTAGCTCGATGAATGGGCTATTTTATGACATACTTCCTGTCTGATTCCTGAAAGCCGATTCAGTGCTGCTTGCAGGTCTAGTTATTATTATTATTATATGAATACAATCAAAATACGGTTTGCACACTGAACTGTCTTTATTTACTTTTTGGTTAGGCCTACAGTCTATAAGTAAGAATATACGAAACAGGAAAACTAAAATTCTCCAACACCTTCGATCGGTAACAGGCTGGTTCATTTTAGAGTTGGGCGAAATGAAAAATTTTCATATCACGATATTTTAAAAATTATATCACGATACCTACACATATCGCGATATTTTACCTTAACTAAATAAAAACTAAAAAGGATAGAAATTCATTTTTGGGACTGGTTCAATGCTCTAAGTTCCCTTAATATAAATAAAAACGTGTTCTCTGGTTACTATAGGCCTACTTTAGTTTTTACACACTGACTGAATGAAATGAGCGCATGCTACTGTTGTTATGGTGACGATGCGGCATAAATAGTCTTGAATACCCGGCTAAAGTAATGAGTCCTTATAATCCCAACTACGTAAAGCGGAAATGCTTGATGTTTACGATTTAAAGCGAAAATTGAGTTCAGGCTTGATATTTCGGTATTTAGTGCATAATATCGGCGATATCATAAACGGTTTTATCATGATGATATACCGGTTTCGGATTTTACCTACATGTATCGTCCATTTTGAAATCCAAACCGGTGTTTTCGGTAATATCGAATTATTGCCCAACTCTTAAGTTCATTTCTATATCTACTCCACCAAGTGTAATACTACTGCAAGTACTGGGACGTGAACATAATAGTCGAAAGTCTGGGAGGCTGTTAATAGATAAGCAAAATTTCAACACGCTTTTCATTTATAAGAGCCACCGGCATCGCCAGGAAGAAACGTCTGTTTAATGTGATTTCATTGGTGTAAAATATATGGCTTCCAGTATTTTGTCCAATTGAAAATATTGTGTTATCAAGTTTCCGAGTCGTATTTTGCACGAGATTAGTAGGTAAGTTTTGCAATGAATGTTAAGTCTGGATGGCCAGGACTATTCAAGACGAGTGCTGTTCCTAGTCTATTTATAGCTACCGGGTTTTATTTGCATGTAGGCCCAGTGTGTATGTACGCTGAACTGATAGGTAATTTCTAAAAGTCCCACATGTCTCATTTATTGATCAAATATCGCGATATAGTATGAAATTTATCGTGAACCTTAAATTGAAAAATAAATCTTGGTTAAAGATTCTCTAAAAAAAACAGCGGCTGCAAGGCAGGATACGCCCACATACAAGAGTTGGATAGAGAATAAGCTAAAAAAGAATGTGATTTTTCCTCAAGGGCCATAATTCATGAAGTTACAAATCGATGTGCGCAAATATCGAATGGAACCAAGATTTTTGGGTAATCAACATGTACTTCCAGTTATATCAAAATCAGATTAAAATTGTGACCTCTACAGGGTCCACAACCTTGATATACCATATTTTTACACTATTCGCATACAAGTGGTGGCCATTTTATCTGTCAGTTTTAGCCGGATTTTCACGAAATTTGAACTCCTTTTTTTTTGATGTAACGATGATATCATTTAACGGTTTTGTAATTCAGATAATAATTGTGAACTTCAGAGGGACCACAAGCTAAAATGATTGAATGAAATGGGGTTTAACGTCCTACGCTTCTGCACCTAACCTGGGCTAATTGAAGACAGGCATATGCCATTCAGTCTGCTATGAGGTAAATTTAGCCCAGGCAGCAACTGAATTCCAACTGCCAAGGAATCTTTCACATGCATGCCAATGTGTAAACGGGACCTCGGTTTCTAGTGCCATCGGAAAGACAGTGTGCTATGAGGGAAATTTTGCCCAGGCAGCAACTGAATTCCAACTGCCAAGGGATCTTCTATGTGCATGCCAATGTGTAAACGGGACCTTGGTTTCTAGTACCATCGGAACGACTAGGCAGCTGTCCTTGTCACAAGCTAACAAGCCAAAAAGAAAGTGATTTTTCCTACAATCAAAGGCTATAATTCATTAAATTACAATTTGATATGCGCAAATATCCTAAAGAATTAAGATCTTTAGGTTATAAACATGCATTGCAAGTTTCAACAAAATCGAATTAAAATTGTGACCTATACTGGGTCCACAACCTTGATATACTTTATTTTAACACTATTAGCGTACAAACGGCGGCCATTTTGTCTTACAATTATGGTCCGATTTCCCTGAAATTCAAACTCAACCTTCCGTATGGTGTAACGGTGATAGAGTCAAGCGTTTTTTTAAAATCGGATAATAATCGTAACCTCCAGAGGGACCATAGGCGAAATTTCGGTCAATCAGGGGCCATAATTCAGGAAGTTATGATCTGATATGTGCAAATAACGAAAGGAACCAAGATCTTTGCGTTATAACCCTGCATTTCAAGTTTCATCAAAATTGAATCAAATTGTGACCTATACTGGGTCCACAACCTTGATATACCATTTTATAACAGTATTCGCGTACGAACGGCGGCCATTTTGTATGGTAATTTTGATCTGATTTTTTCGAAATTTGAACTCAACCTTCCTTAGGGTGTAACGGTGATATAATCGAACGGTTTTTAAAATCAGATAATAATTGTGACCTCCAGAGGTACCACAAACTAAAATAGGTGTTTTCTCGGACAATCAGGGGCCATAATTCAGGAAATTACGTTCCGATAGGCGCAAATATCAAAAGGAACCAAGATATTTGGGTTATAAACATGCATGTAAAGTTTCATCAAAATCGGTTCAAAATTGTGACATCTATAGGGTCCACAAGCTAAAAATGTGATTTTTCGTACAATCGGGGGCCATAATCCATGAAGTTTTGATTCGATACATGCCAAAATCGAAAGCAGCCGAGATCTTTTGGGGATAAATCTATATTTCAAGTTTCGTCAAAATCGGACAAGAATCGTGACCTGTAGAGAGTCCACAACGAACGGACTGACAGGGGCGACAACATAATACGTCCACATGAAAATTTTGGCGTATAAAAATCATTCATCATTTCTATGGAAAAAATCGCGGTACACTGGTTCACCGATGAATCCTTTCGGCCCTAGTATAAATTTAAAGTCAATCGAATATTAACTTTAGCCTCTAGAGCGTCCACAAGATTTTTTGAAGTGATCAAGGACCATAACTCTCACAGTAATTATCGGAAATTGCTGAAAATCAATAGGTTTCTTCGTCTCATAATTTTAAACACTGTGTATCAAATTAACGTCAATCGGATATTAACTTTAGCCTCTAGCACATCCACAAGATTTTGAATGTGGACATATACAAATAACGGAGACCAGTAAGGATTTTCTATTTTCCTTTTATTACGGTCCCTGAGAGTCTAAATAGCAAAGCATGCTGTGTGAGAGTCCTGTGTTACCCGTACGTCTAATAATAGCATATAGCAATGTGCAATGCTATTTCGATGTACCATGGGTCAAGCACAATAATGATTTGTTCACAACTCAGATAATATTTTAAAGGTATTTACCGGGGCGTTTTGAATAGATATCGGCAACTCCAATATCAGTAAAATTGGTGCATATTGGTCAATACCGATTTCTTTCAATAGGCCACTTATCGGCCAATTACTGATATTAAAACCGATTATCAACCCATCACTAGTGTACACATACTTTTACCATACACATAATTAGCCATAAATTTTTACGGGATTACATACTAACAAGTCCGTATCGAGCCAGTACATTGTCGATAACATAGGGGCCTACGTCCAGTTTCACTTATTACTCGTAGCTGGGTTTATTTTCTACCTTGAACTGCATGCAAGGGGTATGAATTGAAAATAAAATATACATAACAGATTGTAAATGGATTAGGCTTTGTCTTTTTAAATATTAGGAAAATACATTATAAATCGATCTAATAATGTCCAATACTAATTCAATGAAACAAGAGCATCTGGCTCGCCTTTTACGGTTCAGTAATTTAGTTCCTGGTTGTGTTTCAT
Source organism: Patella pellucida (assembly GCA_917208275.1). NCBI lineage: Eukaryota > Metazoa > Mollusca > Gastropoda > Patellidae > Patella > Patella pellucida. The sequence goes on along the minus strand of OU795037.1, from coordinate 47,309,288 downwards.
TGGCTTAAGACGTAAAGGAGCGGGAAAGTCGAGTACTTCCATTAGTTGCTTGGCGTTTGGCAGGTAATTACATATAGTCCGGTGGCTGAAGGGGGGGAATTGCCACCCGAGCTGTGAATTTATGAGACCCAAGTTTTTCTAGACCAGTTTTTTGTGTAGATTCCGAATGGGTGGTGATCAGGCGTTTGAGGGGTCGTTTTCGAGATATGGGGGGTCAAATGTCTATGTATGGGTCTGTGTAGGGGGTGGGGTGGGCATGGCATTATGTTGACATAACATATTAATGAAACAAACATTTCTAGGATTGCCCATCTATAAATAGGTGTTTATGATGCCCCTGGACAACTGTTTGATGTGTGGGGTGGGGTAGCAGGTGTGCATGTGTGGAGAGGGGGGGGGGTAAAATTGGAGGGAAATGATTTCACGTTGATTTAAATGATTCTTTAAATTGGAGGGAAATGATTTCACGTTGATTTAAATGATTCAAAATTGACCTGAAAGGTGTTTTTTCTTGGTTTTTCGTTCAGTACCAATGTCCAATATTGTCATTCAGAATATTCAATTATAATGGTATAGTGTATCGCAGCAAAAGACTTCATTTCCATCAAGTTATTTTATTATATTCATAAATTTAGCAATTATGACTGTTGCAAACACTAAATAATTATTAAGACACAGAGAGATTTGGGAGCGGTGTGTTGAGGCTCGTCATTTTTAATTACGGTGTAGGTGACCATGACTTTGAGTACCATTGGGAAACAACTTCAAATAATGACTTATGACTTCCTGTATAAACAGTACACATGGCGATGATCACGGCTTTACCTCGGATCTTTACGTTGTGTTTTTTTGTAGTTTATATTAAAAAAACAACGAATTTGGAAAAGAATGGTTCCCCCGTCAGTTGGTGAGTTAGTGCAGACATGAAAAGTTAAATGATTTGAATTTTTTATCCTTGCAAAAGGTAGTTTTATAGACAGACCACTTGTTGCCCATAAAAGTTACCTGTCAGCGACAAGTAGACAGGCGAACATTTCGAGCCATGCCCGAGGGGGCTGTATTTAATCTCTATCAGATGTGATCAAGGGCATTTCCAGATAATACCGGAAATCGAAATCTTCTTATAACCATACATAGCTACTATGTATTGTAAAGTCAATTGTATTACAACTAAAGACTCTAGAGCATTCAAAGTTTAAGGACCATACCTCAGGCAGCAATCACTGAAAATCAATAGGATTCTTCATCTCATGAATATAAGTAATGTGCATAAAGTCAACTGTGGACGGCAGACCGATGAAAATATACAAGGGCGTATAAAAATGATGTGTTATAATAACCTGTTGGTTTATCTCGGATAAGTTTACAACTCTCAACTTCTCCTATACTTGAAAACAGAGAACGTATATCATCTTGGGTCATTGTTTGTGGTAAATAATTCACAATTAGGTTTGTTTTACTGCAACCATCATCAGACTGGGAATGGGTTGGAGATGTTGTTCCTCCATTTTGTGTGATACTCATTTGTGTAGCTGGATCCATCATAGCATCTCCCAATGTTATCTGAAAATTAAAGATACATTGGCAGGCAACCCAACAAACGCCCACAGCATATGAAGTGAACAAGAGCAACTGGCTAATAAATTCATGCATAGGCAATAACCCAGACATGATTTTAGCTGTTGGAAAAAAAAGCTGAATTTTGTGTGTGGGGGGGGAAGAGGCCCCCACCATGTGTCCAGGAGGCAATGCCAGTGTGTTATGATGGCCAAAGGCGATCTTACAGTAAGGGGATGGCAAAATGAGTCGAAATCTGCAAAATCTATTTTTGAACTAGACAAAATAAGTTAAAATATTGATTTTGATCAAAATTGAGATTTTCACAAAAATTAAATGAGTCTATAAATATATTATATAATATCTATTGACACAAAAGATCAAAATAGCAATAAAAGATTTAAGAACACCTTTATTTGATCTGTTTGTAAGTGTACTGTGTTCTTAAATCTGTTCCATTTCTAATCTTATGGTTACGTGGCTGACTCGAGCAGGTGAGAAATATTTGGTTATAGCGATTATGTTTTTGGGTACCGGAACATAGGCTATATGTGATTCACTTTGATAAGTGGCAAAAAAAAATTAGATCAGATAGTATATAGATCTAAAGACATAAATATGGCTTACTAGGGGGCGTCTGTCAGGGGGTAAGCACCATTTAAAACGTCTGTCAACTACTGTAACTTATTCAAAGTACACTAAGGTAATATAGAAATCACTTTCAATATAAACCTCAGAATGCCTCGTTCAGCATTTCAGTCCAAACGAGGTAAAAAGATAGTAAGCTGGCACTGCCAGGCAGGATACGCCCACATTTTCGAGAGATGGATAGAGAACAAGCAAAACTGAAAGTGATTTTTCCTACAATCAAAGGCCATAATTCATTAAGTTACAATTTGATATGCGCAAATATCGAAAAGAATCAAGATCTTCAGGTTATATAAACATGCAATTCAAATTTCATCAAAATCGAAATTAAAATTGTGGCCTATACAGGGTCCACAACTTATACCATATTTTTACTCTATTCGCGTACAAACGGTGGCCAATTTGTCAGGCAATTATAGTCTGATTTTCAAGAAATTCGACTCAATCTTCCGTAGGGTGTATTGGTGATAGAGTCAAACGTTTTTTAAAATCAGATAATAATCAGGACCTCCAGAGGGACCATAGGGGATTTTTCGGACAATCAACGGACATAATTCAGGAAGTTATGATCCGATATGTGTAAATAACAAGAGGAACCAAGATCTTTGGGTTATAACCCTGCATTTCAAGTTTCATCAAAAACAAATTAAAATTGTGACCTCTACAGGGTCCACAACCTTGATATACCATTTTTTCACAGTATTCGCGAACAAACAGCAGCCATTTTGTATGGTAATTTTGGTCCTATTTTTCCAAAATTTGAACTCAACCTTCCTTAGCTTGTAACGGTGATATATTCAAAAGTTTTTCTAAATCGGATAATAATTGTGACCTGCCGAGGGGTCACAAGCTAACCAAAGGCGATTTTGCGTATAATCAGGGGTCATAATACAGGAAGTTACGATCCAATATGCGCAAATATTGAAAGGAACCACGATCTTTGGGATATATACATGCATTTCAAGTTTCATCAAAATCAAATTAAAATTGGTCTAATTTTTTCGAAATTCGAACTCAGCCTTCCTTAGGGTGAAACTGTGTTATAATCAAATGATTTTTTAAATCAGATAATATTTGTGACCTCCAGTAGTGATGTGCGGTTTTTCGGTTTACCGAATAACCGCGGTTTTTACATATAAACCGAAAACCGAACCGATAAAACAAAAAAATAACCATGCGTTTCGGTTATTTTTCCAAATTCCTAAATTTTAATTTACCATTTTTTCGTTTCAGAAATGTTTGAGAAATTCAAAAATTTTCATGTAACCACCACTTTCGTTTTGATTTTAGATCAACCAGGCCCCCTATGTATAGAGTGTTTAATAGTTTAATAAGTCTGGACGGCCTAGACTATTTATTTTCTCAATTCAGTTCGGTTTATAATCCAAAATTTTATGCAACCCTTAGCCGGTTGTCAATAGTTAGACACGATGGCTTCCTCAAGAAGTAAAATGTCTACTAAGTCCATGGCTTTCTCACTACGAAAGATTGGATGACAGTACATTTCTATGGACAGTACTAAATATAATGCAATCTTTGTGAAAAACATATTTCTGCTGAATTCGGAAACACATCCAACTTGAAGGTGCACCTAAAATGAGTTTGTCAAATCTTTTTTTTTACAGTAACTTTGTATTTACTAGTCATAATTAAAGTCATCTTGACAGTAAAAAAACTTGTTGTTTACAATTTACATCAATATGTTTGATATCTTTTCTGGCTTCCAAGTAGGCTATATATATAAGATAACTATAAATCAGTACATTTATAATACAGTTTTTAAATGAATAAAAAAACCGAAAAAGAGTTTTTTTGCCCCAGAAAAACCGAAAACCGAAACCGAAAGAAAATTTAAAGATAGGTTGCCAGGCAACGAAACATACGCCCACAGCAGCTAAATCGTCCGGGCAGTCAACAAGAGTTGTCGCATATTTTACTTTTTTCAGTAATGAAACATTTATAATACACTAAAATCAAATAACAAGTAACAACTCATTATGTAATTATCAGAAAATTATTCGAATTTGTTTGGCTTTGATAAAGTTCTCCTCCATGCTAACGTTTAGTATACGAAACACTTAATATTCTGAAAATCAATAGGCTTCTTCGTCTCATGACCTTCAATACTGTGTATAAATTTCAAGTCAATCGGATATTAACTTTAGCCTCTAGAGCATCCACAAGATTTTTTGAAGTGATCAAGGGCATAACTCTAACAGTAATTATCGAGAATCGCTGAAAATCCCTAAGCTTCTTTGTTTCATGACCTTCAACACTGTGTATATTTTTAAAGTCAATCGGTTATTAACTGTAGCCTCTGGAGCGTCCACAAGATTTTTTTGAAGAGATCAAGGGCCTTAACTCTGACAGCAATTATCGGAAATCGCTGAAAATCAATAGGCTTCTTCGTCTCATGACCCTAAACACTGTGTATAAATTTTAAGTCAATCGAATATTACCTTTAGCCTCTAGAGCGTTAACAAGATTTTTCAAAGTGATCAAGGGCCATAACTCTGGCAGTAATTATCGGATATCGCTGATAATCCCTAGGCTTCTTCGTCTCATGACCGTAAACACTGTGTATAAATCTGAATTCAATCAGATATTAACTTTAGCCTCTAGAGCGTTCACAAGATTTTTCAAAGTTATCAAGGCCCATAACTCTGGATGCAATTATCGGATATTGCTGAAAATCAATAGGGGACTTCCTCTGAAGACCTTAAACACTGTGTATCAATTTAAAGTCAATCGGATATTAACTTTAGCCTCTAGTGCGTTCACAAGATTTTTTGAAGTAATCAAGGGCCATAACTCTGACAGCAATTATCGGAAATCGCTGAAAATCAATAGGGGTCTTCCTCTCATGACCTTAAACACTGTGTATAAATTTAAAGTCAATCAGATATTAATTTTAGCCCCTATAGCGTTCACAAGAAATTGTGGACGATGGACGGACGGACGGACCGACAGACGGACGGACGGACGGGGGCGACGGCAATATACGACCACATTTCTATGTGGGCGTATAAAAACCGCACAACACTAACCACAAGCTAAACAAAGGCAATTTTGAATATAATCAGGGGCCATAATTCAGGAAGTTACCATCCGATATGCGCAAATATCGAAAGGAACCAAGATCTTTGGGTTATAACCATGCATATCAAGTTTCATTACAATCAAATCAAAATTGTAACCTCTACAGGGTCCACAACCTTAATATACCATTTTTTAACAGTATTCGCGTACGAACGGCAGTCATTTTGTATGGCAATTTTGGTCTGCTTTTTCCGAAATTCGAACTCAACCTTCCTTAGGGTGTAACGGTGATATAATCAAACGATTTTTGAAATCAGATAATAATTGTGACCTCCAGAGGGACCACAAGCTAAACAAAGGCAATTTTGCGTATAATCAGGGGCCATAATTCAGGAAGTTACGATCTGATATGCGCAAATATCAAAAGGAACCAAGATCTTTGGGTTATATCCATGCATTTCAAGTTTTATCAAAATCGAATTAATATTGTGACCACTACAGGGTCCACAACCTTGATATACCATTTTTTAACAGTATTCGCGTAAGAACGGCGGCCATTTTGGTCTGATTTTTTCGAAATTTGAACTCGGCCTTCCTTAGGGTGTTACTGTGTTATAATCAAATGATTTTTTAAATCAGATAATATTTGTGACCTCCAGAGGGACCACAAGCTAAACAAAGGCAATTTTGCATATAATCTGGGGCCATAAATTCAGGAATTCACGATCCGATATGCGCAAATATCAAAAGGAACCAAGATCTTTGGGTTATAACCATGCATATCAAGTTTTATTACAATCAAATCAAAATTGTAACCTCTACAGGACCACAACCTTGGTATACCATTTTTTAACAGTATTCGCGTACGAACAGCGGCCATTTTGTATGGTAATTTTGGTCTGATTTTTCCGAGATTCGAACTCAACCTTTCTTAGGGTGTAACGATGATATAATCAAACGATTTTTGAAATCGGATAATAATTGTGACCACCAGAGGGACCACAAGCGAAACAAAGGCTATTTTGCGTATAATCAGGGGCCATAATTCAGGAAGTTACGATTCGATATGCGCAAATATGGAAAGGAACTTATATCTTTAGGTTATAACCATGCATTTCAAGTTTCATCAAAATCGAATTAAAATTGTGACCTTGTGGAAATTTGGCAAGTACTGACACAATCTTACTAAAACTCACCAGGTGTGCACTGGACAAAATTTAAAACTGACGTGTAAGGGTATTACTATAGTCCGGTGCCTGAAGTGGAGGAATTGCCACCAAAGCTGTGAAATTTTGAGACTAAGTTTTTCCAGACCAGTTTTTTGCATAGATTCCAAATCTGGGTGGTGATCAGGCGTTTGATGGAGGGGGCATTTTTGAAATCTGGGGTACAATGTCTACAATTGGGGCAAAATGTGATTATGTTGACATACATGATGATTTATGTTATATTAATGAAACATAAATTTCTATGACTTTCAATCTTTAAATACTTTGTATATGATGCCCCTTGACAACTGTTTTGATTTGCGGAGAGTTCAGGGAGGGGTGCAGATATACTTGTGTGGAAGGAGAAGGTGGGGTTTACATGAGTTCACGTTGATATAAATGGTGATTTTCTTAGAGCTTGGTAAAAACATTACTTTGTAATGCTTTTGACATCTCTAAATATGTGTCCTATCCGTTACATTGTAAAACTTCTCACTCTCAAGTTTGAATGCAATGTTAATGCGGCGGGACGATTTACCCAATACCACCAAATACCACCCTAATACTAGTGCTGGCACGATACCTGTATAGAATCGCGGGATGCCGAATCGATTTTTCACGATTCTTTTTTTCATTTTCTCAAAAATAGCCTATGATGAAATTTATGAACTTTATAAACTTAAAAATATACCCTAAACTTTATTTGAAACAACGACACTTCGCAAACGATGTCCAGTAGTCTTGACATGTGTGTTACTATAAATCTAAAGTTTGGGAAAAGTTTGGGTTTTTAAAAGGTGACACAACGAAAGTTGTTGTAGAATATGTTAAACTAGGCCTATTCTAAAATATTGTGGTAATGCAACCACTCTCAGCACTCACTTGACAACTTATAATGTATGACGAGACACCATAGTGGCGACTGTTTAAAGATATGAAAGTTCGTCTGCTATAATTTATAGAAGATGGTGTTACTATAAATAGTGCACGACCGTAATTACCGTTAGTTTCGTAGGTTTAGAGTAACAACATTTAAACGTCTTTTCGTTTTGTTTTCCGAATTTTAATGTTTGTTATAAGGCTTAGTTAATAAAACATACATATTTAAATACATAAAACAAATTTTACTCTAGAATTTTATAAATTTAGAACGTAAATATAGTAGATAGTAGCTCTTGTAAAAATCAAAATGGCAGAAAACACAGTCGCAATAACAAATCCTCCAGCAAAATATAAATCTAAAGTTTGGGAAAACTTTGGGTTTTTAAAATAAAAGGTGACACAACGAAAGTTGTTTGTAGAATATGTTAAACTAGGCCTATTCAACTGGTCGGCCAGTTCAACTTCAAAAAAATAAACAGTTTAACAAAGAGACAATAATAACTTTATTTCTCTTGAGATGTTTTTTTTTTTTAATTTTATGTTGTTCAAGCAGAGTTTACTTTACTAAATAGTATCATGTTTATTTATTTCCTGGTTTTAGTGACTTCATTAAATTTAATAAAAACACAATCGCATATTTATTTAAAGATGTTTTATTGATAAAACAATGACCTAGTTAATGAATCGCGATACGTATCATATCGTGGCACATGAATCGCAATACCTATCGTATCGTGACTGCAGTCGCAATATCCAGCACTACCACATACTACCCAATACTTCAACATAATGATTCAAAATGTGCAAATCAATTTAAAAAATTCAAAAAAAAATTAGTTATACCGCGTAATGTACTTTAAATGCTACACTGCTGTATGGCTGTTCCATTTGCCTCCCTACATAAACCAAAACAAGCAAATACTAACCTAATACTACCAAATACTTATCACATACTACCCAATATAATCAGTGGAACATTGGTTAATTACTGCAGCAAATATTCGTCATTTTGACAGTCTTCAATTCCGTCATTGCCAAATATGATCTTAAAGGGGAAGACCAACGATTTTCAATAAGGTTTCCATAAATAATAAATATATATTTAAAAATAATCCCTCCTATAACATATGCAAAAAATAATTTGTAAGCGAGAAATTAATTTTTATTAATACCGGAAGTGATGTAGTTGGTTCGACACGCTCACTGGTCACTATAGTAAACATACAAATTTGGAGTAAGTTTAGCGCTGTATTTTGTGATTGTTTCGTCGTTTGGCACAAAATCCGATAGAAGGTAATTTTTCTTAGGATATTAAGAACAAGAACTTACGGTGTTTTGAAGGTGTAATAAACAACGCGTGACAGATATTAACCGAACATAAATTGGCGACCTATTCAACCGATCCAGCTTGCAAACTGTTCGTTGGCAACCCATTCAGAATAAATTCAGCAGTCACCCAAACTCATCTATTTTTATCAACCAATAAAATCCAAAGTAACGTCTATCAAACTTTTACAAATAATATTTGGAAAGCTTATATAATTACCATTAAGAATATATATAGCTGGATTCTTGGAATTGTGTACGATGATCCAAATTTGGAATTTAGAACAAAATACAAGTCGCTGGCCGAATAGGTCGCCAATTTGTGTTCGGTTAATATCTTTCACGTGCTAGCTATCACATGATGTAAACAATTAGCTAGTGGTTTAAATTGTGTCACTGTGTCCAGTTTATAAACGTAATTTACACAAACGCGTTGTTTATTATACCTTCAAAACTTCAAAGTTCTTGTTTTCAATATATTATAAAGATTACCTTCCATCCGATTTTCAGCCAAAATTTGAATGTTTACTATGGTGACCAGTGAGCGTGTCGAACCAACTACGTCACATCCGGTATTATTAAAGATAGGTTGCCAGGCAACGAAACATACGCCCACAGCAGCTAAATCGTCCGGGCAGTCAACAAGAGTTGTCGCATATTTTACTTTTTTCAGTAATGAAACATTTATAATACACTAGAATCATACAACAAGTAACAACTCATTATGTAATTATCAGAAAATCATTCGAATTTGTTTGGCTTTGATAAAGTTCTCCTCCATGCTAACGTTTAGTATACGAAACACTTAATATTCTGAAAATCAATAGGATTCTTTGTCTCATGACCATCATTACTGTGTATAAATTTCAAGTCAATCGGATATTAACTTTAGCCTCTAGAGCATCAACAAGAATTTTTGAAGTGATCAAGGGCCATAACTCTAACAGTAATTATCGAGAATCGCTGAAAATCCCTAGGCTTCTTTGTTTCATGACCCTCAACACTGTGTATAAATTTAAAGTCAATCGGTTATTAACTTTAGCCTCTGAAGCGTCCACAAGATTTTTTGAAGAGTTCAAGGACAATAACTCTGACAGCAATTATCGGAACTCGCTGAAAATCAATAGGATTCTTCGTCTCATGACCCTAAACACTGTGTATAAATTTTAAGTCAATCGAATATTACCTTTAGCCTCTAGAGCGTTAACAAGATTTTTCAAAGTGATCAAGGGCCATAACTCTGGCAGTAATTATCGGAACTCGCTGAAAATCAATAGGATTCTTCGTCTCATGACCCTAAACACTGTGTATAAATTTGAAGTCAATCGAATATTACCTTTAGCCTCTAGAGCGTTAACAAGATTTTTCAAAGTGATCAAGGGCCATAACTCTGGCAGTAATTATCGAATATCGCTGATAATCCCTAGGCTTCTTCGTCTCATGACCGTAAACACCGTGTATAAATTTAAATTCAATCGGATATTACCTTTAGCCTCTAGAGCTTTCACAAGATTTTTCAAAGTGATCAAGGGCCATAACTCTGGCACTAATTATCGGATATCGCTGAAAATCCCTAGGCTTCTTTGTCTCATGGCCTTTAACACTGTGTATAAATCTTAATTCAATTAGATATTAACTTTAGCCTCTAGAGCGTTCACAAGATTTTTCAAAATGATCAAGGGACATAACTCTAGATGCAATTATCGGATATTGCTGAAAATCAATAGGGGACTTCCTCTGTTGACCTTAAACACTGTGTATAAATTTAAAGTCAATCGGATATTAACTTTAGCCTCTAGTGCGTTCACAAGATTTTTGAAGTGATCAAGGGTCATAACTTTGACAGCAATTATCGGAAATCGCTGAAAATCAATAGGGGTCTTCCTCTGATGACCTTAAACACTGTGTATAAATTTAAAGTCAATCGGATATTAACTTTATATTAACAAGATTTTTTGGAGTGATCAAGGGCCATAACTCTGACAGTAATTATTGGAAATCGCTGAAAATCAATCGGTTATTAATTTTAGCCCCTAGAGCGTTCACAAGAAATTGTGGACGATGGACGGACTGACGGACGGGGGCGACGGCAATATACGACCACATTTCTATGTGGGCGTATAAAAATTAATTTCTCGCTTACAAAATTTTTTTTGCATATGTTATAGGAGGGATTATTTTAAAATTATATATTTATTATTTATGGAAACCTTATTGAAAATCGTTGGTCTTCCCCTTTAAGTATTATGCTTCTTACCTCCAATGAGGTCCCCGATTTGTTTAAATAATATTATAGCCGGCGACAATCATACTTGACACGTTTTGCTCAATTACTTTATTTAGTAGCACTTTGATCGAGAGATAATATACATAAACCAGAACTTGATTAGCCAATCCACAATCTTAACACCGTTCATTAATTAAGTCAGGGGGATTGTATATTCTATGAGTACAGCATTACACATTTGTTATAAACGGTGTGTTCCCACTTAGCCGGCAGACTGTTAATCCTTTGATTGATTGATCTTAAAACTATAGTCTGTTTAAAAGTAGTCACTCAAGAACTGTTCACTAGTGTTCAGCGTTAATGAGCTCTTAATCCCTCTTAATAAAATTTATTAACCAACTACTTAATAACATTTTGAACACAGTTCATGCCGGCGTTATGATTTCAAACATGAATTCAATTCACTATATTATTATAAATAGATGGTCGATCTGTGTCGAAATTATATTTATATTAAAATGGCAAACGTTCAGGTTAATATTCGCTTTATCTCCAATAATCGAGGTGGCCGATATTTAATACACAATGGTTACAAGTTCAGTATAAAATCAAGCAGACCAAATGCCGTCCATTGGAAATGTTCAACAAAAACTTGTCCAGCTACTGTAAACACCAAGAATGATGTTCTTACCACTGTTGGATCCGAACACAATCATCAACCAGATAATGTAAAGATTCAATTTGATACGTTTTTGTCATCCATGAAGGATTTGGTAAAAACTGACCACAGACCAATGCCAAGTATTTATCAAGAACAAATAACTAGTAAGTAAATTGTGCCATTTAATCTTGAACCTTATTTCCAAACTGAAAATAAAATGTTTTGATATTATTTCTATTGAGTAAGATCTATATGTCTATTTGTTTATATTGTTTCAGGTCTACGAACTGAGGAAGTTACTGAAGTTATACAGTCTGTGCCAACTTTTTATTCCATCCATTCCGCCTTATACCGCTCACGATCAAAAATATTACCAACATTACCTAAAGAACACCAGGACATAGAACTTATAGAACCATACCAAACTACAGCTAATGGTGACCGGTTCCTGCTTTTTTCAGACAGAAATATGTGCATATTTGCAACAGATGAAAATCTACGATTTCTCGCTGGCAGTGATTCATATTTTTTTGACGGAACATTTAGTATGTGCCCACAGCTTTTTTACCAGATATATACAATTCATTCAATGATAAATGGGAAAATGTATCCGCTCGTGTATGCTTTGCTAGCAAATAAGCGACAGGATACCTACGAACAAATGTTTCGGATAATATTAGATAGAACCCGTAACATTGGTTTAAATTTGAACCCATCAACAATATTTACGGATTTTGACACCGCAGCACAAAATGCCGCAAGGATTGTTTTTAATTCTGATGTTAAAGGGTGCATGTTTCATTTTTCGGCAAGCCATTTGGAAAGCTGTTCAACGTTGGGGACTCCAGACATTATTCCGGGACAACCCTTTTATAAGACAATTTGTACGCCACTCATCAGCTTTGCCACTGATAAGAATGTGTGATATCGAGGATTTTTGGTTCTTTGCTTTGGAAGCTGTAGATTTAAACATTCCACAAGTAGGGCGGTTCGCTGATTATATGGCCGTAATGTGTGGAACCATTTTTATACAACAGGGCCCCGTACTACCAACCACGTAAAAGGTTGGCATTCTAAGTTGAATAAAATGACAGCATGCCATCCTAATATTTACAAGTTCATTATCTTAATAAAACAAGAACAATCCTATGTCGAAATCACAATTTCACAGATATTATTTGGTGGTACCAAAAGGCCTGGAGTTAAGAAATATCGACAACTTGATACAAGAATTGAACATTTGAAAACACAGTTATTAAATGGTTCTTTAAGTGTAAATCGGTATGGAACAAATATTTCCTATTTAGTGGGACTGTAAAATGATTGTTATGTTGTAAGGCATTTATTTATAAACTATATAATGCTCTTTAATAAAAGTTAAATGTGTAAATTGTAATGCATTTTTATATGTGTAAATCCTTTAATGTTATTTGATGAATATTAAATTTGTTAAAATCAATATATTTTTATCTGTGTAAGCTATTTAATGTTATTTAATAAAAGTTAAATTTGTTAAAATCAATACAGTTTTAGTCTTAAAAAAAGATATGGACTATAGTTTGTAATACCATTGTTCTAGGATTAACTCTGGATTAGCGGCAAAATTTGACATCAAAGCCTGCCGGCTAAGTGGGAACACCCTGTTATAAACATGTGCAATTTCGTTCATTTTAAATGTTGTCATGAAAACATAAATATAAACATATGCAGTTGTTTTGAGGTGTTTTTTTGTTAAAGGACATACCTCCTGACAATAACCATGGAGGGGTTGAAATTTAAAGACTGCTGGCCTTCTTATATAATAATACAAACTGTAGTTAATTATATATAATGATTAAAATGTACGCAACAAAATACTTGTTTTTCTTATTTTAATTTCGTAGACTTGAAAACTCACTGCAAAGCAAAAGAAGATAGGTTGCCAGGCAACAAAACATACGCCCACAGCAGCTAAATCGTCCGTACAGTCAACAAGAGTTGTCGCATATTTTACTTTTTTCAGTAATGAAACATTTATAATACACTAAAATCATATAACAAGTAACAACTCATTATGTAATTATCAGAAAATCATTCGAATTTGTTTGGCTTTGATAAAGTTCTCCTCCATGCTAACGTTTAGTATACAAAACACGTAATATTCTGAAAATCAATAGGCTTCTTCGTCTCATGACCTTCAATACTGTGTATAAATTTCAAGTCAATTGGATATTAACTTTAGCCTCTAGAGCATCCACAAGATTTTTTGAAGTGATCAAGGGCCATAACTCTAACATGACCCTCAACACTGTGTAAAAATTTAAAGTCAATCGGTTATTAACTTTAGCCTGTGGAGCGTCCACAAGATTTTTTGAAGAGATCAAGGGCCATAACTCTGACAGCAATTATCGGAAATCGCTGACAATCAATAGGCTTCTTCCTTTCATGACCCTAAACACTGTGTATAAATTTAAAGTCAATCGAATATTACCTTTAGGCTCTAGAGCGTTCACAAGATTTTTCAAAGTGATCAAGGGCCATAACTCTAGCACTAATTATCGGATATTGCTGATAATCCCTAGGCTTCTTCGTCTCATGACCGTAAACACTGTGTATAAATTTAAATTCAATCGGATATTACCTTTAGCCTCTAGAGCTTTCACAAGATTTTTCAAAGTGATCAAGGGCCATAACTCTGGCAGTAATTATCAGATATCACTGAAAATCCCTAGGCTTCTTTGTCTCATGGCCTTAAACACTGTGTATAAATCTTAATTCAATCAGATATTAACTTTAGCCTCTAGAGCGTTCACAAGATTTTTTCAAAGTGATCAAGGGCCATAACTCTGGATGCAATTATCGGATATCGCTGAAAATCAATAGGGGACATCCTCTGATGACCTTAAACACTGTGTATAAATTTAAAGTCAATCGAATATTAACTTTAGCCTCTAGTGCGTTCACAAGATTTTTTGAAGTGATCAAGGGCCATAACTCTGACAGCAATTATCGGAAATCGCTGAAAATCAATAGGGGTCTTCCTCTCATGACCTTTAACACTGTGTATAAATTTAAAGTCAATCGGATATTAATTTTAGCCCCTAGAGCGTTCACAAGAAATTGTGGACGATGGACGGACAGACGGACGGGGGCGACGGCAATATACGACCACATTTCTATGTGGGCGTATAAAAATGATTAATCTGAATAGAAATCTAAAATATAGTTATTGGTTGTAAAGGGAGGGAACTGCTCAAAACAATTCATTTTTCTGCAAATTAACGAATATTCCCTGCAGTAATTTAACCAATGTTCCACTGATTATATTGGGTAGTATGTGATAAGTATTTGGTAGTATTAGGCTAGTATTTGCTTGTTTTGGTGTATGTAGGGAGGCAAATGGAACAGCCAGACAGCGGTGTAGCATTTAAAGTACAATTCACGCGGTATAACTAATTTTTTTTAAATTTTTAAATTGATTTGCAGAATTTGAATCATTATGTTGTAGTATTGGGTAGTATGTGGTGATATTGAGGTGGTATTAGGTAGTGCTGGGTATTGCGACTGCAGTCACTATACAATACGTATTGCGATTCATGTGCCACGATATGATACGTATCGCGATTCATTAACTAGGTCATAGTTTTATCAATAAAACATCTTTAAATAAATATGCGATTGTGTTTTTATTAAATTTAAGGTAGTCACTAAAGCCAGGAAATAAATAAACTTGATACTATTTAGTAAACTAAACCCTGCTTGAACGACATAAAATTAAAAAAAATAAAACATCTCAAAAGAAATAAAGTTATTATTGTCTCTTTGTTAAACTGTTTATTTTTTTGAAGTTGAACTGGCCGACCATCTTCTATAAATTATAGCAGACAAACTTTCATATCTTTAAACAGTCGCCACTATAGTGTCTCGTCATACATTGTAAGTTGTCAAGTGAGTGCTGAGAGTGGTTGCATTACCACAATATTTTAGAATAGGCCTAGTTTAACATATTCTACAACAACTTTCGGTGTGTCACCTTTTAAAAACCCAAAGTTTTCCCAAACTTTATATTTATAGTAACACACATGTCAAGACTACTGGACATCGTTTGCGAAGTGTTGTTGTTTCAAATAAAGTTTAGGGAATATTTTAAAGTTTATAGGCTATTTTTGAGAAAATGAAAAAAAGAATCGTGAAAAATCAATTCGGCATCCCACGATTCAATACAGGTATCGTGAGACAGTGAATCTCGATACATCGATTCAACGATATATCGTGCCAGCAGCCCAGCACTAGTATTAGGGTGGTATTGGGTAGTATTGGTTGGTATTGGGTAAATTGTCCCACCGCATTAACATTGCATTCAAACTTAAGAAGTTTTACAATGTAACGGATAGGACACATATTTAGAGATGTCAACAGCATTACAAAGTAATGTTTTGACCAAGCTCTAAGAAAATCACCATTTATATCAACGTTAACTCATGTAAACCCCACCTTCTCCTTCCACACAAGTATATCTGCACCCCTCCCTGAACTCTTCACAAATCAAAACAGTTGTCCAGGGGCGTCATATACATAGTATTTAAAGATGGACGGTCGTAGAAATTTATGTTTCATTAATATAACATAAATCATCATGTATGTCAACATAATCACATTTGGCCTAATTGTAGACATTGCACCCGCCCCCAGATTTCAAAAATGCCCCCTCCATCAAACGCCTGATCAGCACCAAGATTTTGAATCTAATCTATGCAAAAAACTGGTCTGGAAAAACTTAAGTCTCAAAATTTCACTTTTTTGGTGGCAATTCCTCCACTTCAGGCACCGGACTATAGTAATACCCTTACACGTCAGTATTAAATTTTGTCCAGTGCACACCTGGTGAGTTTTAGTAAGATTGTGTGTCAGTACTTGCCAAATTTCCATACTTAATTACTTATTAGAAATACCAGTTACTAAGTATATATAAGTGATTTAATCCCCCCCCCCTCCTCATGCAAATCAGATCTAAATCATATCATCACAATTATTTAGGCTATTTTTATCTAGATACAAATGCCAATCGACCGCATTGTTAGAACTGCATGAGGATCAGAAGTAATCTGACCGATGATGTAAGCTACCGGGTACTGTACGAATGATATTTCGTAACACTTACGGCTGGCCCCCGGATCCATTCACTTGATTTGATAATTGTTTACTTTTGCTACATATATTTTGGACAAACACAAATTTGTACTAAAGCCCTGAGTACAGAATCATTCAATTTTATAGAGCAGAGCGATTAGGCCTACCGGTACCTCAAATTCAGAGATAAGTTTTGCATGCCGCCATTACACAACTACAAACCATACTGATCAATAATCTGCAGGTCGGCTATCAGCATCTAATTACCAAGATCCATCAGACCAGGTTGCATGATGACTCATGATATGAAATAATTTTAATGGATATGGGGAGGGCCACTGTTGCCAATTGTTGATCCTGTAGCCTGGGCTATTAATTGATTGTTTCATGCATAACTCATGGTAAAACTATTCCAATGTGGTTATTTTTTTTCTTTGTATGTTTGTTTTTCGGATGTCTGTTCTTTGTTTGGGGATGGGCTTGGGTTTGGGGAGTCTTTTTTTTTTGTTGGGAGGGGAAGAGACAAGGTTTGGGCCTAACCTAGACCTATGCTATAATTCATTTCCTTTGCATTGTACAAATCAAAATATAAAATAGGCCCTATCTTTAAAACCACACTTTACCGTAAAAGCCTTCAAACAATTAATTCTCAAATTTGCAAAATCTTCTCGCCATTTTTTGTTTGCCAGGGAAATTACATTATAGACTAACTAGTGCTACTAGTACTAGTTGTATTCCGCCAGACGAGACAGCAATAAAGCCCAAATGCGTAGACTAGGTACGGTAGACAATAATGGGACTATTCTGATCATGATGTAAACCTACTACTTTACTGGTACATTATGAAATCAAACTATATGTCTGGTTATTTCTACACCAGGTTCGTTTAACTAAATATATAATAGTAAGTGCAGAATAGCTCCTCGAATTAGCTATTCCTTTGTTTATTCAGGTCCAATGGCAATCCAACAGTGTCTTGCCGATGGCAGATTTGATTCGTGAACAAAGAAACCAAATTGGAATTTCCAATGCAGACAAATAACTGCATTTATTCTATCTAAATATAACCTACCTGCATTTTCTGTCGATAATAATTAATACACAATATCTGCTAAAACTGGAGAAAATAATTTTAAAAATGAAGAACCTATGGATCTGTAAATTGCGAACAAATTTAATGTATGACGGCTTCACTATATGACCCCTGGATAAATATCAGCACGCGCTCGCTTGATACTGAATTATTACTAACGTGAAAACAACCAATCGCTGGCTCGGACTCAAAGAATTCGATAATGATTATTTTGAAGTAAATAGGTTTGCCGTTATCGCGCGGAAGGATGATTTATCCAATAGGCCTAGGCTACAATGCCTACCCATAATAACAACTAAATATCACCAAATGGCACGTGGTATTATTTTGTTAGTTTTGGATAGTAGGCTATTGTCATTGTCATCAACCTGTTATTATCCGATCGCAAAGATTACCACTAGGGTACGTAATATAGCTAGCCCAAAATATGTTGGGGGGGGGGGGGGGGGTCTTCTGGGGGCGCCAATGTAACTGCGGCTGAAATTTGGCCTGCAGCCTAATAAACAAACTAGGTTTACATTTTTGGAAAATTTAACACCAGGAACACAAATTCAGAGAGTTCCAACACAGAGTAGGCCTTAGAATAAAAAAAAATGTCTGCAAAAGGCTATCTCGATTTCCAGATGAAAATTGTGATAATTGTCAAGTAAATAGTAAATGCCAGGCCCAGATTCAGGATTTTCTCGAGAGGGGGGGGGGGCATACATTGTAACAAATGGTAATCATTAGAGTACACGCCCCCCTACGCCTGTATGCTATTATTCACTCTTTTTTTAATTGTTTATGTGTTTGTTTGTTGTTTCGGAGATAATGTAAATCATATGTGGCGCAGCCCCCCTTCACTAACTATAATAGGCCTACTAACGATTGTAAAGTCGACATAAAATTTAAAAAATTGGCAAAAACACCCCTGCAATGCCTTCATCCTCGGTTTTAATATGGTAGGCACAACGCCGGATTAACCATGGTGGGGGCCCTGGGGCCTGTAACATGTGGGGGGCCCCTGATCACCGACCGCTAGCGCCGAAGGCGCGAAGCCCAGCAAAGGGGTTCTGGGGCAGGGTCGTATGTAGGGTTGTAAAAGTGGGGGTGCAGCAGAGTGTCGGGGACGCCAATATAATGCCCGAGTTAGCGAGTGTGGAACGGTGCGTGTGTGTACGTGAGGTCGGGGGACTGGAAGCCCCTCCCCCCGAAAATTTTGAAAATTAGACTGTCACAAACACGTTTTTCACCCACCTGGAGCTACAATCAACGTCGCCCCCGAGTGTCAATTTCGGCAGCGCTATTTCTCATTTTGATGTTAAGAACACCAAAATGAGAAACTCCTTATCCTCTAAACTAGAATTAGTCCGAAACACCATCAGGCGACGTGGATAGGGCGACCAGAACAAAAATCTCTAATCATGTCATTTGGTGGCGGCGCCCCCAAATACCAACAAGGTCCTGTCAAATGTGAATAAGGGCGACCAAAACGAACCCTTTAATGTCATGTGATGGGTCAGGCGCCGACCCAGAAAAAGGTGATAGGATAGGCCCTTCGTCTATATGGGCGGCACCCTTGTCTGGGGTTCACCTCAGAAAATTTTGAAAAATAACGATGCAGGAAACACGTTTTTCTGCCATTGGGGTGATATCTGAGTGGCAATTTTGTGTTTTATATTTCGGCAGATTTTTTGGGAGAGGCATTTGCTCTCAGTGTCCGCACCTTGGGTCCACGCCTGTGGTGGCGCCCAATACCCTCCACATAAAAGATATAAGAAAGTTTTGATCAGGTGTAGGCGCCATTAAAACCAACCGACTCATCAGTGCCTTAGGAGCATAACTATGTGATCATAATCAAGTGTATTATTTTATGATTGAAAGGTTGTCAATTATTTTTTGAGGGAGCGCCTTATTATTCTGGAAATTTTCAGAAATTGGAGTCCGGAAACATGGTTTCCTGGCATTTGAGGCCTTGTGTGGAGCCATTAGGAAAACAAATAAAATTCTGCCACAAAACTAGCGCATTCTGGCGTTATTTCAGTGGACCAATCCATGCGAGTGCTATGAAATGATGATATTTCTAGCGGAGGGGGCTGGACGCAACTGAGATCTTTTGTGGGGGGGCACTGTGGGCAGTGCCCTATGGTTAATCCGGCCCTGGTGATAAATGCAAATGCGAGTGCTATGAAATGATTGCATTTCTAGGGGAGGGGCCTGGACGCAACTGCGATTTTTTGTGGGGGCGGGGGGCGGGGCCCATGCCCCATGGTTAATCCGGCCCTGGGTAGGCATATTGGTTAAATTTTGATTTAAAAACAAAAATTCAGAAAACGTAATGGGGGCGCCGATGTAGCCTACAGTGTCGGATTAGGGCTCTGTTGGCCCCAAGCCACATTTTGACAGATGGCTTGAAAATACAGATATTTATGTTGGGCTCATTGACAAAAGGAAATAAATCAAATTTAGCAACAGAAAATCTATTACACGGACATATTCAGAACATTGTCAGTTTATTTATTTATTTTTCCAAGAGGCATATCAAACATGACAATAGAGTTGATTATATAAAGTTTCATGATAATAAATAATAATTATATAAAGTAACTTGATAATAAATAATAATAATAACAATAATAATAAGATGAGAAGGTTTTGATGAGAGAAAAAGTAATGATGTCATGAATGACTAGCCTCTTGAGGATAACCCATAAAACCTGTTTAAATTAAAACTAGGTTTATTTCCAATGGGGTCCTTGGAGGAGGATCAGGTTATGTCATCATAGAGGGGCAGATTCATTTATGAAAGATGAAGGATGGAATAAGACAATAAATAGTGCAATGTGTGTGTACCATAAGGAATGTGAAGTACAAAGAGATATGAAAGACATTGGATTATACATACATAAGCAAATTAAGACATTTGTTTTGCTAGCAAGTGCTGTTTAACATTTTTCTTAAAAGTGACAATGTTCTCGATTGATTTAAGTGAGTTTGGGATTTCATTCCAGGCCTCAATACTTGAATAGTAAAAAGTTGAATATTGGGTATTATTTTTGCATTTTGGTACAACATAATTATAAATGCTTGATCTAGTACTATGCAGATGAGCATCCCTGACTAAGTGAAAATTGGCTTTCATGTACACCGGAGACCTATTATGAAAGATTTTGTGAACATGGTTCAATTTCAGTTGTTTGACTCTGTTTTCAAGATTTAAACTATTTAAATCTTTATAAAAATTTGGGGTAGGCCGTATTTACTATAACTAGGCCTATAGACATATTATCATTCACTGCCTAGCTACTAGCTAGATTACGACTTTGCGTGCTTTTGTGACTGCAAATTCGTCAGATAGCCTACTTTTTTAAAGTCAATTTTATGAAGTATGATAATCCTCAAAAAAAGTTTTATTTCATTATTTTGTGGCCTGGATTTTGGCTGGCCCTAAGGTACGTGCCTTATTTGCATTGTGGTTAATCCAGCACTGCCGATGTGGCCGTGTGTAGGCCTATTGTCAATATATAGGCCTACTGTATGGATGAAGCCTACCTACGCCGGTCCACTGCGACTGAAATTAGGGCTGCAGCCAGAATTTCTTGCGTGTAGTTCCTCTACAAGGTCTACCCTAATAAACAAACTATGCATTTTTGGGAACCGTATAACACAAAGAACACAAATCCCGAGAGTTCAAAACAAAATGTCTGCAATAATTCGATTTGGGGCCAGATCATAGATGAAAATTGTGATAATTGTCAAGTAAATAATGCTATATTTATACTAATGTGACCGAGTCAAAAGACACGGCTACAGAAAATAATAATCTAAATCGTTGGTTGTTGAAGAGACTTTATTTCGTCCAACTATAGGCCCACTATACATTGAACACAGGACAGCTGTGCTGCTTTCTGTGTGTGTACAATCCGGCTGCTATCAACTAAACTGACACTTTCTCTCTCCCTCGCACGTGCAGACGCTCCCCGGCGAGAAAGGTTACTATAGCTACATGTATGACTAAGACAACGGGTGTCATTAAAGGGACATGCTATCCATTCTCCCACATTCTCCCCAACTTTACAATAAATGCGTCCCTGCATTTAGCGAAATTGAAACATAAAATGAAAATATGTGAGACAAAAAATGAAAAACACAAAACTAACAAGATCATAAAAACATGACAAAAAATCAAACGGAACTGTTCGTCTTTGATTTCAATAAAGACCCTACTTCCCGAATTGCTGTAGCTACTAAAGAATTACTTAATTCAATCATAATACTAGAATAATCCGAATAGACCGCTGTAACCGAATTATTCACTGCACTAACAGGTAGCTTATGAAGATTGCTATGGGTTCCTTTATTTTCACGCGCCGATTGCCGTATTTCTGTATGATTAAATGACAATGACAAGGTTTAATCAGAATTTTCATTAAGATTGGATCGGTTTACTTATGGAATTTGTTGATCATCATCGGACAATGAAGTAGTCCCAATATCAACAGGCTGTTCAACTTGAATACCGTACAAATCATCCCGCGGGTCAACAGGTAGTTCCACCTCTGCATCTGATAGATCGGTAGTCAACGGGTCGTGAACAGTTGGTGGCCACAACTTTTACTCGGTTCGATGTACCGTTTTGGTAAGACTAGAATCATCCACTGGGCTGATAACATAAACATGATTTTCACCACTAATTCTCTCAATTACTGAATAAACAATGGGGGACCAATGATCCTGGATCTTGTTACGTCCTAAAATTCCTCTCGCTTTGTAATATACAAGCTGTCCAGGCTTCAAAGGAGCATCCCAAGCTTTTGCATCAAGTTCATTCCGTTGGTCAGCAGAAGATATCAACATCCCATATGCTTTAGAATAACACTACTGAAGACGGAGTTGGTGGTCACGTACCCATGATTCTGAATGTCCGATTGAATCGCCTAGCAATACATCAATGGGAAGTATCGGGTTCCGACCAAACATCAGGAAATAAGGCGTATAACCTGTCGATGAATGTGTAGACGTATTATACATGAAAGTTAATTCTGGTAAATGATCTGGCCAACGCCGCTTAGCACTAGGTGATAAAGTTCTTAGCAGATTATGTAAGGTGCGGTTAAATCTCTCTGTTTGACCATTACCCTGGGGGTGATAGGGTGTGGTTCGACTCTTCTTGATACCATATAACATGCATAGATGCTTAATAACATCAGACTCACAATTTCTTCCTTGGTCTGAATGGATTCGTCTTGGTACGCCATATCTAACAAACCATTCCTTTACCAGAACTTTAGCTGTAGTAGAAGCTTTCTGATCTTTTGTTGCAACTGCTATA
This sequence comes from Patella pellucida, assembly GCA_917208275.1. Lineage (NCBI taxonomy): Eukaryota > Metazoa > Mollusca > Gastropoda > Patellidae > Patella > Patella pellucida. The sequence continues at coordinate 47,286,227 of OU795037.1, read as the reverse complement.
CTAAATTTTGAAAATACATCATTAATCACCAGGACATTTTCCATACCGTTAGATGATTGATCTAATAAGGAGAAATCCATTGCAATCACCTCTAGAGGTTTGGAGGCTAACAGATTTTTCATTGAGGCATGAAGAACAGGGTTTGGTTTGGCAATCACACATCTTGAACAATTCTTGCATTTGGCTTGAACATCTTTCCACATACCGGGCCAATAACATCTGGACCGCACAAGATTAAATGTTCGTTCAATACCTCGGTGACCTGCTTTATCATGCAAATTTTCCAGAACAGTCTCCTTCAAGGAATTTAGAAGAACTAACTGCTCAACATTACCAACTAAAGGATCGAAAAGGTTTCTATATAACACACCTTTCCTTAGAAATACTCGTTTGGATTGACGGAACAATATCAGCACATCCCTGGATAACTCTCTTTTCTGGGACCTGGTTGGTGATTTACCCTTTTCCCGGAAGGATCTAAAAGTATTAATGGTTGTGTCTGCACTTTGAAGACTTTGTAAATTCTCGTGAGAATAGGACGGTGACATGCCTAAACTTTCACAATATACCGGAGAATCCAAATTTAAAATGACATGTCTCTTAAACATGGCGGAACAAACGATGATTTTGTTACTTCTTCAATTTTCGCGTTTATGTCAATGGAAATGTAACTGCTTTCAGCCACATTTTCCGGTTTCCTAGACAAAGAATCTGCATTGTTATTAGCTTTCCCAGGTGTATATTTTAGTTCAAAGTCAAACACCGCCAGATCTGACAACCAACGCTGTTCAACTGCACCCAGTTTAACGGACTTCAAATGACACAAGGGATTGTTATCCGAACAACAACAAATTTCCGACCTATCAAATAATCACGAAATTTGTCACAAAGAGCCCACTTAAGACCTAACATTTCCAGTTTTCTTGAACTGTAATTTTCCATGTTCCGTTCAGGTCCACGCAGAGCTCTACTGGCGTACGAAATGACACGCAATTGACCATGCTGATACTGAGATAAAACTGCTCCCAGTCCATCATTACATGCGTCAATTTCCACATGAAATGGCCGTGAAAAATCTGCGTAACCCAAAATTGGCGCACTGGTAAGTTTTTCACGTAAAAGTTCAAACGATTGCATACATTTTTCTGTCCACAAAGAAGATATACCCTTCTTGTTCTCAGTTTCTGCTTGTTTCAGAAGACTGTGTAACGGTAATGTTATTTTGGCGTAATTTTTCACATACCTCCGGTAAAATCCACAGAATCCTAAAAATGTTCTCAGCTTCTTAACTGTTGTGGGCTGACCCCATGACTGCACTGTTTTTTTTTCAGGGTCAGTGGCTATTCCACTTGCTGAAACGACGTGTCCGAGATATCGAACCTCCGAACAACAGAAGAAACATTTTGAGGACTTCAATTTAAGTCAATGACTACTCAAAACACTAAAAACATGATCGAGTCTCTCAAGGTGCTTCGGAAAAGATCTGGCGAACACTATCAAGTCATCTAAATATACCAACAGAATCTTTAAAGCATCGTCTCGGAAACAACTCTGCATAAAACGTTGAAAAGTTCCAGGTCCGTTACAAACGCCGAACGGCATACGTTTGAATTCAAATAATCCAAACGGGGTTGTGAACGCCGTTTTGGGTTGGTCTTGTTTATCCATCGCGATCTGGTTACAACCGGATGCTAAATCTAGAGAACTGAACCAACAGCTTCCGTGCATCGCATCAAGGCTTTCCTCGATACGGGGCAAGGGAAAAGAATCCTTAACTGTCTTTGCGTTTAAATGTCGGTAATCAACACATAGTCTCAACTCACCAGACTTCTTTCTGACGATCACTATCAGTGAAGAATACGGACTGTAACTAGGAACTGCAACATTCATATCTACCAGTTGTTGAATATGCTTTCGCACCTCATCAAGCTGTGCAGGTGGTATACGTCGATATGGTAATTTTACAGGAACTTGATCTGTAAGATGAATCTGATGAGTAATAGTTGATGTGTAGCCTATATCATTATCACCTTTACTAAAAACGTTGGAATACTTTAGAAGTAAATCCTCCAACTGCTGACGCTGAACATTATCAAGAGTTTCTGGAATAGGTACAGGTGGGATAACAGGATTCTCCCCAACTTCGCGCAATGTATCCTCTGTCACTCTTTCAACAAATACATGGTCATGGTTCACAGACAGTTTTATGCTTTCGGGATCTATATCCGCTGCCACCACCGCACCTATACGAGTTCTGGGTTTCAAGTTAATATCAGATTCTGAAAAATTAGCAACTTGTACATAACGATTTTCAGTTGATTGTATAATAATGTTACAAACAGCAACATCATTTGGTATATGCATTCTAGTGCATAGTTCTTCTACGAAAGCTGAAACATTGCGAGGTAAACGAGGACCAGTTACCCGTGCTGCTGTAATGCATTTTGAAGGCAGAACTACAGAAGTATTTCCGGCGATCTTCACAAATCCAAGAAGACTCTGTTCGTTACGCGATAACGTCGCAGTAACATTCTCAACGAAACTCTGATCTACGAAATGTTCACGTTTCGCCATATGTTCAAGTACAGACCAATAATGACGGATAACATTCATACCTAACAAGCCTGGTACCTCCTGTTTCCGTTTCCGTGTAGCTGGATTTCACTACAAGTTACCACTGGTTTGGTACCACGCTTCCAAATATACTTAAATTAGCCTGGATAATCCCAATGTAAGGGAGTTCAAGTCCATTTGTTGCACGAACAGTGAGAAATGACGTTTCATGAAGGTCAGCTGAAGACTTCAAATATTTCTCGTAAAATGAGTGTGCGATGGTTGAAACTTGAGATCCAGTATCAAATAAAAACCTGCAAGTTGCATTCTCAATTTTAACTTCAACCTCAGGGCAATCCCCGACAGTCGAACTAAAACTAACACCAGGTGAGTCTTTTGGTTGACTCTCGCCCCCATCTCGACTCACAGTTAAGGGCGGGTTTGGTTTATCTGCTTTCTGGGTAAATCTGGACAATTACGTTGCAGGTCCCCTGGCTTATTGCACCGATAACAACGTCGATCACTGCTACGTTGATTTAACATCGACTGAAATTTTGCGATTTGTTCCTGTTGAGACTCCAATAATTTCTTCATCTGATTTATCTCAGAATCGTTTAATGTTACTTCTTCGGAAAGAGCTGTAGCACCTCTTCGTGATCTGTAATCATCTTCTGACCATTCCAAGGCAGACTGTCTCACGTCGAGGAACGTCAACCCTGGATTTTCTCGAATTTGTTTCTTTAATTCCTTGCGTAAGAATCGCCCAAACCATCAACGAAATGATCTCTAACTGCAGTCTTATATACAGCTTTCAATGGATCCTTTCTATGAACCCTATCCATAATGTCACGAATGCTATATGAAAATTCTCGTACACTCTCTCCTGGTCGTTGACGTCTTTCGTAAAATAATCTGAGCAACTGTGATGTTGAATGTGGTTCGAAAAATGTTTCACGTAATACTTTAAAGATACCGGTCGGGTCATTTTGGACTTGTCTAAGCTTAACTTCCGCTTTCGCATCTCCTTCTAGATACGAATATATCAATCGAGCTTCTTCTGACGTAGGCAAATTTAATGAAGAGACATAACAATGAACTCCCTCTATCCATTCATGTACAGAGACATTATCAAGTGACTTCCACGTACCACTGAATTTCTTTGGTTCTCTTGTTCTGTCTATATATACAACTGGGTTTGATGTATGGAGTCGGGTGGATTCTGATTCTGGATGGAATGCAAATCTGGAATCTGGAGTACGTAAAGGTGTGGACGGAACTCTCGACGCTAATATTGTAGCTGATAATTCCTTTCTTAAGCGTTCGATTTCGGCTTGATAATCATCCTTAGACCTACCTCCGCTAGCCATATTTAACAAGGTACAAAACCAATACAAAAATAGTGATAATTTAAACATACATGTATATTCCGTGGAGCTCTCGCCACGTTAACACATGGACAAAAATTCAATACTAAAAATTGTCGAACACAATGATTGATTACGATATATATTTAAATTACAAAAACTAACATCAAACAAAATAACCACAGTAGAGCTTTCTCTACTTGTGAAAAACAAGATCAATAATAAAGTACTACATACAATAGAGCTTTCTCCGTTGTCATACGAGTGTCACTTTAAGCAAAGTTTATTTTGGAAAACAACACGCCGCAATATCAATCATAAGGTGATGCAACCAACACTTGGCTAAAAGTTTAACTTGATGAACGCCGTCTGACAATAACTGTGAAGCAACAGTAACTCGGGAACTACCACTCTTATTTCTGCGGAAGCGAAAAACGTCATTCAAAAAACCCAAGGTTGATTCGCCTTGTGACAAATTCAACAGTTTAATTTCTCTGTTAATTTCAGATATGTAATTATTAACAGATTTGTCCTGTAATTTGCACTGTTCCGAATTACACCCTGACTGTGTACAGTTATATTTCGAAATTAATATTGGAGGCAGTTCAATAAATTTTATACAAGTTGGAAAGTTTTTTATGATATTTACGGCTCTTCTGTATTGGGACAAGACAAAAGAAACTGGGTCACTACTTTCAGGCCTAACAGTAATTACATGCCCAACTTTTGACGTGACATCACACGTGCCTAGCCACACGTAGACAACAACTGACGAAAAATCTTCAATAAATTTAGGCAAATTTCCTTCCAAATAGTCTATTCCCTGTTTAGTATTTCGGCCACTGAAGCGTACCGTCACTTGAATATTGTGACTTTAAATACCGGCCCTTACTGTCTGTAAGAAATATAGCGACGCTATTCTGTCTGTTCACTATACATGGTAACGGTTTTTCTAAAAATCTTTGCAATTTAGTTAAACTCATAGCAGACAAGACTTATGCATAATTTAAAAACGTAAATAACCATGAATCAATTCAGGAAAAGCCCATTCAGTTAAATGAAATTGGAAAGATCTCACCAATTACGAATCTTTTGAATGGATGACTTCAGACTTGTCTTGAATCTTGTACGATGTCAAAGTGGTCAAACTATCTTTCTCATCCTATCGGCGACGCCAAATGTGACCGAGCCAAAAGACACGGTTACAGAAAATAATAATCTAAATCGTTGGTTGTTGAAGAGACTTTATTTCGTCCAACTATAGGCCCACTATACATTGAACACAGGACAGCTGTGCTGCTTTCTGTGTGTGCACAGTCCGGCTGCTATCAACTCAACTGACACTTTCTCTCTCCCTCGCACGTGCAGACGCTCCCCGGCGGGAAAGGTTACTATAGCTACATGTATGACTAAGACAACGGGTGTCATTAAAGGGACATGCTATCCACTCTACCACACTAACAATTGCGAAGTTGACGTAAAATTAAATGTTTGGCCAAAACTCACCCAAGGCCAGTGCCTTCATCCTCGGTAAAGAATATGGTAAGCCTATTGGTCAAATTTTGATTTAAACCAAAATTCAGAAAACATAACGGACAAGAGGACATCCGGGTCATTTCATATCAACTGGACCAGTTTTGGGAACATGACCCCATCCAAAAAAAATATGTTATAGTAGTATATTGCCTTAAAGGGACAATAACACTCTTGCTAGCTTGACAAGTCTAAAAAAATAGCCTTATTCTAACTACAAGATGTTTAAGTGTCCTACCTGTTGTGTAAATTATCCATTACAACCTATCTTACTTGTCCAGACGGTTCGAAAATATGTTTAAATCCAAGTTGCATTTGAAAGTGTTTACGTAAAGCTTTTCAAACTATGTTACGGCATGTAGGCCTAGTTGAATTTTCCAATTTTTAAAATTAGGTGTGTTAAGATAAAATTTGTATCATTTATTAATTGAAATATTGTAGAATAGTACAAATTGTTGACCAGAATAAAGATTGGGACATATTATTCAGTTACAACAAGAGTGGTATTGGGGCTTTAAACTAACAAATCCGAAATTTAACCTCACTAGGTCAAAAATTCACTGATGTCAAAATTGCCAGACAAAATGGCGAATAGGGTAAACGAATGGTATATCAAGGTTGTGAACCAAGTAGAGGTCACAATTATTTTAAAGCAATTTTGATGAAACTTGAAATGCATGTTTATATAACCCAGAGATCTAGGTTTCTGTCGATATTTGATCCCATCGGAACGTAAGTTCCTGAATTATGTCCCCTGAATGTCCGAAAAATCACCTTTTTTTTAGCTTGTGGTCCCTTTGAGGTCACAATTATTATCCGATTTAAAAAAAAAAGTTTGATTATATTACCCTTACACCCTAAGAAAGGTTCTGTTCAAATTTTTTGGGAAATCAGACCTAAATTGCCATACAAAATGGCCGACGTTTTTAACCTGATTTTGATGACACTTTTAATGCATGTTAATAACACAAAGATCATGGTTCCATTCAATATTTGTGGATATCGATTCGTAACTTCATGAATTATGGCCCTTGATTGTGGGAAAAATCACTTTCTATTTGGCTTGTTCTCTATCCAACTCTTGGATGTGGACGTATCCTGCCTGGCAGCCGCTGGTTTAATTGGCATCTGAAATCTGTGCGGTGATGAAGTTTTAATGGCTATTATTTAATTTTTACGGTGGTTTTAAAATTACATCTAAATAGCCTATACTCCCCAAATCACCTGTCTATTTAAAGTGACTTTTTGTGTAGATTACAAATAAGTAGGCCGGCTAATCATTTTGAATGTATATTGTATTGTTCTAATTTGTGTTGCGTCCAAAATGAGAACACAATGATTAATACGGGTGTGTATACAATCGTAACTTTGCCAGAGGAATTGGATAATCCTGGAAAAATAGTGACTGGTTAATTTGTTCCACATTTTGCCAACTGGTGGCACGAAACGTATGCACTGGACATTGAGTGTGGTGATGCTAAAATCGTAATCTACATCAAAAATTGTAAAGGATTACAAAGATAGCGAGTTCTACTCCTATTAGAAACGTGAGTTTAAAGCACCCAAAAACCTAAAACAATTGACCAATAGAGGTATAATTTCGGATTTGTTAGCGGAAGGCCATATACTATAACATAATCAAAAATTTAAAAAATTGGGGGGGGGGGGACATGTTCCCAACTTTCGCCTATTCATCGAGCTACCAAATGATACTTTGGTTGTTTTTATTCAGTGACACCCGGCTTAGAAATCGCGATTTTTGCAGATTACCAATTTTTTACTGTATTTTCTTAAAATATAGAATATTTTTTAGACTACTTCCGGTTTACGGATTATTGTCGAGATAGATTTAACAAGTGGTACTAAGAAGTGGCTATAGTGTGATTTGACCTATAGGTTGTATATAACAAGGAAAATTAGAAAATATTTCACGATATTTATCATAAATTTCGTAGTCTTGTTAACTCCCTTATACCATTAAAAGCAAATTAACAGATTTAATTTTTTACTGTGTTTTCTTAAAATATCGAATATTTTTGGGACTACTTCCGGTTTACGGATTATTGTCGAGATAGGCTAACAAGTGGTACTAAAAAGTGGATATAGTGTGATTTGTACCTATAGGGTGTATATAACAACCAGCCTGGTGTGGTTTGTACGGAACTCGGTAAAATTCTAATTATGGCAAGATATCTAAATTAACACACCCAGTACAGAAAATACACACTGTCGCACAGATTTTCACCGCTAGCGATAATTAAATCACCCTTAATCAAATCACACCAGGCTGGTTGTTATATACACCCTATAGGTACAAATCACACTATAGCAACGGAACTTAACTTCCTGTACCAGAAGTTTCAGAAAGATCCATTTTAGAAGAAAGGAAAATTAGAAAATATTTCACGATATTTATCATAAATTTCGTAGTCTTGTTAACTCCCTTATACCATTAAAAGCAAATTAACAGATATAACCATTTTAGTAACATTAGTGTAGAAAAGGAAATAAGAGTTGTTTTCGAGATAAAAGCTTCTGAATAGGCTCCAAAAAGGAAAATACTAGACATAATGACCCAAACTTCAAAATTGAGCTAGTTACTGATTCATAATCTGTATGAAATTATAATTCGAATGCTTTCTATTTCATCAAATTATCTTAAAAAATAAGTTGTTAATGATCAAAGTTAGGCGATCACATCAGGTGCTCTTGAGTTCTAAAGCAGAGAAATAAGAACTAAAAGTCATCAATTGACTTAATTATCTCGAGCGCTCGACCTAACTATCTCGAGCGCTCTACTTCACTACCTCGCGATTGTCCGTGAGCCCTCGATTTAATATCTCGAGCGCTCGAGATATTTTTTTTTTTTTTTGCGTGTCCTTAATCAGCCACCGTAGAATCCCAAGGTACAATCTGTACAAATTTGAAGGCAAGCGGAACCCGGAACGTTGCCTGGGCAGTGCAAATGAACCACGTCGCAAAAATGTGCTCATTCTTCAACGCGTTTTATATTGTATTATGGCCGCCATCTTATATCCACCGTCATTTACCAAACAATTCCGAAATATACCCAAAATCCCCAAATTGACAAAAATTTCTTTTTACTTCGCGCATACGTGGCGGCACGCTGGAACCAAAGTTTTCAGATTATTTTTTTGCCCGGGTGCAATGTTTTTTGTAACTATATTTAGACCTGTAACTTAGCGAGTTTTTGACCAATTTTAATACCTTTGAGTTTTTGACCAATTTTAATACCTTTTTGAATTAACTTCACTAAATTTTGACTGATTATAGTGATTTTTTTTCTTGTTAAGATTATTTATATCACCTATGACTGTGAATATGAAAGCTTTAATATCTGCTTAGCAGATCTAGTTAAGCTTTCATATATTTATTGTTTCTGTTAAGATTATTATTAAACTTTCATATGTGATTTTTTTCTTGGTCAGATTATTTATATCACCTAGGACATGTGACAGAAACCGACTGTGAATATGAAAGCTTTAATATCTGCTTAGCAGATTTAGTTAAGTTTCCATATATTTATATATGAAAGCTTATTGTTTCTGTTAAGATTATTATTAAGCTTTCATATATTCATATAGGAAAGCTTATTGTTTCTGTTAAAGTTATTTACAAAAATTATTATTAGGCTTTCAGACTTTCTACAGACTATTGTGATTACTAAAATTATTATTAGGCTTTCAGAATTTTGTCTGAAAGACTATTGTTTTTACTAAAATTACCATTATTAAGCTTTCATATATGAAAGCTTATTGTTTCTGTTAAGATTATTATTAAGCTTTCATATATTCATATATGAAAGCTTATTGTTTTTGTTAAGATTATTATTATTATTATTAAGCTTTCATATATTATTAAGCTTTCATATTTTAATATGAAAGCTTATTGTGTTTGTTAAGATTATTATTAAGCCTTCATATATTCATATATGCAAGCTTATTGTTTCTGTTAAGATTATTATTCTTCCTATTTTTATTAAGCTTTCATATATTCATATATGAAAGCTTATTGTTTCTGTTAAGATTATTATTCTTCCTATTATTAAGCTTTCATATGTATTTACATATGAAAGCTTGTTGTTTCTGTTGAGATTATTATTCTTCCTATTATTATTATTTTTTTATGTGTTTTATTCACAAATCGGATTTCTCAGAATCTACTCATAGGATCTTTCTGAAACTTTTACCTACCCCCCCCCCCCAAAAAAAAATGGGTGGTGGCTGTTAGGCAAATATACTTTCAAAACGTTTTTCGCATCCGAAATTACCGAATTATACGAACAAGTGCAATTGACCTACTTTGCTGTAACTTCGTGACTATTTGACCTATTTTACTAATTCTTTTTTCTGTGGGTATCTTGTAACCTTTACTTCAAATCTGCAATTTCGGATTTTCGAATTTCGAAAATTCGTCGCTGTGATTTCGAGCCGGAAGTAAAAATCAAAAAAACAACTTCTTTAATAGTTGTACGATTTTCATGAAATTTGGTATGTAAGTAGATCTCGCTCATGCGACTTTAAAAATGTTGTTAGAAATTTTCTAAATTATCTCCCCTTGGTGATATTAAGGATCAAAGTTTTCGAAAAATCGACGAAATATAGGTCAGATTGCCTTAAAAAAAAAATTTTTACTAGCTAGGACACTACTGATTCGTACCCCAAAAATTGAGTTTGTAGCCTAAACCGGAAGTGTAACCATCTTGAAATGTGAAAATCGATACTCCTTTGTTGATATTTTACTTACAGACAAGGCAATTATATTTTCCGAATCCTATTAGAAAAGCCGAAAAACTGTCGGGAATAGAATTTTGATTTAGGTCAAGTGATGGACGCCATTTTGAATTGAAAATAAGAACAAGTCGAATGCATTTGACCAACATTGCTGTAACTTTGTGACTTTTTGACCTATTTCATTAATTCTTTTTTCTTTGAATACCTTGAAACATTTACCTCAAATCTGCAATTTCGGATTTTCGAATTTCGAAAATTCGTCGATGTTATTTCGAAACCAAAAGTAGAGATCAGCTTGACAACTTCTTTAATAGTTGCACGATTTTCACGAAATTAAGTATGTGAGTAGATCTGATCGATACGACTTGAAAAATATCATTAGAAATTTTATAAATTATCTCCCCTTGGAGAAATTAAGGATCAAAATTTTCAATAAAATCGACGAAATATAGGTCAAATTGCCTTGAAATTGTTTTTTGTAATAGCTACGACACTACTGATTCGTACACAAAAAATTGAGTTTGTAGCCCAAACCGGAAGTGCAACCATCTAGAAATATGCAAATCGATAAGGCTTTGTTGATATTTTACTTACAGACAAGACAATTATATTGTCCGAATCCTTTTAGGAAAGCCGAAAAACTTTCAGGAATCGAATTTTGATTTAGGTCAATTGCTGGACGCCATTTCGAATTGAATATGAACAATGGTGAAAAATCGGTTCTATTTCAGTAACGGAAGTCACAGAGACTTGAAATGTTCAGGGGGATAGGAGATGGGCTAGCAATGACCTCACACTAAATTTCAGCCAAATCGACCAATAACTATTCATTTTAGCGACCTTAAAGCTGAACTCCGATTATAAAACTACAGAAATAACTAAATAAAAAAAAAGTCACGCTCAAAACAACCGCCATACTTGTTTAAATTTGTTTAACAAACATGGCCGTCGATTTGGGCGACAAACACACAGGCAGGCCCCGCCCACTTTCAGTGTAAACCGTATCAAGCGAAATATCCACATCCGGTAAGATAATAGCCAGCTCTCTGACTAACTGAAGTTTTTCAACTATTAGCTCGCAGAAAATATTATTGCTACACAATTATTATATCTGGTCAGTATATGTTATTTTATATCATTGTTTACTAATTAGACGAAATAAGTCAACCATGGTGTATTTTTGTTCTAAAATAACAGAGAAACCACCTTACCTCAAACAATATAACAAATCTGCTAGCACCATACATTTTTTTCTTATTTCGTGAAATGTTTTGCACAAGAGAGTAGAGACACTAAATAATGTTCTGCGTCATATAGTCTGGTATTATCGTTCCAAAATATATCCAAATCAGTAATACAACTATAGCCCTTCCAATCAAATAAGTATTTTTCCACTTTCAATTGATGTTACAATGGCGATAAAGGGACGTAACATATATTTTTGTCTGGAGATTCCAATAAAGGGAAATTACTTATCCCTTATCGGAGTTACGTCCCTTTGTCGTCATTATATTTATAACCACAATCGAATTTGAAAGTGTAAAAATACGTAATTGATGGGGAGGACTACAGTTTTATTGCTGATTTGGATATATTTTGGAACGATAATACTAGACTTTATTTCCCAGAAAAGTATTTGGTGTTTCTACTCCGTTGTATAAAACATTTCACGGAACAAGAAAAAAATGTATGATGGTGTCACACTGTTGGCAGATTTGTTAGGTAAGGAAGTTTCTCTGTTATTTTTAGACCAAAAGTACATCGCGGTTGACTTATTTCGTCTAATTAATAAACAATGATATAAAATAACATTTCGAACCGGAAGATAAATCAAAATAACAACTTCTTTAATAGTTGCACAATTTTCATGAAATTAAGTGTGTAAGTAGATCTCACTCATGCGACTTTAAAAATGACATTAAATTTTTTAAAAATTATCTCCCCTTGGTGATATTAAGGATCAAAACTTTCCCGAAAATCCGCGAAATATAGGTCAGATTGCCTTGATTTTGTTTTTTTACTAGCTACGGCACTGGTTCGTACACAAAAAATGGAAATTGTAGCACAAACCGGAAGTGCCACCATCTTGAAATGTTAAAATCGATATTCCTTTGTTGATATTTTACTTACAGACTAGGCAATTATATTTTCCGAATCATCTTCGAAAAGCTGTCGGGAATAGAATTTTCATTTTTAGAAAATGATGGACGCCAATTTGAATTGAAAATGAGCAATAGTGAAAAATCCACGATCGTGGGCTTGAAAACATGCAGAATTGTTCGTGGCTTAGATAATCTGTCTCTTATGTACATAGTTATTACATTTAAGGAAAGCTTGGCTCATGGTCGAATGTTTGGTTTTTGAATATCTCAAAAATTCGAAAAACCCCTTTGATGTTTTCCGTGCCGACAAGGTTGTTTTCGAGTTAGGTTGTTTTGACTTCGCGCATGCGTTACGATTGAACCAAAGGTACCATGAGTACTAAATTCCGATGAGGAACTTTTCACGTTAGTACCTACGTACCCTGATATTTTCAAGGTAATATCTGCATTTGTTCAAGCCGTTTGACCGCGGCACTTCGTGTGTCATGACTTTGCGCATGCGCTACGCTAGAACCAAACGTACCATGAGTACCAATTTCCGGCGAGGAACTTTCCACGTTTGTACCTAGGTACCTTGAAATTTTCAAGGCGTTACCTGCATTTGTTCAAGTCGTTTGTTCGTGGCACCTGCCGTTCGTGTTTTTTTTCTAAGTGAATTTACAAAGCTTCCATGAATATGTTTTTGCCCTTGTGCAATGTTTCTAACTATATATCGCGAGTTTTTGACCAATTTTAATTGTATTTTTTGTTAGTTTGTTTGGAGTGGACGTTAAACATCATTTTTTTTTCTCTCTCTCTCTCTCTCTCTCTCTCTCTCTCTGGATGAACTTTCTCGGCCAATGCAGGGATCGAACACCCGACCTTACGCATTTAGCCCTGCTGCATTAGGGACCCCTTGCGCACACTGTATCACATCATAAAGCCTGTCATTGAGTCAACTGGTGTGGTTTCGAATCACCGGTTGTAGGTGGCAAGGAGTAAGGTCGCCTGTCCAACCTTGTTGGGTTTCTCGGGTCCTCCAATTTCTTCCCACTGCTAAAGACACCTACGCGCACGCGAATTATTGAAATAAAAGTAAACCATATGTTAGTCCTGAAATTACCTTGTTTGTGTTGAGTGGACGTTAAACCCCATTTCTCTCTCTCTCTCTCTTCTCTCTCTCGCTCTCTCAATTTGGACCTTATAACTGTAGGGGATCACGTGTCTAGCCAGGTTTTCCGGCGTGGCGCGGTTTCCCCTTGTCAGTGATGCAGGAAGGATCGTCTGAGTGACAAAGGACACCTGACTATTCGTTTTGATGGTTCGGAAACCGAAGTCCTGTGTAAACATTGACGTGCACTTAACAGAGCCCTTGGCAGTCGGAATTCGATATAAGAGTAGCTAGCGCAGCTGTCCGCGCAAAATTTCCCTTAAAGCACACTGCATGCCCGTCTCTATTATCCCGGTTTAGGATCAGAACAGTAGGACGTTGATCCCAATTTCATTTCATTTAGTTATATGCTATCAAGGGGGGGGGGGGGGGGTCACGTGGCTATGTTGGTAAGGTGCTGGCCCGCTAGGCTGAAGGCCGGGTGCGCGATCCATGCATTGGTCGAGAAATTTCATCTCGATTTTCCGTCGTAGTTTCCCATTGTCAGTGATGCAGACGGAGGGCCTGAAACGGACAGGTGCCTAGTCGTTCCAATGGGACGAAAAACCGTGGTCCCGTGTACACATTGGCGTGCACGTAAAAGATCCCTTGGCAGTTGGAATTCAGTTGCTGTCCGGGCAAGAATTTCCATCAGAACAAACTGTATGGCGTATGCCATTGCCCGGCTGCAATGTTTCCAACTATATTTAGACCTGTTACTTCGCGAGTTTTTGACCAATTTCATTTAGTTCTATGCTATAAGGGTGTGTTGCGTGGGTAAGGTGCTGGCTCCATTGCCTGTACACCGGGTGTGCGATCAATGCATTGGCCGAGAAAGATCATCTCTATTTTCCTGCGTGGTTTCCCCATTGTCAGTGATGCAGACGGAGGGCCTGACATTGACAGCTGTCTTGTCGTTCGGAAGGGACGAAAAACTGAGGTCCAATGTACACATTGGCATGCACGTAAAAGATCCCTTGGCAGTTGGAATTCAGTTGTTGCCTGGGCAAAAAATTCCCCCATAGCACACTGTATGGCGTATGCCCGTCTTCAATTAGCCCAGGGTAGTTGCAGAAGCGTAGGCATTAAACCCCATTTTATTTATTCATTCTATGCTATAATAAATGCCGACAAATCATTTGAACTTGTTACACAATACCAGTCTCACACGCGGCATTGTTTTTACATTTCGGTTTGTGTTTCACTACGAATCGACTCCTCAGTTCGTGTTTTTGATTAATTGTTTGCCCGGGTGCGATGTTTCTAACAATATTTAGACCTGTAACTTTGCCAGTTTTTGACCAATGTTAATACTTTTTTCTTGTTATTTTCTTATACGAGCAGAACAGTAGGACGTTGAGCCCCATTTCATTTCATTTAGTTCTATGCTAAACGGGGGGTCACGTGGCTAAGTGGGAAAGGTGCTGGCTCGCTAGCCGGGTGTTCGATCCATGCATCTTTAGCCGAGAAAGTTCATCTCAATTTTCTTGCGCGGTTTCTACTTGGCAGTGATGCAGACGGAGGGCCTGAAACGGACAGCTGCCTAGTCGTTCCAATGGGACGAAAAACCGTGGTCCCGTGTACACATTGGCGTGCACGTAAAAGATCCCTTGGCAGTTGGAATTCAGTTGCTGTCCGGGAAAGAATTTCCATCAGAACAAAATGCATGGCGTATGCCATTGCCCGGCTGCAATGTTTCCAACTATATTTAGACCTGTTACTTCGCGAGTTTCTGACCAATTTCATTTAGTTCTATGCTATAAGGGTGTGTTGCGTGGGTAAGGGGCTGGCTCCCTTGCCTGGACACCGGGTGTGCGATCAATGCATTGGCCGAGAAAGATCATCTCTATTTTCCGGCGTGGTTTCCCCATTGTCAGTGATGCAGACGGGGGGCCTGACATTGACAGCTGTCTTGTCGTTCGGAAGGGACGAAAAACTGAGGTCCAGTGTACACATTGGCATGCACGTAAAAGATCCCTTGGCAGTTGGAATTCAGTTGTTGCCTGGGCAAAAAATTCCCTCATAGCACACTGTATGGCGTATGCCAGTCTTCAATTAGCCCAGGGTAGGTGCAGAAGCGTAGGCATTAAACCCCATTTTATTTATTCATTCTATGCTATAATAAATGCCGACAAATCATTTGAACTTGTTACACAATACCAGTCTCACACGCGGCATTGTTTTTACATTTCGGTTTGTGTTTCACTAAGAATCGACTCCTCAATTCGTGTTTTTGATTAATTGTTTGCCCGGGTGCGATGTTTCTAACAATATTTGGACCTGTAACTTTGACAGTTTTTGACCAATTTCTTGTTATTTTCTTATACGAGCAGAACAGTAGGACGTTGAGCCCCATTTCATTTCATTTAGTTCTATGCTAAACGGGGGGTCACGTGGCTAAGTGAGCAAGGTGCTGGCTCGCTAGCCGGGTGTTCGATCCATGCATCTTTAGCCCAGAAAGTTCATCTCAATTTTCTTGCGCGGTTTCTACTTGGCAGTTCGGATGGGACGAAAAACCGATGTCCCGTGTACACATTGGCGTGCACGTAAAAAATCCCTTGACAGTTGGAATTCAGTTGCTGCCCAGGCAAAAATTTCCCTCATATTATTTTTGCCCGGGTGCAAGGTTTCTAACTATATTTAGACCTGTAACATCGCGAGTTTTTGACCAATTTTTATTAATTTTTTCTTGTTATTTTCTTTAAGATACACGTGACAATGAATGTGAAAGCTTTCATATCTGCATGGGACAGTAGCAGATCTAGTTATTAAGCTTTCATATTTTAATATGAAAGCTTATTGTTTTTGTTAAGATTATTATTCCTATTATTAAGCTTTCATATATTCATATATGAAAGTTTATTGTTTCTGTTAAGATTATTATTCTTCCTATTATTATTTTTTTGTGTGTGTTTTATTCACAAATCGCATTTCTCAGAATCTACTCATAGGATCTTTCTGAAACTTTTACCTACCCTCCCAAACATGGGTGGTGGCTGTTGGGTAAATATATTTTCAAAACGATTTTCGCATCCGTAATCACCGAATTTTACGAACAAATGCATTTGACCTACTTTGCTGTAACTTTGTGACTATTTCACTAATTCTTTTTTCTTTGAATACCTTGACTCCTTTACTTTAAATCTGCAATTTCGGATTTTCGAATTTCGAAAATTCGTCGCCGTGATTTCGAACCGGAAGTAAAAAATCAAGATAACAACTTCTTTAATAGTAGCACGATTTTCGGTAATTTGGTATGTAAGTAAATCTTGCTCATGCGACTTTAAAAATGCTGTTAGAAATTTTCTAAATTATCTCCCCTTGGTGATATTAAGGATCAAAGTTTTAGAAAAAATCGAGGTAATATAGGTCAGATTGCCTTAAAAAAAAATTTGTACCCAAAAAATTGAGTTTGTAGCCCAAACCGGAAGTGCAACCATCTTGAAATGTGAAATCGATACTCCTTTGTTGATATTTTACTTACAGAGAAGGCAATTATATTTTTGCGAATCCTTTTAGAAAAGCCGAAAAACTGTCGGGAATAGAATTTTGATTTAGGTCAAGTGATGGACGCCATTTTGAATTGAAAAAAAGAACAAGTCGAATGCATTTGACCAACATTGCTGTAACTTTGTGACTTTTTGACCTATTTTATTAATTCTTTTTTCTTTGAATACTTCTTTTATAGTTGCAGGATTTCACGAAATTGAGTATGTGAGTAGATCTTTTCAATACGACATGAAAAATATCATTAGAAATTTTCTAAATTATCTCCCCCTGGAGAAATTAAGGATCAAAATTTTCCAAAAAATCGACGAAATATAGGTCAAATTGCCTTGAAATTGTTTTTTGTAATAGCTACGACACTACTAATTCGTACACAAAAAAATGAGTTTGTAGCCCAAACCGGAAGTGCAACCATCTTGCAATATGCAAATCGATAAGGCTTTGTTGATATTTTACTTACAGACAAGGCAATTATATTTTCCGAATCCTTTTAGGAAAGCCGAAAAACTTTCAGGAATCGAACTTTGATTTAGGTCAACTGCTGGACGCCATTTTGAATTGAAAATGAACAATGGTGAAAAATCGGTTCTATTTCAGTAACGGAAGTCACAGAGACTTGAAATTTTCAGGTTGATAGGAGATGGGCCAGCAATGACCTCACACTAAATTTCAGCCAAATCGACCAATAACTATTCATTTTACCGACCTTAAGCTTCCCACGAGAGATAAAATTTTGCCATTCGGTGCCATTTGCAATTTTTGACTCTAGATTCGAATAACAAAACACTCAAACGAACTCCAACACTCGCCATTTCGTGCCTAACGCTACAGTTCATAATGATAATAATGATTTTCGTATATTTTAATTATACGCCCACATGGAAATGTGGTCGTATATTGCCGTCGCCCCCGACCGGCCGCCGGGATAGATTTGCACTGCCCAGGCAACGTTCCAGTGGTCCGATTGCCTTCAAATTTGCAAAGATTGTACCTTGAGATTCTAGCTAACTGATATAAAAAATGGAAATGAGAGATTCCGGAAACAATGAAAATAAATTACAAACCCAACTTATAGCTCGGCCCCTATGGGTTCGAATCAAAATTTGTTGGCTGGGAATAATAGCCTTGACAATTCTCTCCATTGTATAAAAAGTTGGCAGCTCTCACACGAATGCCATGCACGCGGCACGATATTTAAAACTTAGGCGTTTTTCGACATTCGCGCATGCGCACAGCTGGAACCAATAGCACCAGCGGTACCAAACTCTGGCCCCACCCTGCTCTCGCTGATGCCTAGGTGTCCTTCAAGTTTCAGCTTGATAACTGCATTCCTTCTAGTCGTTTACATCTGAGACTCACTGGACAAGCATTATTCACCGATGTACCCGCACCCCCACCTGTAAACGCCCCGAAGGGTGCCCGGACTGGTCTCTAGGCTTGGTATTCAAAAGGTATAACCACCCCGCCGAGTCGCTGCGTCACGTCAAAATGCCCGTCCGGGGACCTGAAGTGAGCGAAACGGGCCCATGAAGTGTAGTTTGACCCTACCTTGACCTTCGAGGGGTCAAGAGCCTAGATGCACTCATCAATGTCCTTTCATGTGAGAGCTTGACCTTTGACCTGACTTTTGACCTGACCTTTGACATTGGGGTCGAAAAATTCCCAAAACTTAGGTAGGTACCGTCCCGAAAATCTGCATCAAGATCAAGGCCACGACCCACAAACCCGTCGACGGGGCCGTCCCTGAGGTCAAGGTCATGATCTTGGCTGACCTTTACTGGCCTGAGAGATCAATCCCGTGTTTTGTGCATTTCCCGTTTTTAGTGCATTTCACGGCATCGCGTCGCGGCGGCTCAATTTTTACCCCAGCCATCTGAAAGTTTAATACAACCTGCGCAGCAATTTGAATACAAATTCAGCCCGGGATAGAAGTTCCGCTTTTTTGCTGTGCATTACTCCTATTTTGATCCGACTAAATTTCGTTTTGTATTTGTCCCACCATGTAAGTGTAATTTTTTTAGATACCTGATGACATATGACCCTTGGCATGTGACCGGAAATGACTGTTCATATGAAAGCTTTCATATCTGCTTTGCAGATCTAGTTATTATTATTATTATTATTATTTTTTTTTTTGTGTGTTTTTCCTGCAAATCTTATATCTCAGAATCTAACCGTGGGATCTTTCTGAAACTTTGACGTACCCCCCCCACCCCTGAGGATGGGTGGTGGCTTTGGAATAGGCATATTTTTAAAAACGTTTAACACATCCGAAATCACCGAAATTTACGAACAAATACACTTGATCTAGTTAGCTGTAACTTTGTGACTATTTGACCTATTTTACTAAAACAAAATTCTTTGAGTTTCTTAAATCATATAATTCAAATCTGCCATTTCGGATTTTTCGAATTTCGAAATGCGCCCCCGTGATTTCGTACCGGAAATTAAAATCAAAATGACAACCTCTTTAATAATTGGTCGATTTTTATGAAATTAGGTATGTTAGTAAAATAGTATTATAAATTTTGTAAATTATCTCTCCTTGGCGATATAAAGGATCAAAGTTTTCAAAAAAATCTTCTAAATATAGGTCAGATTGCCTTGAATTTGTTTTTTTGTACTAGCTACGACACTACTGATTCGTACATAAAAAATAGAGTTTGTAACCAAAACCGGAAGTGCTTCCATCTTTAAATGTTAAAAATAAATAAGGCTTTTTTGGTATTTTACTTACAGACATGGCAATTATATTTTCCGTGTAGGAAGGCCAAAAAACGGTAGCGAAAACATTTTTGATTTCTGGCAAATCATGGACGCCATTTTGAATTAAAATGACATATAGTAAAAACTCCGGCAGTGTGAAGTTAGCTCGATTTTCGTTTTTCGTTATTCGACATTGGTGAATATCGTAAAACGAGCTACTCGTTTTTCGATATTGGCGAATAACGAAAAACAACTAGCTCGTTTTTCGTTATTCAAATTTGAATATCAAAAAAGCAGATTTGGTGGATGTATATCTACATAATGTCTCCAAAACACATTATTTAAATCAGTTATCTAAAATGAACTAAAGATATCATAAATGAGGATGCCTGAGCAGTGGATTCACAAAAAAAACTGTTCAAACTCGTTGTTTTTGATATTGGCGAATCTCGAAAAACGAGCTACTCGTTTTTCGTTATTCAAACTTGAATATCAAAAAAGGAGATTTGATGGATGTATATCTACATGATGTCTCCAAAACACATTTGATTAAATCACTTTTGTAAAATGAACTAAAGATATTTGATATTGGCGAATGTCGAAAAACGAGCTACTCGTTTTTCGTAATTCAAACTTGATTATCAAAAAAGCAGATTTGATGGATGTATATCTACATATTGTCTCCAAAACACATTTAAATAAATCAGTTATCTAAAATTATCAAAATATATCAGAAATGAGGATGTCTGAGCAGTGGATTCACATAAAAACTGTTCTTTCTCGTTGTTTTTTTGATATTGGCGAATCTCGAAAAACGAGCTACTCGTTTTTCGTTATTCAAACTTGAATATTTTATGGATGTATATCTACATAATGTCCCCAAAACACATTTTATTAAATCAGTTTTGTAAAACAAACTAAAGATATCATAAATGATGATGCCTGGGCAGTGGATTCAAATAAAAACTGCTATTTCTCCTTGTTTTTGATATTGGCGAATCTCGAAAAACAAGCTACTCGTTTTTCGTTATTCAAACTTTAATATCAAAAAAGCAGATTTGATGGATTTATATCTGCAGAATGTCCCCAAAACACATTTTATTAAATCAATTTTGTAAAACAAACTAAAGATATCATAAATGATGATGCCTGAGCAGTGGGTTCAAATAAAAACTGCTATTTCTCGTTGTTTTTTGATATTGGCGAATGTCGAAAAACAAACTACTCGTTTTTCGTTATTCAAACTTGAATATCAAAAAAGCAGATTTGATGGATGTATATCTACATATTGTCTCCAAAACACATTTAAATAAATCAGTTATCTAAAATTAACTAAATATATCAGAAATGAGGATGCCTGAGCAGTGGATTCACATAACAACTGTTTCTTCTCGTTGTTTTTTGATATTGGCCAATGTCGAAAAACAAGCTACTCGTTTTTCGTTATTCAAACTTGAATATCAAAAAAGCAGATTTGATGGATGTATATCTGCAGAATGTCTCCAAAACACATTTTATTAAATCAGTTTTGTAAAACAAACTAAAGATATCAGAAATGAGGATGCCTGAGCAGTGGGTTCAAATAAAAACTGCCATTTCTCGTTGTTTTTTGATATTGGCGAATGTCGAAAAACAAGCTACTCGTTTTTCGTTATTCAAACTTGAATATCAAAAAAGCAGATTTGATGGATGTATATCTACATATTGTCTCCAAAACACATTTGAATAAATCAGTTATCTAAAATTAACTAAATATATCAGAAATGACGATGCCTGAGCGGTGGATTCACATAAAAACTGTTCATTCTCGTTGTTTTTTGATATTGGCGAATCTCGATAAACGAGCTATTTAATAGCAGTTTTTATTTGAACCCACTGCTCAGGCATCATTATTTATGATATCTTTAGTTCGTTTTACAAAACTGATTTAATAAAATGTGTTTTGGAAACATTCTGCAGATATAAATCCATCAAATCTGCTTTTTTGATATTCAAGTTTGAATAACGAAAAACGAGTAGCTCGTTTTTCTAGATTCGCCAATATCACAAAACAACGAGAAAGAACAGTTTTTATGTGAATTCACTGCTCAGGCATCCTCATTTCTGATATCTTTAGTTCGTTTTACAAAACTGGTTTAATCAAATGTGTTTTGGAGACATTATGTAGATATACATCCATCAAATCTCCTTTTTTGATATTCAAGTTTGAATAACGAAAAACGAGTAGCATACGCCAATATCAAAAAACAACGAGAAAGAACAGTTTTTATGTCAATCCACTGCTCAGGCATCCTGATTTATGACATATTTAGTTTGAATAACGAAAACCCAGTAGCTTGTTTTTCGAGATTGGCCAATATCAAAAAACAACGAGAAATAGCAGTTTTTATTTGAACCCACTGCTCAGGCATCATTATTTATGATATCTTTAGTTCGTTTTACAAAACTGATTTAATAACATGTGTTTTGGGGACATTATGTAGATATACATCCATGAAATCTCCTTTTTTGATATTCAAGTTTGAATAACGAAAAACCAGTAGCTCGTTTTTCGAGATTCGCCAATATCAAAAAACAACGAGAATGAACAGTTTTTATGTCAATCCACTGCTCAGGCATCCTGATTTATGAAATATTTAGTTCGTTTTACAAAACTGATTTAATAAAATGTGTCTTGGAGACATTATGTAGATATACATCCATCAAATCTGCTTTTTTGATATTCAAGTTTGAATAACGAAAAACCAGTAGCTTGTTTTTTGAGATTCGCCAATATAAAAAAACAACGAGAAAGAACAGTTTTTATGTGAATCCACTGCTCAGGTATCATCATTTAGGATATCTTTAGTTTGTTTTACAAAACTGATGTAATAAAATGTGTTTTGGGGACATTCTGCAGATATAAATCCATAAAATCTGCTTTTTTGATATTCAAGTTTGAATAACGAAAAACGTGTAGCTCGTTTTTCGAGATTCGCCAATATCAAAAAACAACGAGAAAGAACAGTTTTTATGTGAATCCACTGCTCAGGCATCCTCATTTCTGATATATTTAGTTAATTTTAGATAACTGATTTATTCAAATGTCTTTTGGAGACAATATGTAGATATACATCCATCAAATCTGCTTTTTTGATAATCAAGTTTAAATAACGAAAAACGAGTAGCTCGTTTTTCGACATTTGCCAATATCAAAAAACAACGAGAAGGAACAGTTTTTATGTTAATACACTGCTCAGGCATCCTGATTTATGACATATTTAGTTCGTTTTACAAAACTGATTGCATAAAATGTGTTTTGGAGACATTCTGCAGATAAACATCCATCAAATCTGCTTTTTTGATATTCAAGTTTGAATAACGAAAAACGAGTAGCTTGATTTTCGAGATTCGCCAATATCAAGAAGAACGAGAAAGAACAGTTTTTTTTGTGAATCCACTGCTCAGGCATCCTCATTTAGGATATCTTTAGTTTGTTTTACAAAACTGATTTAATAAAATGTGTTTTGGGGACATTCTGCAGATATAAATCCATCAAATCTGCTTTTTTGATATTCAAGTTTGAATAACGAAAAACGAGTAGCTCGTTTTTCGAGATTCGCCAATATCAAAAAACAACGAGAAGAAACAGTTGTTATGTGAATCCACTGCTCAGGCATCGTCATTTCTGATATATTTAGTTAATTTTAGATAACTGATTTATTCAAATGTGTTTTGGAGACAATATGTAGATATACATCCATCAAATCTGCTTTTTGATATTTAAGTTTGAATAACGAAAAACGAGTAGCTTGTTTTTCGACATTCGCCAATATCAAAAAACAACGAGAAATAGCAGTTTTTATTTGAACCCACTGTTCAGGCATCATCATTTTTGATATCTTTAGTTCGTTTTACAAAACTGATTAAATAAAATGTGTTTTGAAAACATTCTGCAGATTTAAATCCATCAAATCTGCTTTTTTGATATTCAAGTTTGAATAACGAAAAACGAGTAGCTCGTTTTTCGAGATTCGCCAATATCAAAAAACAACGATAAAGAACAGTTCTTATGCGAGTCCACTGCTCAGGCATCCTCATTTCTGATATCTTTAGTTTGTTTTACAAAACTGATTTAATCAAATGTGTTTTGGAGACATTATGTAGATATACATCCATCAAATCTCCTTTTTTGATATTCGTGTTTGAATAACAAAAAACGAGTAGCTCGTTTTTCGAGATTCGCCAATATCAAAAAACAACGAGAATGAACATTTTTTATGTGAATCCACTGCTCAGGCATCATCATTTATGATATCTTTAGATTGTTTTACAAAACTGATATAATAAAATGTGTTTTGGGGACATTCTGCAGATATAAATCCATCAAATCTGCTTTTTTGATATTCAAGTTTGAATAACGAAAAACGAGTAGCTCTTTTTTCGAGATTCGCCAATATCAAAAACAACGAGAAAGAACAGTTCTTATGTGAATCCACTGCTCAGGCATCCTCATTTCTGATATCTTTAGTTTGTTTTACAAAACTGATTTAATAAAATGTTTGGAGACATTATGTAGATATACATCCATCAAATCTGCTTTTTTGATATTCAAGTTTGAAAAACGAAAAACCAGTAGCTCGTTTTTCGAAATTAGCCAATATCAAAAAACAACGAGAAAGAACAGTTTTTATGTGAATCCACTGCTCAGGCATCATCATTTATGATATCTTTAGTTTGTTTTACAAAACTGATTTAATAAAATGTGTTTTGGGGACATTCTGCAGATATAAATCCATCAAATCTGCTTTTTTGATATTCAAGTTTGAATAACGAAAAACGAGTAGCTCGTTTTTCGAGATTCGCCAGTATCAAAAAACAACGAGAAAGAACAGTTTTTATGTGAATCCACTGCTCAGGAATCCTCATTTCTGATATATTTAGTTAATTTTAGATAACTGATTTATTCAAATGTGTTTTGGAGACAATATGTAGATATACATCCATCAAATCTGCTTTTTTGATAATCGAGATTGAATAACGTAAAACGAGTAGCTCGTTTTTCGACATTCGCCAATATAAAAAAACAACGAGAAATGGCAGTTTTTATTTGAACCCACTGCTCAGGCATCCTCATTTCTGATATCTTTAGTTTGTTTTACAAAACTGATTTAATAAAATGTGTCTTGGAGACATTATGTAGATATACATCCATCAAATCTGCTTTTTTGATATTCAAGTTTGAATAACGAAAAACCAGTAGCTCGTTTTTCGAGATTCGCCAATATCAAAAAACAACGAGAAAGAACAGTTTTTATGTGAATCCACTGCTCAGGCATCATCATTTATGATATCTTTAGTTTGTTTTACAAAACTGATTTAAAAAAATGTGTTTTGGGAAATTCTGCAGATGTAAATCCATCAAATCTGCTTTTTTGATATTCAAGTTTGAATAACGAAAAACGAGTAGCTTGTTTTTCGAGATTCGCCAATATCAAAAACAACGAGTTTGAACAGTTTTTTTGTGAATCCACTGCTCAGGCATCCTCATTTATGATATCTTTAATCAAATGTGTTTTGGAGAAATTATGTAGATATACATCCATCAAATCTGCTTTTTAGATATTCAAGTTTGAATAACGAAAAACGAGTAGCTCGTTTTTCGACATTCGCCAATATTGAAAAACGAGCTAGTTGTTTTTCGTTATTCGCCAATATCGAAAAACAGGTAGCTCGTTTTTCGATATTCACCAATGTCGAATAACGAAAAACGAAAATCGAGCTAACTTCACACTGCCAAAAACTCCTCATTATTGGGCTTGGAAACATACACAATTGGTCGTGGCTTAGAGAGTGTGTCCCCTATTAACGAAATTAATACATTTCAGGATAGCCTGGCTCATGGTCGAGTGTTTGGTATTCTAATATTTCAAAAATTCGAATTTCGACTTTGACGTATTCTGTGCCGACAAGGTTGTCTTCGAGGTTAGCGGTTTTGACTTCGCGCATGCGCTACGCTAGAACCAAAGGTATGATGACTACCAAACTCCGGCCCCCTACTGGTCACGTTGGTATCTAAGTGTCCTTAAAATTTTCAGATCGTTACCTGCATTCCTTCAAATCGTTTACATGTGAGGCGGCGAATTTTTTCTCTTTTTTTTAAAGTAAATTCCCGCACTCCGTAAGGGGAAAAAAATGTTTGTTTGCCCTATTAGCGCCAAAAATTCTTCAATTAATCTGTTCTTTTGGCACGATGAGCCCATTTACTATCCCGAATTTTGAGTACTGGTCCCATCTGATTAAGATGAAAAAAACAAAAGTTATGGCCAAAAAAACGATTTTACTGCTTTTTTCGCCGATTTTGTGACTAAAAAAGTTTTTTAGAATTTTGAAATTGCAAACGACAAGATAAAGTCTTTTTGTTAGTCTCATGTGATGGGTATGAGTCTTCTGCCCCGATGCGGATTGGGTTTGATTTTTTCAAAATGGCGGACTAACTTTTTGAGACTAACAAAGTTTTAATGTTTTGAGACTGCCGAGTCATCATTGGGGGTATTTTAAAAAAAATAAAATATACTGGTTGGATGTGCCGCGATGAGATTAGTAACATATTAAAAGGAGAACATGATCGAATAAAAATTCGAAAATATATGGCCATTTTTCACGAAAAACAAAAGTTGCTGGGTCGGCTTGGGTTCGAATTGCTAGACAACATCCCAAGGCCCAATCTCTGAAAATTTCAAGAAATTCCGACAACCCTAACCCCTGCTAAAACACGCTAGCGCAAATAGGCCTATTTTTTGCCTATTTTTTTAATTTTTTTTGACTAACAAGTCACTTTTTTGTGCGCTACGTTTGAGACCCTATATCTCTGCCGCTATGGGTTCGAATCCAGATGTTTTAGTCGGGATTGATAGCTTGGACACTTCCCTCCATCGTATTAAACGGAGGGCCATGTTTGCTGCCTTATAGCTCGGCCCCTATGGGTTGGAATCTAAATGTGTTGGGTGGGAAAAATAGCCTTCACAATTCTCCCCGTTGTATTAAAAGATGGTAGCTTTCACACGAATGCCATGCACGCGGCACGATATTTAAAGGTGCCCGAGCGGGTCTCGAGGCTTGGTATTCAAAGGGTAAATCTCTGGAATTTCTAGCGGTTGGCTGTGCCGCGATGATGTTTATCCAATTAAAAGGAGAGAATATTCAGATATCAAGAACAAAAAAAAATCTATTACAATTTTTAAAGGAAAAAAAGTTTGATGGGTGGGGGTGGGTTTGGAATTTATTTTCATTGTTCCGGGAATCTCACTTATCTCCATTTTTTATATGTGATAGCTAGAAACTCAAGGTACAATCTTTGCAAATTTGAAGGCCATCGGACCACTGGAACGTTGCCTGGGCAGTGCAAATCTATCCCGGTCGCGAAAATCTGCATTCGGCAAACCTCGATGGATGATACTATGAGCGGACGTTTTATGACCTTGACATATACATGATATACATAGTATTAAAATCCCTATGAAATATTTTAATTATTTACTGCTATAATATGAAATATCACTATTACTCCCCAGTTAAATAAAAATCGGTCACCGGGTGCTGTACAACTTCAAGGACCCTGGCTTCTAGTTAAAAAACTTTTAACCTTAAACTGAGTAAGGCGGAAGATGTCAGTAGTGGAACCATTTCTACCTGGCCTCAAGTGCCTGCGACCAACTCACACTTTCTATTGCAAGAAAAATTTATTTTTACTAGTCTAATTCAAGTTTAAATATAAACCATATTTTATCTGAAAATCAATGTCGAAATTTAATGTATTATATATGATACAATGGGCCTGAGGCATATTTTATTGATGTATAGAAATTAATACAGTGTTCTTATTGTGTGTTAAAAGAGTGCCAGAAATATCTTGAAATTCAGCCATTTGTGTATTTAGTATATCAATTATATGTGTGTATTACAAAGCTCTGATTTGTGTGATTTGTGTACACCCTGCTCGCGTCAATACCATTGACCATGTACATATTTATTCTGCTGCCAACCCCCTACGCGAACATGACCAAATCATGAAACATTGTCTAGTCGTTTGAATGTAACGACAAAACAAGGCCAGCGTGGTTCAGTTGTGCAGAACGGGAGGCCTTTTAAGG
Organism: Patella pellucida; assembly: GCA_917208275.1. Lineage (NCBI taxonomy): Eukaryota > Metazoa > Mollusca > Gastropoda > Patellidae > Patella > Patella pellucida. The sequence goes on along the minus strand of OU795037.1, from coordinate 47,258,447 downwards.
AAGAATGTCTAGTCACCGAGGTCACTGTGGTGAAGGACGGGAGGCCCGGCAAGGATCCATGTCTAATCGTTTGGATGCGAAGGAAAACTCGGACCCCCTAGTCCGTGGTGCAAGGATTAGTGTCTAGTCGTTCGGATGGTTACAAAAACCCGAGGTCAGTGTGGTTCCCCGTTGTCAATGAAAGGCCTAGCAAGGATCTGTGTCTAGTCGTTTGGATGGGTACAATCTGTGCAAATTTGAAGGTAATCGGACCACCGGAACGTTGCCTGGGCAGTGCAAATGAACCCCGTCGCGTTAATTTGCTAATTCTTCAACGCGTTTTATATTGTATCATGGCCGCCATCTTGGGTCAAACATGGTTTCTCAAAACGAAGGGCCATGTTTGCTGCCTTATAGCTCGGCCCCTATGGGTTCGAATCAAAATGTGTTGGCTGGGAATAATAGCCTTGACAATTCTCTCCATTGTATAAAAAGTTGGCATCTCTCACCCAAATGCCATGCACGCGGCACGATATTTAAAACTTTTTAGACGTTCGCGCATGCGCACAGTTGGAACCAATAGCACCATCGATACCAAACTCTGGTCCCACCCTGCTCTCGCTGGTGCCTAGGTGTCCTTTAACTTTCAGCTTGATAAATGCATTCCTTCTAGTCGTTTACATCCGAGACTCACTGGACTTTCAAGCATGTACCCGCACCCCCACCTGTAAACGTCCCGAAGGGTGCCCGGACGCGTCTCGAGGCTTGGTATTCAAAGGGTATATCCACCCCGCCGAGTCGTTGCGTCTTGCAAAATGCCCGCCCGGGGACCGGAAGTGGGCGAAACGAGCCCATGAAGTGAAGTTTGACCCTACCTTGACCTTCGAGGGCCTCGTGGCATGGAAAGGGTCATGAGCCTAGATGGAGTCATCAATGTCCTTTCATGTGAGAGCTTGACCTTTGACATAACCTTTGACTTTGGGGTCAAAAAAATCCCAAAACTTAGGTACCGTCCCGAAAATCTGCATCAAGGTCAAGGTCAAGGCCACGACCCACAAACCCGTCGACGGGGCCGTCCCTGAGGTCAAGGTCATGACCTTGGCTGACCTTTACTAGCCTGAGAGATTTGTGCATTTCCCGTTTTTTTGTGCATTTCACGACATCGCGTCGCGGCAGCTCAATTTTTACCCCTACCGTCTGAAAGTTTAACACAACCTGCGCAGGTTGTATCAATTTTTCAGACGATTTGAATAAAAATTGAGCCCGGGATAGAAGTTCCGCTTTTTTGCTGTGCATTACTCCTATTTTGATCCGACTAAATTTTCTTTTGTATTTTCCCCATCATGTTTATAAGGTAAGGGTAATTTTTGTAGATACCTGATGACATATGACCCTTGACATGTGACCGGAAATGACTGTTCATATGAAAACTTTCATATCTGCTTTGCAGATCTAGTTATTATTATTATTATTTTTTTTGTGTTTTTCCTGCAAATCTTATATCTCAGAATCTAACCGTGGGATCTTTCTAAAACTTTCCCCTCCCCCCTCCCCCGAGAATGGGTGGTGGCTTTGGAATGAATATATTTTCAAAACGTTTTACCCATCCGAAATCACCGAAATTTACGAACAAATACATTTGACCTACTTAGCTGTAACTTTGTGACTTATTGACCTATTTTACTAAAACAAAATTCTTTGAGTTTCTTAAATCATTTACTTCAAATCTGCCATTTAGGATTTTTCGAATTTCGAAATTCGCGCCCGTGATTTAGTACCGGAAGTTAAAATCAAAATGACAACTTCTTTAATAGTTGGTCGATTTTTATGAAATTAGGTAAGTAGATCTTATCGATACGAATTAAAAATATTATTAGAAATTTTGTAAATTATCTCCCCTTGGCGATATCAAGGATCAAAGTTTTCAAAAAAATCTACTAAATATAGGTTAGATTGCCTTGAATTTTTTTTTGTACTAGCTACGACACTACTGATTCGTACACAAAAAATGGAGTTTGTAACCCAAACCGGAAGTGCTTCCATCTTGAAATGTGAAAAATAAATAAGGCTTTTTTCGTATTTTACTTACAGACATGGCAATTATATTTTCCGAATCCTTGTAGGAAGGCCAATAAACGGTAGCGAAAACATTTTTGATTTCTGGCAAATCATGGACGCCATTTCGAATTGAAAATGACATATAGTGAAAAATCCTCATTATTGGGCTGGAAAACATACACAATTGGTCGTGGCTTAGAGAGTGTGTCTCATATTAACGAAATTAATACATTTCAGGATAGCCTGGCTCATGGTCGAGTGTTTGGTATTCTAATATTTCAAAAATTCGAATTTCGCCTTTGACGTTTTCTGTGCCGACAAGGTTGTTTTCGAGGTTAGCGGTTTTGACTTCGCGCATGCGCTACGCTAGAACCAAGGGTATGATGACTACCAAACTCCGGCCCCCCACTTGTCCCGTTGGTCCCTAAGAGTCCTGAAATGTTCAGATGGATACATGCATTCCTTCAAGTCGTTTACATGTGAGGCGGCGGATTTTTTTCTCGTTTTTTTTACAGTAAATTCCCGCAGTCCGTAAGGGGAAAAAAGTGTTTTTTTTGCCCTAGCAGCGCTAAAGATTCTTCGATTAACTTGGTTTTTTATGGCACGATGTGCCCATTTAGTAGCCCGAATTTTGAGTACTGGTCCCATCTGATACCGATGAAAAAAACAAAAGTTATGGCCAAAAAAAGGGCGAAACGGGCACATGAAGTGAAGTTTGACCCTACCTTGACTTTCGAGGGCCACGTGGCATGGAAAGGGTCATGACTCTAGATGCACTCATTAATGACCTTCATGTGAGAGCTTGACCTTTGTCCTGACCTTTGACCTTGGGGTCGAAAAAATCCCAAAACTGAGGAACCGTCCCTAAAATCTGCATCAATGTCAAAGTCAAGGTCACGACCCACAAGCCCGTCGACGGGGCCATACCTGAGGTCAAGGTCATGACCTTGGCTGACCTTTACTGACCTGAGAGATCAATCCCGTGTTTTTTGCATTTCCCGTGTTTTTTTTTGCATTTCACGGCATCGCGTCGCGGCGGCTCAATTTTTAACCCAGTCGTCTAAAAGTTAATACAACCTGCGCAGCACCCTAGCACATGTTGTATCAATTTTTCAGACGATTTGATTCAAAATTGAGCACGCGCTAGAAGTTCCGCTTTTTTGCTGTGCATTACTCCTGTTTTGTATATTTCCCATCATGTTTATAAGGTAAGTGTAATTTTTTTCGATACCTGATGACATATGACCCTTGACATGTGACCGGAAATGACTGTTCATATGAAAGCTTTCATATCTGCTTTGCAGATCTAGTTATTATTATTATTTTTACATAATTTATATAGCGCAGATTCCATTATCAAGTGTTCGAATGCGCTTAACAATAATGTATAAATCATATAAAAATGAAATAAAATCATAAAAATAAAAAGTATAATGGCTAAAATTAATTTAAAAAAAAAATTGTTAATAAGATATGGAAACTGTTTAAAATTATAAACAAAGATAAATTATGTAAAAGCTTGTACAAATAAGTGAGTTTTGAGAAGTGATTTAAAATTTGGTAAGGTGTGACACCTGCGTATATTAATTGGAAGTCCGTTCCAAAGCAATGGCGAGAGTTAATCAGGCTTACCTGTATCCTAGAGACTGGGACAGTAAATTGTCGCGCTATGAGCACGCTTTGTGGATTTGGCGCTATATAAATGGACATATTATTATTAATATTATTATCAAAAAGTGACTTTATGACAAAAAATTCGCCAGATTTGTTTATTTCAGTCTATTTGGCCATAAAAAACACTCTGTGTTTAAAAATTTTAAAAAAAGAGTCATTATTGCCTCAACCCTAATTTAATCAAATGTGTTTTGAGGGCATTCTGTAGATAAACATCAATGAAATCTGCTTTTTGAGATTCAAGTTAGAATATCGAAATACAAGTAGCTCGTTTTTCGACATTCGCCGTTACAGAACCCTGCCGCTATTTAATTGCCCCAACTGGCTATGAAATTAGCGTAGGACGTTAAACCCCATTTCATTCATTCCTATCAAATTTGGGACCTAACGACTCCTCGATTCAAATAACAAGACGTAGACAAAGTAAACTTCTAAGACCGGTAATCTGAGTCTAACTTAGCATGTAATTAGAAAGTTCCGCATATATATTTAGTTTGTCATCTATAAAAGAAGAACGTCATATATTTGGAGTTGGGCATGAAGTTTTTAAATTTACATGTCATATATATTTGGAGTTTAGCAGCAACTTAAAGTTTACCAAAGAAATAAAACGAGAAGTTTGTCATATTTATAGAGGTAAGCATATATATTTAGAGGTTAGCACATATTATTAAGCTTTCATATTTTAATATGAAAGCTTATTGTTTTTGTTAAGATTATTATTAAGCTTTCATATTTTAATATGAAAGCTTATTGTTTTTGTTAAGATTTCATATTTTAATATGAAAGCTTATTGTTTTTGTTAAGATTATTATTCCTATTATTTTTTTTTTGTGTTTTATCCACTTTTCGGTTTTCTCAGAATCTACCCATAGGATCTTTCTGAAATTTTTACCTACCCCCCCCCCCCCCCCCCCAAAAAAAGGTGGTGGCTGTTGGGTGAATATATTTTCAAAACGTTTTTCGCATCCGAAATCACCGAATTTCACGAACAAATGCATTTGACCTACATTGTTGTAACCTCATGACTTTTTGACCTATTTTACTAAATCTTTTTTCTCTGGGTATCTTGTAATCTTGACTTCAAATCTGCAATTTCGGATTTTCGAATTTCAAAAATTCGTCGCTGTGATTTCGAACCGGAAGTTAAATCAAAAAGACAACTTCTTAATAAGTTATACGATTTTCATGAAATTTAGCATGTAAGTAGATCTCACTCATGCGACTTTAAAAATGACATATATTTTTTTCAAAGTTATCTCCCCTTGGTGATATTAAGGATCAAATTTTTCACAAAATTCGACGAAATATAGGTCAGATTGCCTCGAAAAAAAAAATGTGTACTAGCTACGACACTACTGATTCGTACACAAAAAATGGAGTTTGTAGCCCAAACCGGAAGTGCAACCATCTTGAAACGTCAAAATCGATATTTCTTTGTTGATATTTTACTTACAGACAAGGCAATTATTTTTTCCGAATCTTTTTAGAAAAGCCAAAAAACTGCTGGGAATAAAATTTTGATTTTTGGAAAATGATAGACGATTTCGAACCGGAAGTTAAAATCAAAATGACAACTTCTTTAATATTTGCACGATTTTTATGAAATTTAGTATGTCAGTAGGTTTTGCTCATGTGACTTTAAAAATGTCATTAGAAATTTTCTAAATTATCTCCCCTTTGAGAAATTAACGATCAAAATTTTCAAAAAATCGAATGAAATATAGGTCAGATTGCCTTGATTTTTTGATTTTTCACTAGCTACGGCACTACTGATTCGTACACAAAAAATGGAAATTGTAGCACAAACCGGAAGTGCCACCATCTTGAAATGTGAAAATCGATATTCCTTTGGTGATATTTTACTTACAGACAAGGCAATTATATTTTCCGAATCCTTTTAGAAAAGCCTAAAATCTGTCGGGAAAAGAATTTTCATTTTTGGCAAATGATGGACGCCATTTTGAATTAAAAATGAGCAATAGTGAAAAATCCACATTCATGGGCTTGAAAAAATACACAATTGGTCGTGGCTTAGAGAATTTGTCTCTTATGTACATAATTAATACATTTAAGGATAACCTGGCTCATGGTCGAATGATTGGTTTTTGAATATTTCAAAAATTCGAATTACCCCTATGATGTTTTCCGTGCCGACAAGGTTGTTTTCGAGTTAGCTTGTTTTGACTTCGCGCATGCGTTACGCTGGAACCAAAGGTACCATAAGTACCAAATTCCGGCGAGGAACTTTTCACGTTAGTACCTAGGTACCCTGAAATTTTCAAGGCGATATCTGCATTTGTTCAAGTCGTTTGTTTTGGCACCTACCGTGCGTCATGACTTTGCGCATGCGCTACGCTAGAACCTAAGGTACCATGAGTACCAAATTCTGGCGAGGAACTTTTCACGTTGGTACCTAGGTACCCTGAAATTTTCAAGGTGATACCTGCATTTGTTCAAGTCGTTTGTTCGTGGCACCTACCGTGCGTTATGACTTTGCGCATGCGCAACGCTAGAACCTAAGGTACCATGAGTACCAAATTCTGGCTAGGAACTTTTCACGTTGGTACCTAGGTACCCTGAAATTTTCAAGGCGATATCTTCATTTGTTCAAGTCGTTTGTTCGTGGCACCAACCGTGCGTCATGACTTTGAGCATGCGCTACGCTAGAACCTAAGGTACCATGAGTACCAAATTCTGGCTAGGAACTTTTCACGTTGGTACCTAGGTACCCTGAAATTTTCAAGGTGATACCTGCATTTGTTCAAGTCGTTTGTTCGTGGCACCTACCGTGCGTTATGACTTTGCGCATGCGCAACGCTAGAACCTAAGGTACCACGAGTACCAAATTCCGGCGAGGAACTTTGCACGTTGGTACCTAGGTACCCTGAAATTTTCAAGGTGATACCTGCATTTGTTATAGTCGTTTGTTCTTGGCACCTGCCGTTAGTCGTTTTTTTTTCTATACAAGTAAATTACGGAAAAATATAGATTTTCGGAATTTAAAATTGGTTTTTATTAATTGTGAAATTGCAAATGCCAAGTTATTTTATCGCCTCTTCCATGTCATTTTCATTAGAAGGCTTGATCTCGCCTTAACTACATACAGCTTATCAAGCCATTCACTCAGTACTCTGCATTTTTCGGCACTAAATTTGATTGGATATAGGCCTCCAACCGTGATCCAATCAGATTCCTTCGTTAAATGGGTTACTAAAATATACTACTTTCAATTCATTTTATTTATCTTTCGTTAAAAAAATCGTCACGATTATCAAGTTTCGGGCTTCTAGCTAAAATGTCTATGTGACAATCGAGATGCAAAGGTCAAGGTTCGATTCATCGACGTTTAACATTACACCGGCCTTTTTAGTTGTCAGTGAGTAAGCGGAAAAAAAAATTCAACGGCTGTAAACTTGTCTAGTTCTTTTTTGTGTGGGGGCTGCCATATTTGTTCACTACAGTCACGTGCTACATTGTGAGTGTGTTACGTGCCACGACCTGTGATTGGACAATGCTTTGAATGCTAATTAGTCACGTGTAAACACAACCAGTGTAAAAGTTTAGGAATAGCCAAGTGTTGAAGCAACGGTTAACTGTTGTAAAACTTGCGTCCGTTGCTTCAGGAACATGCTTCCATGTTTGGTAGGTATGAGTACTTAGATCCACTGATCAGATATAAAAGGTTATAAAAATTGATAAAATACGACTATTTTTAATCAAAACAACTTTGATGGATGGGCAGGGTTTTGTTATTATTTTAAACGTTTCTGAATCTCACACTCCTTTTTTTTAATATGTGAGGTACAATCGGTGCAAATTTGAAGGTAATCGGACCTTCGGAACGTTGCTCGGGCGGTGCGAATGAAACCCGTAACGAAAATTTGTTCATTCTTCAACGCGTTTTATATTGTATTATGGCCGCCACCTTAGATCCGCCGTCATTTACCAAACAACTCCAAAATATACCCCAAATTATCAAATCGACCATAGTTTCTTTTAATTTTGGGCATGCCCACGATGTAACCAATGTTTTCAGATCATTTTGTTTTTGCCCGGGTGCAATGTTTCTAACTATATTTAAACCTGTAACTTTGCGAGTTTTTGACCAATTTTAATACTTTTTTCTTGCTACCTTCTTTAAGATACTCGACATATTTCATGACACGTGACGATGAATATGAAAGCTTTCATATCTGCATGGGACAGTAGCAGATCTAGTTCCTATTATTATTATTTTATTTTTTTGTGTTTTATCCACTTTTCGGTTTTCTCAGAATCTACCCATAGGATCTTTCTGAAGTTTTTACCTACCCCCCGAAAAATGGGTGGTGGCTGTTGGGTGAATATATTTTCAAAAGTGTTTTTCGCATCCGAAATCACCGAACTTGACGAACAAGTGCATTTGACCTATATTGCTGTAACCTCATGACTTTTTGACCTATTTTACTAATTTTTTTTCTCTGGGTACCTTGAAATCCTGATTTCAAATCTGCACTTTCGTCGCTGTGATTTTGAACCGGAAGTTAAATCAAAAAGACAACTTCTTTAATATTTGCACGATTTTTATGAAATATAGTATGTCAGTAGATTTTGTTCATGTGACTTTAAAAATGTCATTAGAAATTTTCTAAATAATCTCCCCTTGGAGAAATTAAGGCTCAAAATTTTCAAAAAATCGATGAAATATAGGTCAGATTACCTTGATTTTTTGATTTTTTACTAGCTACGGCACTACTGATTCGTTCACAAAAAATGGAAATTGTAGCACAAACCGGAAGTGCCACCTTCTTGAAATGTGAAAATCGATATTCCTTTGGTGATATTTTACTTACAGACAAGGCAATTATTTTATCCGAATCCTTTTAGAAAAGCCTAAAAACTGTTGGGAATAGAATTTTAATTTTTGGCAAATGATGGACGCCATTTTGAATTGAAAATGAGCAATAGTGAAAAATCCACATTCATGGGCTTGAAAACATACACAATGAGCGTCCTCGCTAGAGATAAAGGGACATAACTGATGGACGAAGCGGCCCCACGTGACCTCATTGTTTACCTTATAGCACAGTTTTCCTGTACATTCATTACGAACTCGTGTGTCGACAAACGTTGGTTTATGTCGTTAATATGGAATTTAATACTGATATGTTCCCTTGCCACCGATAAGGTCACGTGGGACCGCATTGTTACTGGCGACGCCTGGTGGAAATTCCTTCAGCGAGGATGCCCATTGGTCGTGGCTTAGAGAATTTGTCTCTTATGTACATAATTAATACTTAAGGATAACCTGGCTCATGGTCGAATGATTGCTTTTTGAATATTTCAAAAATTCGAATTACCCCTATGATGTTTTCCGTGCCGACAAGGTTGTTTTCGAGTTAGCTTGTTTTGACTTCGCGCATGCGTTACGCTGGAACCAAAGGTACCATGAGTACCAAATTCCGGCGAGGACCTTTTCACGTTAGTACCTAGGTACCCTGAAATTTTCAAGGCGATATCTTCATTTGTTCAAGTCGTTTGTTCGTGGCACCAACCGTGCGTCATGACTTTGAGCATGCGCTACGCTAGAACCTAAGGTACCATGAGTACCAAATTCTGGCTAGGAACTTTTCACGTTGGTACCTAGGTACCCTGAAATTTTCAAGGTGATACCTGCATTTGTTCAAATCGTTTGTTCTTGGCACCTGCCGTTGGTCGTTTTTTTTCTATATATGTCAATTTACGGAAAAATATCGATTTTCGGAATTTAAAATTGGTTTTAATTAATTGTGAAATTGCAAATGCAAAGTGATTTTATCGCCTCTTTCGTGTCATCTTCATAAGAAGTCTTGATCTCGCCGTAACTACATACAGCTTATAAAACCCTTCACTCAACACTCTGCATTTTTCGGCACTAAATTTGATTGGGTATAGGCCCCCAACCGTGATCCAATCACATTCCTTCGTTAAATGGGTTACTAAAAATAGACTACTTTCAATTCATTTTATTTATCCTTCGTTAAAAAAATCGTCACGATTATCAAGTCTCGCGCTTCTAGCTAAAATGTCTATGTGACAATCGGGATGCAAAGGTCAAGTTTTGATTCATCGACGTTTAACATTTACACCGGCATTTTTAGTTGTCATTGAGTTAGCGGGAAAAAAACATTTAACGGCTGTAAACTTGTCTAGTTCTTTTTCTGTGGGGGCTGCAATATTTGTTTACTACAGTCACGTGCTACATTGTGAGTGTGTTACGTGCCACGACCTCTGATTGGACAATGCTTTGAATGCTAATTAGTCACGTGTAAACACCACCAGTGTAAAAGTTTAGGAATAGCCAAGTGTTGAAGCAACGGTTAACTGTTGTAAAACTTGCGCCCGTTGCTTCAGGAACATGCTTCCATGTTTGATAGGTATGAGTACTTAGATCCATTGCTCAGATATAAAAAGTTATAAAAATTGATAAAAAACGACTATATTTAAAACAACTTTGATTGATGGGGTGGGTTTTGAATTTATTTTCAACGAACTTTGAATCTCACACTCTTCTATTTTTAATATGTGAGGTACAATCGGTGCAAATTTGAAGGTAATCGGACCTTCGGAACGTTGCCCGGGCGGTGCGAATGAAACCCGTAACGAAAATTTGTTCATTCTTCAACGCGTTTTATATTGTATTATGGCCGCCACCTTAGATCCGCCGTCATTTACCAAACAACTCCAAAATATACCCCCAATTCTCAAATCGACCATAATTTCTTTTAAATTCAGATCATTTTGTTTTTGCCCGGGTGCAATATTTCTAACTATATTTAAACCTGTAACTTTGCGATTTTTTGACCAATTTTAATACTTTTTTCTTGTTACCTTATTTAAGATACTTGACATATTTCATTACACGTGACGATGAATATGAAAGCTTTCATATCTGCATGGGACAGTAGCAGATCTAGTTCTTATTATTATTATTTTTTTTAGTGGTTTATCCACTTTTCGGTTTTCTCAGAATCTACCCATGGGATCTTTCTGAAATTTTTACCTACCCCCCCAAAAATGGGTGGTGGCTGTTGGGTGAATATATTTTCAAAATGTTTTTCGCATCCGAAATCACCGAATTTGACGAACAAGTGCATTTGACCTACATTGCTGTAACCTCATGGCTATTTGACCTATTTCACTAATTCTTTTTTCTCTAGGTACCTTGTAACATTTACTTCAAATCTGCAATTTCGGATTTTCGAATTTCGAAAATTCGTCGCTGTGATTTGGAACCGGAAGTTAAATCAAAATGACTTCTTAAATAGTTTCACGATTTTCATGAAATATGATATGTAAGTAGATCTCGCCCATGGGACTTTAAAAATGTCATTAGAAATTTTCTAAATTATCTCAACTTGGCGATATTAAGGATCAAAGTTTTCATAAAAATCAACGAAATATAGGTCAGATTGCCTTGAAATTATTTTTTTTTACCAGATACGACACTACTGATTTGTACACAAAAAATTAAGTTTGTAGCCCAAACCGGAAGTGCAACCATCTTGAAACGTCAAAATCGATATTCCTTTGTTGATATTTTACTTACAGACAAGGCAATTATATTTTCCGAATCCTTTTAGAAAAGCCAAAAAAACTGTCTGTCGGGAATAGAATTTCGATTTTTGGAAAATGATGGACGATTTCGAACCGGAAGTTAAAATCAAAATGACAACTTCTTTATTAATTGCACGATTTTTATGAAATTTAGTTAGTCAGTAGATTTTGCTCATGTGACTTTAAAAATGTCATTAGACATTTTCTAAATTATCTCCCCTTTGAGATATTAAGGATCAAAATTCTCAAAAAATCGAAGAAATATAGGTCAGATTGCCTTGAATTTTTTATTTTTTACTAGCTACGGCACTACTGATTCGTACACAAAAAATGGAAGTTGTAGCACAAACCGGAAGTGCCACCATCTTGAAATGTGAAAATCGATATTCCTTTGGTGATATTTTACTTACAGACAAGGCAATTATATTTTCCGAATTCTTTTAGAAAAGCCTAAAAAACTGTCGGGAATAGAATTTTCATTTTTGGCAAATGATGGACGCCATTTTGAATTGAAAATGAGCAATAGTGAAAAATCCACATTCATGGGCTTGAAAACATACACAATTGGTCGTGGCTTAAAGAATTTGTCTCTTATGTACATAATTAATACATTTAAAGATAACCTGGCTCATGGTCGAATGATTGGTTTTTGAATATTTCAAAAATTCGAATTACCTCTATGATGTTTTCCGTGCCGACAAGGTTGTTTTCGAGTTAGCTTGTTTTGACTTTGCGCATGCGTTACGCTGGAACCAAAGGCGAGGAACTTTTCACGTTAGTACCTAGGTACCCTGAAATTTTCAAGGCGATACCTGCAATTTTTCAAGTCGTTTGTTCGTGGCACACACCGTGCGTCATGACTTTGCGCATGTGCTACGCTAGAACCTAAGGTACCATGAGTACAAAATTCTGGCGAGGAACTTTTCAAGTGGGTACCTAGGTACCCTGAAATTTTCAAGGTGATACCTGCATTTGTTCAAGTCGTTTGTTCGTGGCACCTACCGTTAGTCATTTTTTTCAATACATGTATCAGTCAATTTACGGAAAAATATCGATTTTCGGAATTTAAAATTGGTTTTAAATTATTGTGAAATTGCAAATGCACAGTGATTTTATCGCCTCTTCCATATCATCTTCATTAGAAGGCTTGATCTCGCCTTAACTACATACAGCTTATCGAGCCCTTCTCTCAACACTCTGCAATTTTCAGCACTAAATTTGATTGGGTATAGGCCCCCGACCGTGATCCAATCAGATTCCTTCGTTAAATGGGTTACTAAAAATAGACTTCTTTCAATTCATTTTATTTATCCTTCGTTTAAAAAATCGTCACGATTATCAAGTCTCGCGCTTCTAGCTAAAATGTCTATGTGACAATCGAGATGCAAAGGTCAAGGTTCGATTCATCGACGTTTAACATTTACACCGGCGTTTTTAGATGTCAACGGCTGTAAACTTGTCAAGTTCTTTTTCTGTGTGGGCTGCCAAATTGGTTTACTACAGTCACGTGCTACATTGTGAGTGTGTTACGTGCCACGACCTCTGATTGGACAATGCTTTGAATGCTAATTAGTCACGTGTAAACACAACCAGTGTAAAAGTTTAGGAATAGCCAAGTGTTGAAGCAACGGTTAACTGTTGTAAAACTTGCGCCCGTTGCTTCAGGAACATGCTTCCATGTTTGATAGGTATGAGTACTTAGAGCCATTGCTCAGAAATAAAAAGTTATAAAAATTGATAAAAAACGACTATATTTAATCAAAACAACTTTGATTGATGGGGTGGGTTTTGAATTTATTTTCAACGTTCTTTGAATCTCTCACTCTTCTATTTTTAAAATGTGAGGTACAATCGGTGCAAATTTGAAGGTAATCGGACCTTCGGAACGTTGCCCGGGCGGTGCGAATGAAACCCGTATCGAAAATTTGTTCATTCTTCAACGCGTTTTATATTGTATTATTTTGTGTTTTATCCACTTTTCGGTTTTCTCAGAATCTACCCATAGGATCTTTCTGAAATTTTTACCTACCCCCCCCCCCAAAAAAAAATGGGTGGTGGCTGTTGGGTGAATATATTTTCAAAATGTTTTTCGCATCCGAAAGCACCGAATTTGACGAACAAGTGCATTTGACCTACATTGCTGTAACCTCATGACTATTTGACCTATTTCACTAATTCTTTTTTCTCTAGGTACCTTGTAACATTTACATCAAATCTGCAATTTCAATTCGAAAATTCGTCGCTGTGATTTGGAACCGGAAGTTAAATCAAAATGACAACTTCTTAAATACTTGCACGATTTTCATGAAATTTGGTATGTAAGTAGATCTCGCTCATGGGACTTTAAAAATGTCATTAGAAATTTTCTAAATTATCTCCCCTTGGCGATATTAAGGATCAAACTTTTCATAAAAATCGACGAAATATAGGTCAGATTGCCTTGAAATTATTTTTTTTTTACCAGCTACGACACTAGTGATTCGTACACAAAAAATTGAGTTTGTAGCCCAAACTGGAAGTGCAACCATCTTGAAACGTCAAAATCGATATTCCTTTGTTGATATTTTACTTACAGACAAGACAATTATATTTTCCGAATCCTTTTAGGAAAGCCGAAAAACTTTCAGGAATCGAATTTTAATTTAGGTCAACTGCTGGACGCCATTTTGAATTGAAAATGAACAATAGTGAAAAATCGGTCCTATTTCAGTAACGGAAGTCACAGAGACTTGAAATTTTCAGGGGGATAGGAGATGGGCTAGCAATGACCTCACACTAAATTTCAGCCAAATCGACCAATAACTATTCATTTTACCGACCTTAAGCTTCCCACGAGAGATAAAATTTTGTCATTCGGTGCCATTTGCAATTGTTTGCTCTAGACTCGAATAACAAGACACTCAAACGAACTCCAACACTCGGCGCTTCGTGCCTAACGCTGCAGTTCATAATAATAATAATGATTTTCGTATATTTTAATTATACGCCCACATGGAAAGAAGTGCTTCCATCTTGAAATGTGAAAAATAAATAAGGCTTTTTTGGTATTTTACTTACAGACATGGCAATTATATTTTCCGAATCCTTGTAGGAAGGCCAAAAAACGGTAGCAAAAACATTTTTGATTCCTGGCAAATCATGGACGCCATTTTGAATTGAAAATGACATATAGTAAAAAATCCTCATTATTGGGCTTGAAAACATACACAATTGGTCGTGGCTTAGAGAGTGTGTCTCCTATTAACGAAATTAATTCATTTCAGGATAGCCTGGCTCATGGTCGAGTGTTTGGTATTCTAATATTTCAAAAATTCGAATTTCTCCTATGACGTTTTCTGTGCCGACAAGGTTGTTTTCGAGATTAGCGGTTTTGACTTCGCGCATGCGCTACGCTAGAACCAAAGGTATGATGACTACCAAACTCCGGCCCCCCACTTGTCACGTTGGTACCTTCAAGTCGTTTACATGTGAGGCAATTTACTAGCCCGAATTTTGAGTACTTGTCCCATCTGATTCCGATGAAAAAAAACAAAAGTTATGGTCAAAAAACCGATTTTACGGCTTTTTTCGCCGATTTTGAGACTAAAAAAGTTTTTTAGAATTTTGAAATTGAAAACGACAAGATAAAGTCATTTTGTTGTCTCATGTGATGGGTATGATTCTTCTGCTCCGATGCGGATTGGGTTTGATTTTTTCAAAATGGCGGACTATATTTTTGAGACTGTCAAAGTTTTGATGTTCTGAGACTGCCGAGGCATCATTGGGGGGTATTTTTTACAAAATTTATACTGGTCGGATGCGACACGATGAGGTAAGTAACATATTAAAAGGAGAACATGATCGAATTAAAAATTCGAAAAAATATGGCCATGTTTTACAATAAAAAAAAGTTGCTGGGTCGGCTTGGGTTCGAATTTTTTAGGCCATGTTCCCGTATTAGAAATCACTTAAAAGTGCTAGCTGACATCCTAAGGCACAATCTCTGAAAATTTCAAGAAATTCCGACAACCGTATCGCCTGCTAAAACACGCTCGCGCAATTAGGCCTATTTTTTGCCTATTTTTCGAATGTTTTTAGACTAACAAGTCACTTTTTCGTGCGCTACGTTTGAGGCCCCATATGAAAGGCCATGTTTGCTGCCTTATAGCTCGGCCCCTATGGGTTCGAATCAAAATGTGTTGGCTGGGAATAATAGCCTTGACAATTCTCTCCATTGTTTTAAAAGTTGGTAGATCTCACCCGAATGCCATGTACGTGCTACGATATTTAAGAGTGCCCGGGCGGGTCTCGAGGCTTGGTATTCAAAGGTTAAATCTCTGGAATTTCTAGCGGTTGCCTGTGCCGCGATGATATTTATCACATATTAAAAGGAGAAAATATTCAGATATCAAGAACAAAAATAAATCGATAAAATACGGCAATTTTTCAAGCAAAAAAGTTTGATGGGTGGGGGTGGGTTTATAATTTATTTTCATTGTTCCCGGAATCTCACTCATTTCCATTTTTTATATGCGATAGCTAGAATCTCAAAGTACAATCTTTGCAAATTTGAAGGCAAACGGACCAATGGAACGTTGCCTGGGCAGTGCAAATCTATCCCGGTCGCAAAAATCTGCATTCGGGAAACCTCGATGGATGATACTATGACCGGACGTTTTATGACCTTGACACATACATGATATACATAGTATTAAAATCCTTATGAAATATTTAAATCATTTACTGCTATAATATGAAATATCACTTATTCCCAAGTTAAATAAAAATAGGTCACCGGGTGCTGTACAACTTCAAGAACCCTGCGACCATTTTACACTTTCTATTGCCAAAAAATATTTGTTTTACAATCTAATTCAAGTTTAAAAATAAACAATATTTTTTCTGAAAATCAATATCGAGATATAGTGTATTATATATGATACAATGGGCCATAGCCTAGAGATCGGGTGTTCGATCCCTGCATTGGCCGAGAAAGTTCATCTCGATTTTACCGTACTCCACAAGGGGGAAAAAAGGGCTTTTTTGCCCTAGCAGCGCCACAAATTCTTCGATTAACCTGGTTTTTTGGCACGATGTGCCCATTTACTAGCCCGAACTTTGAGTATTGGTTACATCTGATTTCGATGAAAAAACAAAAGTTATGGCCAAAAAAACGATTTACGGCTTTTTTCGCCGATTTTAAGACTATAAAAGTTTTTTAGAATTTTGAAATTGCAAACGACAAGATAAAGTCATTTTGTTAGTCTCATGTGATGGGTATGAGTCTTCTGCACCGATGCGTATTGGGTTTGATTTTTTTCAAAATGGCGGACTATATTTTTGAGACTGTCAAAGTTTTGATGTTCTGAGACTGTCGAGGCATCATTGGGGAGTATTTTTTAAAAAATTTATACTGGTCGGATGCGCCGCGATGAGGTTAGTAACATATCAAAAGGAGAACATGATCGTATAAAAATTCGAAAAAATATGGCCATTTTTCACGAAAAACAAAAGTTGCTGAGTCGGCTTGGGTTCGAATTTTTTTAGGCCATGTGCCCGTATTAGAAATCACTTGAATTTTTTATTTGTGCTAGCTAACATCCAAAGGCACAATCTCTGAAAAATTTTAAGAAATTCCGACAACACTAACTCTTCTTAAACACGCTCGCGCAAATAGGCCTAT
This sequence comes from Patella pellucida, assembly GCA_917208275.1. Lineage (NCBI taxonomy): Eukaryota > Metazoa > Mollusca > Gastropoda > Patellidae > Patella > Patella pellucida. The sequence goes on along the minus strand of OU795037.1, from coordinate 47,241,496 downwards.
TTTTTGCCTATTTTCCGATTTTATTTTAGACTAACAAAGTCACTTTTTTGTGCGCTACGTTTGATGCCCTATATCTCGGCCGCTATGTTTTGGTCGGGATCGATAGCTTGGACACTTCCCTCCATAGTATCAAAAGTTGGGACCCCTGGCCCTAACTACGGTCACGTGCAGGGTGTCAAACATGGTTTCTCAAAACGAAGGGCCATGTTTGCTGCCTTATACCTCGGCCCCTATGGGTTAGAATCAAAATGTGTTGGCTGGGAATAATAGCCTTGACAATTCTCTCCATTGTATAAAAAGTTGGCTGGGAATAATAGCCTTGACAATTCTCTTCATTGTATAAAAAGTTGGCAGCTCTCACCCAAATGCCATGCACGCGGCACGATATTTAAAACTTAGGCGTTTTTCGACATTCGCGCATGCGCACAGCTATAACCAATAGCACCAGCGGTACCAAACTCTGGTCCCATCCAGCTCTCGCTACTGCCTAGGTGTCCTTTAACTTTCAGCTTGGTAACTGCATTCCTTCTAGTCGTTTACATCTGAGACTCACTGGACAAGCATGTTTCACCGATGTACCCGCATTCCCACCTGTAAACGTCCCGAAGGGGGCCCGGGTGGATCTCGAGGCTTGGTATTCAAAAGGTATATCAACCCCGCCGAGTCGCTGCGTCACGTCAAAATGCCCGTCCGGGGACCCGAAGTGGGCGAAACGGGCCCATGAAGTGAAGTTTGACCCTACATTGACCTTCGAGGGCCTCGTAGCATGGAAAGGGTCATGAGCCTAGATGGAGTCATCAATGTCCTTTCATGAGAGAGCTTGACCTTTGACCTGACCTTTGACCTTGGGGTTGAAAAATTCCCAACTTGGTAACTTCGCGAGTTTTCGACTAATTTTAATATTTCTTGTTATTTTCTTTAAGATACTTGGTATAATCGATGGCACGTGATGATGAATATGAAAGCTTTCATATCTGCTTGGGACAGTAGCAGATCTAGTTCTTCTTCTTATTTTTTTTTTGTGTTTTATCCACAAATCGGATTTCTCAGAATCTACTCATAGGATCTTTCTGAAACTTTTACCTACCCCACCAAAAATGGTTGGTGGCTGTTGGGTAAATATATTTTCAAAACGTTTTTCGCATCCGAAATCACCGAATTTTACGAACAAATGCATTTGACCTACTTTGCTGTACCTTTGTGACTATTTCACCTATTTTACTAATTCTTTTTTCTTTGAATACCTTGACTCCTTTACCTCAAATCTGCAATTTCATTCGAAAATTCGTCAAAAATCAAATAACAACTTCTTTAATAGTTGCACGATTTTCATGGAATTTGGTATGTAAGTAGATCTCGCTCATGCGACTTTAAAAATGTTGTTAGAAATTTTCTAAATTATCTCTCCTTTGTGATATTGTTGTAAATGAGGGTTTTATACAGGTCACGTGATTGGTGTGACGTAACTGATGTTTTCCAAGTCACTTATTATACAGCTACCAAACTATCAACACGTCGCTACTACAGCTCGTCTAATTGTGTGTTTGGTGGTTCAAGATAGTAAGTCACCAAATCTTACAATATTAAGGATCAAAGTTTTCAAAAAAATTGACGAAATATAGGTCAGATTGCCTTGAAAAAAATTTTTTGTACTTGCTACGACACTACTAATTCGTACACAAAAAATGGAGTTTGTAACCCAAACCGGAAGTGCTTCCATCTTGAAATGTGAAAAATAAATAAGGCTTTTTTGGTATTTTACTTACAGACACGGCAATTATATTTTCCGAATCCTTGCAGGAAGGCCAAAAAACGGTAGCGAAAACATTTTTAATTTCTGGAAAATCATGGACGCCATTTTGAATTGAAAATGACATATAGTAAAAAATCCTCATTATTGGGCTTGAAAACATACACAATTGGTCGTGGCTTAGAGAGTGTGTCTCCTATTAACGAAATTAATACATTTCAGGATAGCCTTGCTCATGGTCGAGTGTTTGGTATTCTAATATTTCAAAAATTCGAATTTCTCCTTTGACGTTTTCTGTGCCGACAATGTTTTCGAGGTTAGCGGTTTTGACTTCGCGCATGCGCTACGCTAGAACCAAAGTTATGATGACTACCAAACTCCGGCCCCCCACTTGTCACGTTGGTACCTAAAAGTCCTGGAAAGTTCAAATCGATACCTGCATTTCTTCAAGTCGTTTACATTTGAGGTGGCGGATTTTTTTCTCGCACTCCGCAAGGGAAAAAAGGTGTTTTTTTGCCCTAGCTGCGCCAAAAATTCTTCGATTAACCTGTTTTTTTGGCACGATGTGCCCATTTACTAGCCCGAATTTTGAGTACTTGTCCCATCTGATTCCGATGAAAAAAAAACAAAAGTTATGGTCAAAAAACCGATTTTACGGCTTTTTTCGCCGATTTTGAGACTAAAAAAGTTTTTTTAGAATTTTTAAATTGCAAACGACAAGATAAAGTCATTTTGTTAGTCTTATGTGATGGGTATGAGTCTTCTGCACCGATGCGGATTGGGTTTGATTTTTTCAAAATGGCGGACTATATTTTTGAGACTGTCAAAGTTTTGATGTTCTGAGACTGCCGAGGCATCATTAGGGGGTATTTTAAAAAAATTTTATACTGGTCGGATGCGCCACGATGAGTTTAGTAACATATTAAAAGGAGAACATGATCGAATTAAAAATTCGAAAAAATATGGCCATGTTTTACAATAAATAAACGTTGCTGGGTCGGCTTGGGTTCGAATTTTTTGGGCCATGTTCCGTGTTAGAAATCACTTTAATTTTTATATGTGCTAGCTAACATCCTAAGGCACAATCTCTGAAAATTTCAAGAAATTCCGACAAACGTAACGCCTGCTAAAACACGCTCGCGCAATTAGGCCTATTTTTTGCCTATTTTTCGAATGGTTTTAGACTAACAAGTCACTTTTTCGTGCGCTACGTTTGAGGCCCCATATCTCGCCGGCTATGGGTTTGAATCCATATGTTTTGATCGGGATCGATAGCTTGTACACTTCCTTCCGTCATATAAAAAGTTTGGACCCCTGACCCTAACCACGGTCACGTGACAGGGTGTCAAACATGGCTTCCCAAAACGAAGGGCCATGTTTGCTGCCTTATAGCTCGGCCCCTATGGGTTCGAATCAAAATGTGTAGGCTGGGAATAATAGCCTTGACAATTCTCTCCATTGTATCAAACGTTGGTAGATCTCACCCGAATGCCATGCACGCGGCACGATATTTAAAACTTAGGCGTTTTTCAACATTCGCGCATGCGCACAGCTGGAACCAATTGCACCAGCGGTACCAAACTCTGGTCCCAACCAGCTCTCTCTGGTGCCTAGGTGTCCTTAAATTTTCAGCTTGATAACTGCATTCCTTCTAGTTGTTTACATCTGAGACTCACTGGACAAGCATGTTTCACCGATGTACCCGCACCCCCACCTGTAAACGTCCCGAAGGGTGCCCGGGCGGGTCTCGAGGCTTGGTATTCAAAAGGTATATCCACCCCGCCGAGTCGCTGCGTCACGTCAAAATGCCCGCCCGGGGACCGGAAGTGGGCGAAACGGGCCCATGAAGTGAAGTTTGACCCTACCTTGACCTTCGCGGGCCTCGTAGCATGGAAAGGGTCATGAGCCTAGATGGAGTCATCAATGTCCTTTCATGAGAGAGCTTGACCTTTGACCTGACATTTGACCTTGGGGTCGAAAAATTCCCAACTTGGTAACTTCGCGAGTTTTCGACCAATTTTAATATTTTTTTTCTTGTTACTTTCTTTAAGATACTTGGTATAATCGATGGCACGTGATGATGAATATGAAAGCTTTCATATCTGCTTGGGACAGTAGCAGATCTAGTTCTTATTATTTATTTTTTGTGTGTTTTATCCACAAATCGGATTTCTCAGAATCTACTCATAGGATCTTTCTGAAACTTTTACCTACCCCCCCCCCCCCCAAAATGGGTGGTGGCTGTTGGGTAAATATATTTTTAAAACGTTTTTCGCATCCGAAATCACCGAATTTTACGAACAAATGCATTTGACCTACTTTGCTGTAACTTTGTGACTATTTCACCTATTTTACTAATTCTTTTTTCTTCAAATCTGCAATTTCGGATTTTCGAATTTCGAAAATTCGTCGCTGTGATTTCGAGCCGGAAGTAAAAATCAAAATAACAACTTCTTTAATAGTTGCACGATTTTCATGGAATTTGGTATGTAAGTAGATCTCGCTCATGCGACTTTAAAAATGTTGTTAGAAATATTCTAAATTATCCCCCCTTGGTGATATTAAGGATCAAAGTTTTCAAAAAAAATTGACGAAATATAGGTCAGATTGCCTTGAAATTTTTGTTTGTACGAGCTACGACACTACTGATTCGTACACAAAAAATGGAGTTTGTAACCCAAACCGGAAGTGCTTCCATCTTGAAATGTGAAAAATAAATAAGGCTGGTATTTTACTTACAGACATGGCAATTATATTTTCCGAATGCTTGTAGGAAGGCCAAAAAAGGGTAGCGAAAACATTTTTGATTTCTTGCAAATCATGGACGCCATTTTGAATTGAAAATGACATATAGTAAAAAATCCTCATTATTGGGCTTGAAAACATACACAATTGGTCGTGGCTTAGAGAGTGTGTCTCCTATTAACGAAATTAATTCATTTCAGGATAGCCTGGCTCATGGTAGAGTGTTTGGTATTCTAATATTTCAAAAATTCGAATTTCTCCTATGACGTTTTCTGTGCCGACAAGGTTGTTTTCGAGATTAGCGGTTTTGACTTCCCGCATGCGCTACGCTACAACCAAAGGTATGATGACTACCGTTTTTTTTCTAAGTAAATTCCCGCATTCCGTAAGGGAAAAGAAGTGTTTTTTGCCCTAGCAGCGCCAAAAATTCTTCGACTAACCTGTTTTTTTGGCACGATGTGCCCATTTACTAGCCCGAATTTGAGTACTTGTCCCATCTGATTCCGATGAAAAAAAATAAAAGTTATGGTCAAAAAAACGATTTTACGGCTTTTTTCGCCGATTTTGAGACTAAAAAGGTTTTTTAGAATTTGGAAATTGCAAACGACAAGTAAATTCCCGCATTTCGTAAGGGAAAAGAAGTGTTTTTTGCCCTAGCAGCGCCAAAAATTCTTCGACTAACCTGTTTTTTTGGCACGATGTGCCCATTTACTAGCCCGAATTTTGAGTACTTGTCCCATCTAATTCCGATAAAAAAAACCAAAAGTCATGGTCAAAAAACCGATTTTACGGCTTTTTTCGCCGATTTTGAGACCAAAAAAGTTTTTTAGAATTTTGAAATTGCAAACGACAAAATAAAGTCATTTTGTTAGTCTCATGTGATGGGTATGAGTCTTCTGCACCGATGCGGATTGGGTTTGATTTTTTCAAAATGGCGGACTATATTTTTGAGACTGTCAAAGTTTTGATGTTCTGAGACTGCCGAGGCATCATGAGGGGGTATTTTTTTTATAAATTTATACTGGTCGGATTCGCCAAGATGTGGTTAGTAACATATTAAAAGGAGAAGATGATCGAATTAAAAATTCGAAAAAATATGGCCATGTTTTACAATAAAAAAAAGTTGCTGGGTCGGCTTGGATTCGAATTTTTTAGGCCATGTTCCCGTATTAGAAATCACTTAAATATTTATATGTGCTAGCTAACATCCTAAGGCACAATATCTGAAAATTTCAAGAAATTCCGACAACCGTAACGCCTGCTAAAACACGCTCGCGCAATTAGGCCTATGTTTTGCCTATTTTTCAAATGTTTTTAGACTAACAAGTCACTTTTTCGTGCGCTACGTTTGAGGCCCCATATCTCGGCCGCTATGGGTTTGAATCCATATGTTTTGATCGGGATCGATAGCTTGGACACTTCCCTCCGTCGTATAAAAAGTTTGGACCCCTGACCCTAACCACGGTCACGTGACAGGGTGTCAAACATGGCTTTCCAAAACGAAGGGCCATGTTTGCTGCCTTATAGCTCGGCCCCTATGGGTTCGAATCAAAATGTGTTGGCTGGGAATAATAGCCTTGACAATTCTCTCCATTGTATTAAAAGTTGGTAGATCTCACCCGAATGCCATGCACGCGCTACGATATTTAAGAGTGCCCGGGCGGGTCTCGAGGCTTGGTATTCAAAGGTTAAATCTCTGGAATTTCTAGCGGTTGCCTGTGCCGCGATGATATTTATCACATATTAAAAGGAGATAATATTCAGATATCAAGAACGAAAATAAATCGATAAAATATGACAATTTTTCAAGCAAAAAAAGTTTGATGGGTGGGGGTGGGTTTATAATTTATTTTCATTGTTCCCGGAATCTCACTCATTTCCATTTTTTATATGCGATAGCTAGAATCTCAAAGTACAATCTTTGCAAATTTGAAGGCAAACGGACCACTGGAACGTTGCCTGGGCAGTGCAAATCTATCCCGGTCGCGAAAATCTGCATTCGGGAAACCTCGATGGATGATACTATGACCGGACGTTTTATGACCTTGACACATACATGATATACATAGTATTAAAATCCTTATGAAATATTTAAATCATTTACTGCTATAATATGAAATATCACTTATTGGTTTAAACATATTTTATTGCAAATAATTTACAAAGGGATTAGGACAATTTATAAAAATTATGAACCTTCTCCCAGAGAATAGAATAATATAATATGATATAATATGTGATGGCAAAACAAACATTTAACATACAGTAGATACAGCTATATACAATATGTACACTTAGGCCTATTTATAATTATCTATCATCTATTTTATTGTCATTTTACTAAATTAAGCATCTAATATAAACTATAATCTAGACAATATTAGAAATAAATATGAGTGTGTGAATGTGAGGATGTACATTAATTAATAAATAATTAAAACCAAGTTTATAATTTACTATTAAAACGTTTTGTGCTGGAAATATACCGTTGAACCGCAAGAAATATTTTCTTGTTTAAAATGTTGGGTAAAACAGGGCTCCCATTTAGTAAGATATTCAATAATTCGTCAGAGGGAAGGCTATTGAGATAATTAATATCGGACATGAGAATATCTCTTTGAACGGTATAAATAGGACAATTAAAAAAGTAATGGTATATATTTTCCACGGACATTTTACAAGAACATAGAGGAGTGTCAATAATGTTAGATTGAAATAGGTCATTATTAAGGCCACTGGATGAATGACGGAGTCGGTTATGAAGAATTGTTAGTTTACGTATGCCAGTGTTTCTATAATGTGGTGTAGGAAATGAAGTAGAAATGGACTTTTTGAAATTGAGATATGAATTTGCATTTTTTTTATCAGTTGATAGTTTATTATATTCAGAAATAGTTTTAGGAAAAAAGGATTGTTTTTTAAGACTTAATCTACAAAAAGGAGTCGGTATATTATTTTGATTTCTTAGATTATATGGTATATTATTGGTAGAAGGAACTAAATCCGATAAGTAGGAGGGACAATGATCATTTATTATTTTCCAGAGTAAACAAAGTCTGCGGATTTTTCTGCGATCTGATAGTTTTGGCCACCCAGTTTCGGAATATAAAGCTGACCTCGGTGTGTAAATTGTGCATCCTGTGACAACTCTTGTTGCCTTAAGTTGAAATAATTCTAATTTATAAATATTGAAATTTGTACATGAATCCCAAACTTCAGATGCATATTCTAAAATAGGTCTGATAAAGCATTTATACAACTTATTTAAGGAGGATTGGGATAAAATATTTTTTACTTTTCTTAAATGAAATAATTTTAAAGAGGCTTGTTTTAGCATATTATCGATTTGAAAATTCCACTTTGCATCACTTTGAAAAATTACCCCTAAATGTTTGTGGGAATATGAATTAACTAGGAAGGTTTTATGAAATTTAATATTTAATGGATAGCAAATGCTTTTATTTGTAAATATAAGTAAGGATGTTTTTTCAGGATTAAAATTAATCAACCATTTCTTTGACCACGTATACAGAATATCTAGATCTGAATTAAGTTTGTTTTCAATGTTGTTGATAGATATATCAGTTGAAATTAGAGATGTGTCGTCTGCAAATAATCTAGACGTGCTTATTAGACCTTCATATATGTCATTAATATAAATAAGAAAGAGTAACGGACCAAGTACAGAACCTTGTGGGACACCGGCATTGGGAAATCTAATACGAGATTGACAGTTTTCAAGGATGACTTGTTGTTTTCTATTGGTTATATCACTTATTCCCCAGTTAAATAAAAATAGGTCACCGGGTGCTGTACAACTTCAAGAACCCTGCGACCATTTTACACTTTCTATTGCCAGAAAATATTTGTTTTACTAGTCTAATTCAAGTTTAAAAATAAACAATATTTTTTCTGAAAATCAATGTCGAGATTTAGTGTATTATATATGATACAATGGGCCATAGCCTAGAGGTCGGGTGTTCGATCCCTGCATTGGCCGAGAAAGTTCATCTCGATTTAACCGTACTCCACAAGGGGAAAAAAAAGGGCTTTTTTGCCCTAGAAGCGCCACAAATTCTTCGATTAACCTGTTTTTTTGGCACGATGTACCCATTTACTAGCCCGAATTTTGAGTACTGGTCTAATCTGATTCCGATGAAAAAACAAAAGTTATGGCCAAAAAAACGATTTTACGGCTTTTTTCGCCGATTTTGAGACTAAAAAGTTTTTTAGAATTTTGAGATTGCAAACGACAAGATAAAGTCATTTTGTTAGTCTCATGTGATGGGTATGAGTCTTCTGCACCGATGCGGATTGGGTTTGATTTTTTCAAAATGGCGGACTATATTTTTGAGACTGTCAAAGTTTTGATGTTCTGAGACTGTCGAGGCATCATTGGGGGGTATTTTTTTAAAAATTTATACTGGTCGGATGCGCCGCGATGAGGTTAGTAACATATCAAAAGGAGAACATGATCGAATAAAAATTGGAAAAAATATGGCCATTTTTCACGAAAAACAAAAGTTGCCTTGGGTTCGAATTTTTTAGGCCATGTGCCCGTATTAGAAATCACTTGAATTTTGTATTTGTGCTAGCTAACATCCCAAGGCACAATCTCTGAAAAATTTCAAGAAATTTCGACATAACTAACTCTGCTAAAACACGCTCGCGCAAATAGGCCTATTTTTTGCCTATTTTCCGATTTTTTTAAAACTAACAAGTCACTTTTTTGTGCGCTACGTTTGATGCCCTATATCTCGGCCGCTATGGGTTCGAATCGAGATGTTTTAGTCAGGATCGATAGCTTGGACACTTCCCTCCATAGTATCAAAAGTTGGGACCCCTGACCCTAACTACGGTCACGTGCAGGGTGTCAAACATGGTTTCTCAAAACGAAGGGCCATGTTTGCTGCCTTATAGCTCGGCCCCTATGGGTTCGAATCAAAATGTGTTGGCTGGGAATAATAGCCTTGACAATTCTCTCCATTGTATAAAATGTTGGCAGCTCTCACCCGAATGCCATGCACGCGGCACGATATTTAAAACTAAGGCGTTTTTCGACATTCGCGCATGCGCACAGCTGGAACCAATACCACCAGCGGTACCAAACTCTGGTCCCAACCAGCTCTCGCTTGTGCCTAGGTGTCCTTTAACTTTCAGCTTGATAACTGCATTCCTTCTAGTCGTTTACATCTGAGACTCACTGGACAAGCATGTTTCACCGATGTACCCGCACCCCCACCTGTAAACGTCCCGAAGGGTGCCCGGGCGGGTCTCGAGGCTTGGTATTCAAAAGGTATATCCACCCCGCCGATTCGCTGCGTCACGTCAAAACGCCCGCTCGGGGACCGGAAGTTTGCGAAACGGGCCCATGAAGTGAAGTTTGACCCTACGTTGACCTTCGAGGGCCTCGTAGCATGGAAAGGGTCATGAGCCTAGATGGAGTCATCAATGTCCTTTCATGAGAGAGCTTGACCTTTGACCTGACCTTTGACCTTGGGGTCGAAAAATTCCCAACTTGGTAACTTCGCGAGTTTTCGACCAATTTTAATATTTTTTTTCTTGTTACTTTCTTTAAGATACTTGGTATAATCGATGGCACGTGATGAAGAATATGAAAGCTTTCATATCTGCTTGGGACAGTAGCAGATCTAGTTATTATTATTTTTTTTTTTGTGTTTTATCCAAAAATCGGAGTTCTCAGAATCTACTCATAGGATCGTTCTGAAACTTTTACCTACCCCCCCAAAAATGGGTGGTGGCTGTTGGGTAAATATATTTTCAAAACGTTTTTCGCATCCGAAATCACCGAATTTTACGAACAAATGCATTTGACCTACTTTGCTGTAACTTTGTGACTATTTCACCTATTTAACTAATTCTTTTTTCTTTGAATACCTTGACTCCTTTACTTCAAATCTGCAATTTCGGATTTTCGAATTTCGAAAATTCGTCGCTGTGATTTCGAACCGGAAATTTACACCAAATCGACAACTTCTTTAGTAGTTGTACGATTTTCATGAAATTTAATATGTAAGTAGACCTAACTGATGCGACTTGAAAAATGACTTTAGAAATTTTCTAACTTATCTCCCCTTGGTTAAATTAAGGACCAAAGTTTTCAAAAAAATCGTCGAAATATAGGTCAGAATGACCTAGTTTTTTTTTCTATACTAGACAAGGAATTACTGATTCGTACACAAAATATGGAGTTTGTCGATCGAACCGGAAGTGCCACCATCTTTAAACGTGAAAAATCAATAAGGCTTTTTTGCTATTTTACTTACAGACTCGGGAGTTATATTTTCTGAATCCTTGTAGGAAGGCCTACAAAATGTCGCAATAGAATTCTGATTTAGGTCAACCGGGAGTCACCATTTTGAATTGAAAATGAAAAATAGAAGCAATTTGAAGGGCCGAGACTTTGGAGCACAATAACTCTCATTCTAATTAAGCTAGAATATTCAAACTTGTTGTAGACGTTCACTAGGTCAATGTTATGATTGAGTTCAAAGATGAGCATTTTCTGCTTAGGGTAAGCAGAGATAAGCATGCTGATTTGTTGATTCTTTAGGGCACGATAACTTCGGTTATAATGAAGGGAGGGCGGTGAAACTTTTGTTAATAGAGAGTCTAATAGCTAGCCTGTTGTGTGAAATCATTGTATCATTTTTTTTAAATATCAGGGATAGCCGAAAAAAGAGATTGAAAATCCAAAAAGTCGTATTTTTATAATTTGGAGCATGTTTAGAGGTCTTTCTCGTAAAGTCAACATACTATTTTTTGGGAACTTCTTCTACAAAGAGTCTTATTGGTAGTTTTTTTATATGAAACCATCGATCAACAGTCCAACATATCAGGAGTAGAAAAACAAAAGGATCGAACATTGAAAACGGCACCCTTTCATTGTTAAGCGAAACATGCAGTGTGGGTGACTACAATCTACGCATTTAGTCATCGTATAGAGTTTATTCAACAGTATCGAATTCCAACTGCTTAGGGATATTTTACGTGCACTCCAATGTGTACACGGGACCTTGGTTTTTCGTCCCATCCGAAGGACTAGACAGCTGTGCTTGTCAGGCCCTGCGTTCTGCCTCACTGACAAGGGGAACCACGCCGGGAAATAGAGATGAACTTTTTCCGTGCAGAACTTTCAATTCAGGCCAAACGTTTATTGCATACGATTAAGCTGGTCAGTTGGAGCTCATGTTCAAAAGTTTTGTAATAATCCTTTGGTAATTATTAAAGTACCGTGCACATTAAACTGTTAAAACAGAAAATTTCGCCCGGTTGAAATGTTTCTTGCTATAAGTCAGCAATTTTCCGAATTCAGGGAGGCTGGATGGCTGAATGGTTAGCATGTGCTCGCTGTATCGTAACGTTTGTCATTGAGTCAATGGGCGTCGTTTCGATCTCCAAGTTGCACGTGACATGGTGTATGATGTCCAATCTCGTGGGTGTTCTCCGTGTTCTTCGGTTTCCTCCCAACGGCTAAAGACCAGTAAGCGCAGGGGGGGGGGGGGGGGTAAATAAAATTAAAAAACATATGTTAGTCCCGAAATGACCTAGTTAGTGTCGAATGGACATGAGGCCGCATTTCTCTCTTTCTCTTTTAATTTTAAAGTTTTGTAATAATCGGTTGGTAATCAAAGGTACTGTAAAAGTGATAAAACAGAAAATTTCGTCCGGTTGTAATGTTTCTCAATTTAAAGTCAGCAATTTGCCGATTTTAAGGGGCAAACGTTTATTGCGAACGATTAAGCTGGTCAGGGGGAGCTTATTTTTAAAAGTTTTGTAATATTCGGTTGATAACTAAAGGTACCGTGCAAATTAAACTGTTAAAATAGAAAATTTGTCCCGGTTGAAATATTTCTCGCTGTAGGTCAGCAATTTTCCGATTTTAGGGAGGTTGCGTGACTGAATGGTTAGAACGTGCGCTCTGTATCATAACGTCTGTCACTGAGTCAACTGGCGTTGTTTCGATTTCTTTGTTGTACGTGACAAGGAGTATGGTCGCATGTCCAACCTCATAGGTCGTAACGCCGTTGCCAGGGTAAAATTTCCCTCATTGCACACTTTATGGCGTATGCCCGTCTTCAGTAGCCCATTTTAGGAGCAGCACAGTAGGACGTTAAACCCCATTCAATTTCATTTCATTTTCTCTATGTTGCTTATTTATTATAGTGGATAAATATTTTTCTGGTTCTAGCAATTATTTAATTTCTGCATAGAAATCTTGCTTTGGCCAGTTTTTTTTTATTGCAGAGTGCCATTCTTGTAGATTGCAGTCTATGACCCTTTGTTTAAAACATGCTTAAGAAGTCGTCACGATTTCCTACTTATAACCAAACATATTGGAAATATTAGTCTGGCATTATTAAATCCTAATTTTATTGGTCTTTTTTAAAATTAAACTTTCATTTAACTATGAACAACTCTTAACGTGTCTCTTTAAAACTATTAAATACTCTAAAACAGTAGCTCAACCTTTTGACCTAAACTCATTAATTTACCATTTTGTTGTGAGCGACTTCTTATAATAATAATAATAGTTTATTTTCAATAAGTATTCAGGCCATGGGCCCATAGTACACTCAAGACAAAATCATAAAATTACAAACATAACAAACCAACACTATTTACATAGATTCATCAAAGCCTCACATTATATCAGGTATTTATTATTTTAGTTTACAAACATAACAAACCAACACTATTAACACAGATTCATCATAACCTTACATTTATCAGGATTTCATTATTTTAATTTACTCAAAAAATTTTCTCTTCTTTTCATAGCATTATAAATAAACTTACTTATGTTACAGATTATATCACAGTTAGTACTCTGCAAGTATCCTATAACATGATTCTCACTTTTACAGTAATTGTTGACATTGCAAATAGTTCTTAGGTTGTCATACAGTTGACAGTAAACTAACATATGTAGTTCATTTTCAATTGTACTTATATGTCTCTCATTTAAACAGTATATACACAACCGGTCATTTCTTTCTATTGCTATAGCTCTACCGGATTCTATTGCAAGGTTGTGGCTACTTACTCTTAATCTACTTAAAGCTACTCTATGCTGTTTGTTTATTATAGTGGATAAATATTTTTCTGGTTCTAGCAATGATTTAATTTCTGCATAGAAATCTAGTTTTGAACTGGTTCGTATTGCAGAGTGCCATTCTTGTATATTACAGTCTATGACCCTTTGTTTAAACATGCTTAGGAAGTTGTCACTATTTCCTACTTGCTGATATGACCACACATATTGGAAACCATAATTATATAACATATCTCTAATTTTGGTGGCCCAATTTACTCTTCCAACGTTATGGTGCGCATAAAGCATCTCATAACATCTATTTGGATACCTGTCTTTGTCCATAGAAAGTAACTTTAACCAATACGTAATACATTTTGTCATATAGATAATGTGCAGTGGTAATCTGCCAAATTCCCCAAATGTGGCGCAATTTGGGGTTGCTTGTTTAACACCTAATAGTTTCTTACAGAACTTGTTCTGTACTGTTTCTATTGGTTTATATAGTTGATATCCCCAAATTTCCGCCCCATAGGTCAGAATGGGCACTACCATATGATCAAATAAATATAAGGACTTTGCCTGATCTAGGTTATACTTATGTATAAACTTCCAAACTATAAAAAGAGCTTTATTAGCTGACAGGCATAATGAATTAATAGATTTGTACCATGACAGAGAACTAGTAAAGTATAGACCGAGATACTTATATTCATTTACAACCTCTAGTTTCTCGCCTTGGCAACTCCAGCTTTCATATGATTTTAACTTTCCTCCTCTCTTAAATACTAACACCTTAGTCTTACTTGTGTTTACTTTCATGCCATAGTCTTTACAGAAAGTATTCAATACATCAATTTGTTTTTGTAATTGCCCTACAGTGTCTGAGATATTTGCCATATCATCTGCAAATAACAGTTGCATTAAATTTGGCGTTCTTTCATCTATATAAATGCCTTTGCATTCACATTTCTCTAATAGTTCTACAAATTGGTTTAAGTACATGACAAATAAAAAAGGACTGAGCATGCAACCTTGTTTTGTGCCAATTGTGCAACTAAAATACTCAGAGAGACCATTATTAGCTAAAACACAGGATTTCATATTTTCATACATAGATTTCAGTAATTTAACAATTTTAGAACTGACCTTATTTTTAATAAGTGTATACAGTAAGGTGGGATGGTGTACTAAGTCAAACGCTGATGAAAAATCCACAAAGATGCAGTATAATCTCCCTTTTGTTTTGTTCAGGTACTTTTGCACAACAGCATATAAGGAGAAACAGTTGTCAACTGTTGCATAGCCCTGCCTATATCCTGCTTGCTGCTCTTTGAATTTATTTTCAATGTCACCCCAAGTTATAAGTCTGTTATTTATAACTTTAGTAAATATTTTACCCATTACATTTAATAAGGAGATGCCTCTGTAGTTGCATGGGTTGGTAACATCACCCTTCTTATAAATAGGATATATTACAGCCCTGCTCCAGCTATCTGGAAACGTACTACTAATTAAGATCTTATTAAATAATAAACATAACAATGGAAGTAAGATGTCAATGGTGGTTTTGAACATCTCGATTACAAGACCATCTTCCCCACCACTTTTACCAGTTTTCATCTGATTCAGTGCTTTTATGATTTCCATGTTACTTATTGGATTATCTAAAATATCCAAGACAACTTCGGTGGGGTCACTCAGGGTAAGATTGATTTCCTCCCTTAAGGCGGACTCGCTTGATGTATTATCCTCAGTTAAGAGATTTTGAAAATGTTCAAACCACTGATCAGTTGAAATACTGTTATTTGAGTTGGTTTTGTTAAAATACTTTAATTTTTTCCACATGTCATTTGTATCTTTTATCTCTATAAGACTATTTATCCTATCTCTACCTAGTTTCTGTTTTTGTTCTTCACAAAGTGATTTGAACCTAGTTTTGGTTTGTAGGTATATGTCTAAGTCAAAAGGCTTTCGGCTCTTTCTATAGTTAATTAGATTTATGTATTTTAAAGCCTTTAAATCAGACAATTCCCTGGTCCACCAAATAGGTTGACATTTGGTATTCTTAGATTTGTTGTTTCTAAGCATACATTTGCCAGCATATTGTATTGATTGACATAAGATTTGTGTTGCATCATTCACATTTACACTGTTTTCTACAACAAAAGAGAAATGAGATAATTCACCATTTGTTACAATTTCCTGTAATGCTACTCTAAAATCTGTTGCTTTGTTTTGGTCCCATTTATAGGTCATTTTTGGATTCAAACATTCTCTAGCAATATCAGACTTTTTATAACTTTTACAAACATTGAATATGCATTCTATTGGAAAGTGGTCTGAAATATCAGTTGAGAGTACGCTAAAGTCAGTTACATATTGAAATAATAACGAACTAGTTATGCAATAGTCTATTACACTTTTGCCTAGATGTGACACAAAGGTGTATTCTCCTTGATTGTCTCCCTTTAATCTCCCATTAAGTATATGAATGTTCAATTTTTTACACATACTAATTAATTGTTTTCCAAAACTATTAATATTTACATCCTTGGAGAGTCTTAGTGTGTCAAAGTCATCATCACCTAGGATTAAATCACCTATTGGGAGGTATTTATCTTCATGTGTGCTAGTGAGGTCAGATAAATTACCTGTCCTGGCATTTAAGTCTCCATTTATCATTATTTCTAAATTTTCACCATAGCTTTCAATGATATCAGAGATAATTTCTTCAAATATTTCAATACCATTTATATTTCCTTCATATAATGTACTATAAATATTAGACGAGATCGGTGGGACATATGCAAAACAGGCTAATATATCCTGACTTATATTGAACAATGTTTTACTAAATATAATAATCACACATGAACTGTGATTTATATAAACCTTCCTAACAAATTTCTGTAGGTATTTAGATAAATATACACAGATGCCTTGAGGAGTCCTCCCAAATTTGGAGGTCCTGTGCCCTATGTTACTGAAATGTTTATAATTCTTGAAAATACCTTCGCAGTCCTGATCACAGGCTAACCAGGTCTCTAATATACTTATACAGTCATAGTTATATGAGCGACTTCTTATTCTTCCTATATGACATATTGCACGTGTCTGATTTCAAAGGGGGTTGGGTGGCTGAATGGTTAGCACGCGCGCCTGTCATTGAGTTAACTAGCGTGTTTTCGAATGCTCAGTTGTACGTGACAAGGAGTAAGGTCGCCTGTCCAACCTGCCATTTTTACTTTTTTTCCCCGTCATTTTCATTTCATTTTCTCATCCGTCTCATTACAGTAATACAAGTTTCAGTCATTTCCCTTTAGTTTTCAGATTATTGTTATGCCTGGGTGCAATGATTCATACTATATTTAGACTTGTAACTTCGCGAGATTCTTCTTGATACAATCAATGACACGTGACGATAAATATGAAAGCTTTCATATCTGCATGGGACAGTAGCAGATCTAGTTCTTCTTATTATTAAGCTTTCATATGTATTTACATATGAAAGCTTATTGTTTCTGTTAAGATTATTATTAAGCTTTCATATATTCATATATGAAAGCTTATTGTTTCTGTTAAGATTATTATTAAGCTTTCATATGTATTTACATATGAAAGCTTATTGTTTCTGTTAAGATTATTAAGCTTTCATATGTATTTACATATGAAAGCTTATTGTTTTTGTTAAGATTATTATTCTTCTTATTATTATTTTTTTTTTTTGTGTTTTATCCACAAATCGGATTTCTCAGAATCTACTCATAGGATCTTTCTGAAACTTTTACCTACCACCCCAAAAATGGGTGGTGGCTGTTGGGTAAATATATTTTCAAAACGTTTTTCGCATCCGAAATCACCGAATTTTACGAACAAATGCATTTGACCTACTTTGCTGTAACTTTGTGACTATTTCACCTATTTTACTAATTCTTTTTTCTTTGAATACCTTGACTCCTTTACTTCAAATCTGCAATTTAGGATTTTCGAATTTCGAAAATTCGTCGCTGTGATTTCGAACCGGAAGTTTACACCAACTCGACAACTTCTTTAGTAGTTGTACGATTTTCATGAAATTTAATATGTAAGTAGACCTTAATAGTGCGACTTGAAAAATGACTTTAGAAATTTTCTAACTTATCTCCCCTTGATGAAATTAAGGATCAAATTTTTCAAAAAAATCGTCGAAATATAGGTCAGAATGACCTAGTTTTTTTTTCCTTTACTAGACAAGGAATTACTGATTCGTACACAAAAAATGGAGTTTGTCGATCGAACCGGAAGTGCCACCATCTTTAAACGTGAAAAATCAATAAGGCTTTTTTGCTATTTTACTTACAGACTCGGGAGTTATATTTTCTGAATCCCTGTAGGAAGGCCTAAAAAATGTCGCAATAGAATTCTGATTAAGGTCAACCGGGAGTCACCATTTTGAATTTAAAATGAAAAATAGAAGCAATTTGAAGGTCCGAGACTTTGGAGCACAATAACTCTCATTCTAATTAAGCTAGAATGTTCTAACTTGTTGTAGACGTTCACTAGGTCAATGTTATGATTGAGTTCAAAGATGAGCATTTTCTGCTTAGGGTATACAGAGATAATCATGCTGATTTGTTGATTCTTTAGGGCACGATAACTTCGGTTATAATAAAGGGAGGGCGGTGAAACTTTTGTTAATAGAGAGTCTAATAGCTAGCCTGTTGTGTGAAATCATTGTATCATTTTTTTTAAATATCAGGGATAGCCGAAAAAAAGAGATTGAAAATCAAAAAAGTCGTATTTTTACAATTTGGAGCATGTTTAGAGGTCTTTCTCGTAAAGTCAACATACTATTTTTTGGGAACTTCTTCTACAAAGAGTCTTATTGGTAGTCTTTTATATGAAACCATCGATCAACAGTCCAACATATCAGGACTAGAAGAACAAAAGGGTCGAACATTGAAAACGGCATCCTTTCATTGTTAAGCGAAACATGCAGTGTGGGTGACTACAATCTACGCATTTAGTCATCGTATAGAGTTTATTCAACAGTATCGAATTCCAACTGCTTAGGGATATTTTACGTGCACTCCAATGTGTACACGGGACCTTGGTTTTTCGTCCCATCCGAAGGACTAGACAGCTGTGCTTGTCAGGTCCTGCATTCCTTCAAGTCGTTTACATGTGAGACGGCGGATTTTTTTGCCGTTTTTTTTCTAAGTAAATTCCCGCACTCCGTAAGGGGAAAGAAGTGTTTCCTAGCACCGCCAAAAATTCTTCGACTAAGCTGTTTTTTTGGCACGATGTGCCAATTTACTAGCCCGAATTTGAGTAATTGTCCCATCTGATTCCGATGAAAAAAAACAAAAGTTATGGTTAAAAAAACGATTTAACGGCTTTTTTCGCCGATTTTGAGACTAAAAAGTTTTTTTAGAATTTTGAAATTGCAAACGACAAGATGAAGTCATTTTGTTAGACTCATGTGATGGGTATGAGTCTTCTGCACCGATGCGGATTGGGTTTGATTTTTTTCAAAATGGCGAACTATATTTTTGAGACTGTCAAAGTTTTGATGTTCTGAGACTGCCGAGGCATCATTAGGAGGTATTTTTAAAAAAATTTATACTGGTCGGATGCGCCACGATGATGTTAGTAACATATTAAAAGGAGAACATGATCGAATTAGAAATTCGAAAAAATATGGCCATGTTTTACAATAAAAAAAAGTTGCTGGGTCGGCTTGGGTTCGTTTTATTTAGGCCATGTTCCCGTATTAGAAATCACTTAAATTTTTTATATGTGCTAGCTAACATCCTAAGGCACAATCCCTGAAAATTTCAAGAAATTCCGACAACCGTAACGCCTGCTAAAACACGCTCGCGCAATTAGGCCTATTTTTTGCCTATTTTTCGAATGTTTTTAGACTAACAAGTCACTTTTTCGTGCGCTACGTTTGAGGCCCCATATCTCGGCCGCTATGGGTTTGAATCCATATGTATTGATCGGGATCGATAGCTTGGACACTTTGAAGGCAAACGGACCACTGGAACGTTGCCTGGGCAGTGCAAATCTATCCCGGTCGCAAAAATCTGCATTCGGGAAACCTCGATGGATGATACTATGACCGGACGTTTTATGACCTTGACACATACATGATATACATAGTATTAAAATCCTTATGAAATATTTAAATCATTTACTGCTATAATATGAAATATCACTTATTCCCCGGTTAAATAAAAATAGGTCACCGGGTGCTGTACAACTTAGTCTTATGTGATGGGTATGAGTCTTCTGCACCGATGCGGATTGGGTTTGATTTTTTCAAAATGGCGGACTATATTTTTGAGACTGCCAGAAAATATTTGTTTTACTAGTCTAATTCAAGTTTAAAAATAAACAATATTTTTTCTGAAAATCAATGTCGAGATTTAGTGTATTATATATGATACAATGGGCCATAGCCTAGAGGTCGGGTGTTCGATCCCTGCCTTGGCCGAGAAAGTTCATCTCGATTTAACCGTACTCCACAAGGAGAAAAAAAAGGGCTTTTTTGCCCTAGAAGCGCCACAAATTCTTCGATTAACCTGGTTTTTTGGCACGACGTGCCCATTTACTAGCTCGAATTTTGAGTACTGGTCTAATCTGATTCCGATGAAAAGACAAAAGTTATGGCCAAAAAACCGATTTTACGGCTTTTTTCGCCGATTTTGAGACTAAAAATGTTTTTTAGAATTTTGAAATTGCAAACGACAAGATAAAGTCATTTTGTTAGTCTCATGTGATGGGTTGAGTTTGATTTTTTTCAAAATGGCGGACTATATTTTTGAGACTGTCAAAGTTTTGATGTTCTGAGACTGTCGAGGCATCATTGGGGGGTATTTTTTTAAAAATTTATACTGGTCGGATGCGCCGAAATGAGGTTAGTAACATATCAAAAGGAGAACATGATCGAATAAAAATTGGAAAACATATGGCCATTTTTCACGAAAAACAAAAGTTGCTGGGTCGGCTTGGGTTCGAATTTTTTAGGCCATGTGCCCGTATTAGAAATCACTTGAATTTTGTATTTGTGCTAGCTAACATCCCAAGGCACAATCTCTGAAAAATTTCAAGAAATTTCGACATAACTAACTCTGCTAAAACACGCTCGCGCAAATAGGCCTATTTTTTGCCTATTTTCCGATTTTTTTTAAACTAACAAGTCACTTTTTTGTGCGCTACGTTTGATGCCCTATATCTCGGCCGCTATGGGTTCGAATCGAGATGTTTTAGTCAGGATCGATAGCTTGGACACTTCCCTCCATAGTATCAAAAGTTGGGACCCCTGACCCTAACTACGGTCACGTGCAGGGTGTCAAACATGGTTTCTCAAAACGAAGGGCCATGTTTGCTGCCTTATAGCTCGGCCCCTATGGTTTCGAATCAAAATGTGTTGGCTGGGAATAATAGCCTTGACAATTCTCTCCATTGTATAAAAAGTTCGCAGCTCTCACCCGAGTGCCATGCACGCGGCACTATATTTAAAACTAAGGCGTTTTTCGACATTCGCGCATGCGCACAGCTGGAACCAATACCACCAGCGGTACCAAACTCTGGTCCCAACCAGCTCTTGCTGGTGCCTAGGTGTCCTTTAACTTTCAGCTTGATAACTGCATTCCTTCTAGTCGTTTACATCTGAGACTCACTGGAGAAGCACGTTTCACCGATGTACCCGCACCCCCAAACGTCCCGAAGGGTACCCGGGCGGGTCTCGAGGCTTGGTATTCAAAAGGTATATCCACCCCGCCGAGTCGCTGCGTCACGTCAAAACGCCCGCCCGGGGACCGGAAGTGGGCGAAACGGGCCCATAAAGTGAAGTTTGACCCTACCTTGACCTTCGAGGGCCCCGTAGCATGGAAAGGGTCATGAGCCTAGATGGAGTCATCAATGTCATTTCATGAGAGAGCTTGACCTTTGACCTGACCTTTGACCTTGGGGTCGAAAAATATCCAACTTGGTATCTTCGCGAGTTTTCGACCAATTTTAATATTTTTTTTCTTGTTACTTTCTTTAAGATACTTGGTATAATCGATGGCACGTGATGAAGAATATGAAAGCTTTCATATCTGCTTGGGACAGTAGCAGATATTATTAAGCTTTCATATGTATTTACATATGAAAGCTTATTGTTTTTGTTAAGATTATTAAGCTTTCATATGTATTTACATATGAAAGCTTATTGTTTCTGTTAAGATTATTATTAAGCTTTCATATGTATTTACATATGAAAGCTTATTGTTTCTGTTAAGATTATTATTCTTATTTTTTTTTTTTGTGTTTTATTCACAAATCGGATTTCTCAGAATCTACTCATAGGATCTTTCTGAAACTTTTACCTACCCCCCCAAAAATGGGTGGTGGCTGTTGGATAAATATATTTTCAAAACGTTTTTCGCATTCGAAATCACCGAATTTTACGAACAAATGCATTTGACCTACTTTGCTGTAACTTTGTGACTATTTCACCTATTTTACTAAAAAAAATTTCTTTGAATACCTTAACTCCTTTACTTCAAATCTGCAATTTCGGATTTTCGAATTTCGAAAATTCGTCGCTGTGATTTCGAACCGGAAGTTTACACCAACTCGACAACCTCTTTAGTAGTTGTACGATTTTCATGAAATTTAATATGTAAGTAGACCTTAATGACGCGACTTGAAAAATGACTTTAGAAATTTTCTAACTTATCTCCCCTTGGTGAAATCAAGGATCAAAGTTTTCCAAAAAATCGTCGAAATATAGGTCAGAATGACCTAGTTTTTTTTTTCTATACTAGACAAGGAATTACTAATTCGTACACAAAATATGGAGTTTGACGATCGAACCGGAAGTGCCACCATCTTTAAACGTGAAAAATCAATAAGGCTTTTTTGCTATTTTACTTACAGACTCGGGAGTTATATTTTCTGAATCCTTGTAGGCAGGCCTAAAAAATGTCGCAATAGAATTCTGATTTAGGTCAACCGGGAGTCACCATGTTGAATTGAAAATGAAAAATAGAAGCAATTTGAAGGGCCGAGACTTTGGAGCACAATAACTCTCATTCTAATTAAGCTAGAATGTTCAAACTTGTTGTAGACGTTCACTAGGTCAATGTTATGATTGAGTTCAAAGATGAGCATTTTCTGCTTAGGGTAAGCAGAGATAAGCATGCTGATTTGTTGATTCTTTAGGGCACGATAACTTCGGTTATAATGAAGGGAGGGCGGTGAAACTTTTGTTAATAGAGAGTCTAACAGCTAGCCTGTTGTGTGAAATCATTGTATCATTTTTTTTAAATATCAGGGATAGCCGAAAAAAAGAGATTGAAAATCCAAAAAGTCGTATTTTTACAATTTGGAGCATGTTTAGAGGTCTTTCTCGTAAAGTCAACATACTATTTTTTGGGAACTTCTTCTACAAAGAGTCTTATTGGTAGTCTTTTATATGAAACCATCGATCAACAGTCCAACATATCAGGAGTAAAAGAACAAAAGGGTCGAACATTGAAAACGGCACCCTTTCATTGTTAAGCGAAACATGCAGTGTGGGTGACTACAATCTACGCATTTAGTCATCGTATAGAGTTTATTCAACAGTATCGAATTCCAACTGCTTAGGGATATTTTACGTGCACTCCAATGTGTACACGGGACCTTGGTTTTTCGTCCCATCCGAAGGACTAGACAGCTGTGCTTGTCAGGCCCTGCGTTCTGCCTCACTGGCAAGGGGAACCACGCCGGGAAATCGAGATGAACTTTTTCCGTGCAGAACTTTCAATTCAGGCCAAACGTTTATTGCATACGATTAAGCTGGTCAGTTGGAGCTTATTTTCAAAAGTTTTGTAATAATCGGTTGGTAATTATTAAAGTACCGTGCACATTAAACTGTTAAAACAGAAATTTTCGCCCGGTTGAAATGTTTCTTGCTATAAGTCAGCAATTTTCCGAATTCAGGGAGGCTGGATGGCTGAATGGTTAGCATGTGCTCGCTGTATCGTAACGTTTGTCACTGAGTCAAAGGGCGTCGTTTCGATCTCCAGGTTGCACGTGACATGGTGTATGATGTCCAATCTCGTGGGTTTTCTCCGTGTTCTTCGGTTTCCTCCCAACGGCTAAAGACCAGTAAGCGCAAGGGGAGTTTTTAAATAAAATTAAAAAACATACGTTAGTCCCGAAATGACCTAGTTTGTGTCGAATGGACATTAGGCCGCATTTCTCTCTTTCTCTTTTATTTTTAAAGTTTTGTAATAATCGGTTGGTAATCAAAGGTACTGTAAAAGTGATAAAACAGAAAATTTCGTCCGGTTGTAATGTGTCTCAATTTAAAGTCAGCAATTTGCCGATTTTAAGGGGCAAACGTTTATTGCGAACGATTAAGCTGGTCAGGGGGAGCTTATTTTTAAAAGTTTTGTAATATTCGTTTGATAACTAAAGGTACCGTGCAAATTAAACTGTTAAAATAGAAAAGTTGGCCCGGTTGAAATATTTCTCGCTGTAGATCAGCAATTTGCCGATTTTAGGGAGGTTGCGTGGCTGAATGGTTAGCACGTGCGCTCTGTATCATAACGTCTGTCACTGAGTCAACTGGCGTTGTTTCGATTTCTTGGTTGTACGTGACAAGGAGTATGGTCGCATGTCCAACCTTGTAGGTCGTAACGCCGCTGCCCGGGTAAAATTTCCCTCATTGCACACTTTATGGCGTATGCCCGTCTTCAGTAGCCCATTTTAGGAGCAGCACAGTAGGACGTTAAACCCATTCAATTTCATTTCATTTTCTCTATGTTGCTTATTTATTATAGTGGATAAATATTTTTCTGGTTCTAGCAATTATTTAATTTCTGCATAGAAATCTTGCTTTGGCCAGTTTTTTTATTGCAGAGTGCCATTCTTGTATATTGCAGTCTATGACCCTTTGTTTAAAACATGCTTAAGATCACGATTTCCTACTTATAACCAAACATATTGGAAATATTAGTCTGGCATTATTAAATTCTAATTATATTGGTCTAATTTAAAATTAAACTTTAATTTAACTATGAACAACTCTTAGCGTGTCTCTTTAAAACTATTAAATACTCTAAAACAGTAGCTCAACCTTTTGACCTAAACTCATTAATTTACCATTTTGTTGTGAGCGACTTCTTATTCTTCCTATATGACATATTGCACGTGTCTGATTTCAAAGGGGGGTTGGGTGGCTGAATGGTTAGCACGCGCGCATGTCATTGAGTTAACTAGCGTGTTTTCGAATGCTCGGTTGTACGTGACAAGAAGTAAGGTCGCCTGTCCAACCTGCCATTTTTAATTTTTTTCCCCGCCATTTTCATTTCATTTTCTCATCCGTCTCATTACAGTAATACAAGTTTCAGTTATTTCCCTTTAGTTTTCAGATTATTGTTATGCCTGGGTGCAATGATTCATACTATATTTAGACTCGTAACTTCGCGAGTTTCTTCTTATCCTTTTATTTAGGATACTTGATACAATCAATGACACGTGACGATAAATATGAAAGCTTTCATATCTGCATGGGACAGTAGCAGACCTAGTTATTCTTATTTTTTTTTTTTGTGTTTTATTCACAAATCGGATTTCTCAGAATCTACTCATAGGATCTTTCTGAAACTTTTACCTACCCCCCCAAAAATGGGTGGTGGCTGTTGGATAAATATATTTTCAAAACGTTTTTCGCATTCGAAATCACCGAATTTTACGAACAAATGCATTTGACCTACTTTGCTGTAACTTTGTGACTATTTCACCTATTTTACTAAAAAAAATTTCTTTGAATACCTTGACTCCTCTACTTCAAATCTGCAATTTCGGATTTTCGAATTTCGAAAATTCGTCGCTGTGATTTCGAACCGGAAGTTTACACCAACTCGACAACCTCTTTAGTAGTTGTACGATTTTCATGAAATTTAATATGTAAGTAGACCTTAATGACGCGACTTGAAAAATGACTTTAGAAATTTTCTAACTTATCTCCCCTTGGTGAAATCAAGGATCAAAGTTTTCCAAAAAATCGTCGAAATATAGGTCAGAATGACCTAGTTTTTTTTTCTATACTAGACAAGGAATTACTAATTCGTACACAAAATATGGAGTTTGTCGATCGAACCGGAAGTGCCACCATCTTTAAACGTGAAAAATCAATAAGGCTTTTTTGCTATTTTACTTACAGACTCGGGAGTTATATTTTCTGAATCCTTGTAGGCAGGCCTAAAAAATGTCGCAATAGAATTCTGATTTAGGTCAACCGGGAGTCACCATGTTGAATTGAAAATGAAAAATAGAAGCAATTTGAAGGGCCGAGACTTTGGAGCACAATAACTCTCATTCTAATTAAGCTAGAATGTTCAAACTTGTTGTAGACGTTCACTAGGTCAATGTTATGATTGAGTTCAAAGATGAGCATTTTCTGCTTAGGGTAAGCAGAGATAAGCATGCTGATTTGTTGATTCTTTAGGGCACGATAACTTCGGTTATAATGAAGGGAGGGCGGTGAAACTTTTGTTAATAGAGAGTCTAACAGCTAGCCTGTTGTGTGAAATCATTGTATCATTTTTTTTAAATATCAGGGATAGCCGAAAAAAAGAGATTGAAAATCCAAAAAGTCGTATTTTTACAATTTGGAGCATGTTTAGAGGTCTTTCTCGTAAAGTCAACATACTATTTTTTGGGAACTTCTTCTACAAAGAGTCTTATTGGTAGTCTTTTATATGAAACCATCGATCAACAGTCCAACATATCAGGAGTAGAAGAACAAAAGGGTCGAACATTGAAAACGGCACCCTTTTATTGTTAAGCGAAACATGCAGTGTGGGTGACTACAATCTACGCATTTAGTCATCGTATAGAGTTTATTCAACAGTATCGAATTCCAACTGCTTAGGGATATTTTACGTGCACTCCAATGTGTACACGGGACCTTGGTTTTTCGTCCCATCCGAAGGACTAGACAGCTGTGCTTGTCAGGCCCTGTGTTCTGCCTCACTGACAAGGGGAACCACGCCGGGAAATCGAGATGAACTTTTTCCGTGCAGAACTTTCAATTCAGGCCAAACGTTTATTGCATACGATTAAGCTGGTCAGTTGGAGCTTATTTTCAAAAGTTTTGTAATAATCGGTTAGTAATTATTAAAGTACCGTGCACATTAAACTGTTAAAACAGAAATTTTCGCCCGGTTGAAATGTTTCTTGCTATAAGTCAGCAATTTTCCGAATTCAGGGAGGCTGGATGGCTGAATGGTTAGCATGTGCTCGCTGTATCGTAACGTTTGTCATTGAGTCAACGGGCGTCGTTTCGATCTCCAGGTTGCACGTGACATGGTGTATGATGTCCAATCTCGTTGGTTTTCTCCGTGTTCTTCGGTTTCCTCCCAACAGCTAAAGACCAGTAAGCGCAAGGGGAGTTTTTAAATAAAATTAAAAAACATATGTTAGTCCCGAAATGACCTAGTTTGTGTCGAATGGACATTAGGCCGCATTTCTCTCTTTCTCTTTTATTTTTAAAGTTTTGTAATAATCGGTTGGTAATCAAAGGTACTGTAAAGTGATAAAACCGAAAATTTCGTCCGGTTGTAATGTTTCTCAATTTAAAGCCAGCAATTTGCCGATTTTAAGGGGCAAACGTTTATTGCGAACGATTAAGCTGGTCAGGGGGAGCTTATTTTTAAAAGTTTTGTAATATTCGGTTGATAACTAAAGGTACCGTGCAAATTAAACTGTTAAAATAGAAAATTTGGCCCGGTTGAAATATTTCTCGCTGTAGGTCAGCAATTTGCCAATTTAGGGAGGTTGCGTGGCTGAATGGTTAGCACGTGCGCTCTGTATCATAACGTATGTCACTGAGTCAACTGGTGTTGTTTCGATTTCTTGGTTGTACGTGACAAGGAGTATGGTCGCATGTCCAACCTCGTAGGTCGTAACGCCGCTGCCCGGGTAAAATTTCCCTCATTGCACACTTTATGGCATATGCCCGTCTTCAGTAGCCCATTTTAGGAGCAGCACAGTAGGACGTTAAACCCCATTCAATTTCATTTCATTTTCTCTATGTTGCTTATTTATTATAGTGGATAAATATTTTTCTGGTTCTAGCAATTATTTAATTTCTGCATAGAAATCTTGCTTTGGCCAGTTTTTTTTTATTGCAGAGTGCCATTCTTGTATATTGCAGTCTATGACCCTTTGTTTAAAACATGCTTAAGGCTTTTTTGCTATTTTACTTACAGACTCGGGAGTTATATTTTCTGAATCCTTGTAGGCAGGCCTAAAAAATGTCGCAATAGAATTCTGATTTAGGTCAACCGGGAGTCACCATGTTGAATTGAAAATGAAAAATAGAAGCAATTTGAAGGGCCGAGACTTTGGAGCACAATAACTCTCATTCTAATTAAGCTAGAATGTTCAAACTTGTTGTAGACGTTCACTAGGTCAATGTTATGATTGAGTTCAAAGATGAGCATTTTCTGCTTAGGGTAAGCAGAGATAAGCATGCTGATTTGTTGATTCTTTAGGGCACGATAACTTCGGTTATAATGAAGGGAGGGCGGTGAAACTTTTGTTAATAGAGAGTCTAACAGCTAGCCTGTTGTGTGAAATCATTGTATCATTTTTTTTAAATATCAGGGATAGCCGAAAAAAAGAGATTGAAAATCCAAAAAGTCGTATTTTTACAATTTGGAGCATGTTTAGAGGTCTTTCTCGTAAAGTCAACATACAAATTTTTGGGAACTTCTTCTACAAAGAGTCTTATTGGTAGTCTTTTATATGAAACCATCGATCAACAGTCCAACATATCAGGAGTAGAAGAACAAAAGGGTCGAACATTGAAAACGGCACCCTTTCATTGTTAAGCGAAACATGCAGTGTGGGTGACTACAATCTACGCATTTAGTCATCGTATAGAGTTTATTCAACAGTATCGAATTCCAACTGCTTAGGGATATTTTACGTGCACTCCAATGTGTACACGGGACCTTGGTTTTTCGTCCCATCCGAAGGACTAGACAGCTGTGCTTGTCAGGCCCTGTGTTCTGCCTCACTGACAAGGGGAACCACGCCGGGAAATCGAGATGAACTTTTTCCGTGCAGAACTTTCAATTCAGGCCAAACGTTTATTGCATACGATTAAGCTGGTCAGTTGGAGCTTATTTTCAAAAGTTTTGTAATAATCGGTTAGTAATTATTAAAGTACCGTGCACATTAAACTGTTAAAACAGAAATTTTCGCCCGGTTGAAATGTTTCTTGCTATATGTCAGCAATTTTCCGAATTCAGGGAGGCTGGATGGCTGAATGGTTAGCATGTGCTCGCTGTATCGTAACGTTTGTCATTGAGTCAACGGGCGTCGTTTCGATCTCCAGGTTGCACGTGACATGGTGTATGATGTCCAATCTCGTTGGTTTTCTCCGTGTTCTTCGGTTTCCTCCCAACAGCTAAAGACCAGTAAGCGCAAGGGGAGTTTTTAAATAAAATTAAAAAACATATGTTAGTCCCGAAATGACCTAGTTTGTGTCGAATGGACATTAGGCCGCATTTCTCTCTTTCTCTTTTATTTTTAAAGTTTTGTAATAATCGGTTGGTAATCAAAGGTACTGTAAAGTGATAAAACCGAAAATTTCGTCCGGTTGTAATGTTTCTCAATTTAAAGCCAGCAATTTGCCGATTTTAAGGGGCAAACGTTTATTGCGAACGATTAAGCTGGTCAGGGGGAGCTTATTTTTAAAAGTTTTGTAATATTCGGTTGATAACTAAAGGTACCGTGCAAATTAAACTGTTAAAATAGAAAATTTGGCCCGGTTGAAATATTTCTCGCTGTAGGTCAGCAATTTGCCAATTTAGGGAGGTTGCGTGGCTGAATGGTTAGCACGTGCGCTCTGTATCATAACGTATGTCACTGAGTCAACTGGTGTTGTTTCGATTTCTTGGTTGTACGTGACAAGGAGTATGGTCGCATGTCCAACCTCGTAGGTCGTAACGCCGCTGCCCGGGTAAAATTTCCCTCATTGCACACTTTATGGCATATGCCCGTCTTCAGTAGCCCATTTTAGGAGCAGCACAGTAGGACGTTAAACCCCATTCAATTTCATTTCATTTTCTCTATGTTGCTTATTTATTATAGTGGATAAATATTTTTCTGGTTCTAGCAATT
This sequence comes from Patella pellucida, assembly GCA_917208275.1. Classification (NCBI taxonomy): domain Eukaryota; kingdom Metazoa; phylum Mollusca; class Gastropoda; family Patellidae; genus Patella; species Patella pellucida. The sequence continues at coordinate 47,211,785 of OU795037.1, read as the reverse complement.
ATTTAATTTCTGCATAGAAATCTTGCTTTGGCCAGTTTTTTTTTATTGCAGAGTGCCATTCTTGTATATTGCAGTCTATGACCCTTTGTTTAAAACATGCTTAAGAAGTCGTCACGATTTCCTACTTATAACCAAACATATTGGAAATATTAGTCTGGCATTATTAAATCCTAATTTTATTAGTCTTATTTAAAATTAAACTTTCTTTTAACTATGAACAACTCTTAACGTGTCTCTTTAAAACTATTAAATACTCTAAAACAGTAGCTCAACCTTTTGTCCTAAACTCATTAATTTACCATTTTATTGTGAGCGACTTCTTATTCTTCCTATATGACATATTGCACGTGTCTGATTTCAAAGGGGGGTTGGGTGGCTGAATGGTTAGCACGCGCGCCTGTCATTGAGTTAACTAGCGTGTTTTCGAATGCTCGGTTGTACGTGACAAGGAGTAAGGTCGCCTGTCCAACCTGCCATTTTTAATTTTTTTCCCCCGCCATTTTCATTTCATTTTCTCATCCGTCTCATTACAGTAATACAACTTTCAGTTATTTTCCTTTAGTTTTCAGATTATTGTTATGCCTGGGTGCAATGATTCATACTATATTTAGACTTGTAACTTCGCGAGTTTCTTCTTATCCTTTTATTTAGGATACTTGATACAATCAATGACACGTGACGATAAATATGAAAGCTTTCATATCTGCATGGGACAGTAGCAGATCTAGTTCCTATTCTTATTATTTTTTTTTTGTGTTTTATTCACAAATCGGATTTCTCAGAATCTACTCATAGGATCTTTCTGAAACTTTTACCTACCCCCCCAAAAATGGGTGGTGGCTATTGGATAAATATATTTTCAAAACGTTTTTCGCATTCGAAATTACCGAATTTTACGAACAAATGCATTTGACCTACTTTGCTGTAACTTTGTGACTATTTCACCTATTTTACTAATTCTTTTTTCTTTGAATACCTTGACTCCTTGACTTCAAATCTGCAATTTCGGATTTTCGAATTTCGAAAATTCGTCGCTGTGATTTCGAACCGGAAGTTTACACCAACTCGACAACCTCTTTAGTAGTTGTACGATTTTCATGAAATTTAATATGTAAGTAGACCTTAATGACGCGACTTGAAAAATGACTTCAGCAATTTTCTAACTTATCTCCCCTTGGTGAAATCAAGGATCAAAATTTTCCAAAAAATCGTCGAAATATAGGTCAGAATGACCTAGTTTTTTTTTCTATACTAGACAAGGAATTTCTGATTCGTACACAAAATATGGAGTTTGTCGATCGAACCGGAAGTGCCACCATCTTTAAACGTGAAAAATCAATAAGGCTTTTTTGCTATTTAACTTACAGACTCGGGAGTTATATTTTCTGAATCCTTGTAGGAAGGCCTAAAAAATGTCGCAATAGAATTCTGATTTAGGTCAACCGGGAGTCACCATTTTGAATTGAAAATGACATATAGTAAAAAATCCTCATTATTGGGCTTGAAAACATACACAATTGGTCGTGGCTTAGAGAGTGTGTCTCCTATTAACGAATTAATACATTTCAGGATAGCCTGGCTCATGGTAGAGTGTTTGGTATTCTAATATTTCAAAAATTCGAATTTCTCCTTTGACGTTTTCTGTGCCGACAAGGTTGTTTTCAAGGTTAGCGGTTTTGACTTCGCGCATGCGCTACGCTAGAACCAAAGGTATGATGGCTACCAAACTCCGGCCCCCCACTTGTCACGTTGGTACCTACTAGTCCTGAAATGTTCAGATCGATACCTGCATTCCTTCAAGTCGTTTACATGTGAGGCGGCGGATTTTTTTGCCGTTTTTTTTAAGTAAATTCCCGCACTCCGTAAGGGGAAAGAAGTGTTTTTTGCCCTAGCAGCGCCAAAAATTCTTCGACTAACCTGTTTTTTTGGGCACGATGTGCCCATTTACTAGCCCGAATTTAAGTACTTGTCCCATCTGATTCCGATGAAAAAAAACAAAAGTTATGGTCAAAAAAACGATTTTACGGCTTTTTTCGCCGATTTTGAGACTAAAAAGGTTTTTTAGAATTTTGAAATTGCAAACGACAAGATGAAGTCATCTTGTTAGTCTCATGTGATGGGTATGAGTCTTCTGCACCGATGCGGATTGGGTTTGATTTTTTCAAAATGGCGGACTATATTTTTGAGACTGTCAAAGTTTTGATGTTCTGAGACTGTCGAGGCATCATTGGGGGGTATTTATTTTAAAAATTTATACTAGTCGGATACGCCGCGATGAGGTTAGTAACATATCAAAAGATGAACATGATCGAATAAAAATTCGAAAAAATATGGCCATGTTTTACAAGAAAAAAAAGTTGCTTGGTCGGCTTGGGTTCGATTTTTTTAGGCCATGTTCCCGTATTAGAAATCACTTAAATTTTTTATATGTGCTAGCTAACATCCTAAGGCACAATCTCTGAAAATTTCAAGAAATTCCGAAAACCGTAACGCCTGCTAAAACACGCTCGCGCAATTAGGCCTATTTTTTGCCTATTTTTCGAATGTTTTTAGACTAACAAGTCACTTTTTCGTGCGCTACGTTTGAGGCCCCATATCTCGGTCGCTATGGGTTTGAATCCATATGTTTTGATCGGGATCGATAGCTTGGACACTTCCCTCCGTCGTATAAAAAGTTTGGACCCCTGACCCTAACCACGGTCACGTGACAGGGTGTCAAACATGGCTTTCCAAAACGAAGGGCCATGTTTGCTGCCTTTTAGCTCGGCCCCTATGGGTTCGAATCAAAATGTGTTGGCTGGGAAAAATAGCCTTGACAATTCTCTCCATTGTATAAAAAGTTGTTAGATCTCACCCGAATGCCATGCACGCGCTACGATATTTAAGAGTGCCCGGGTGGGTCTCGAGGCTTGATATTCAAAGGTTAAATCTCTGGAATTTCTAGTGGTTGCCTGTGCCGCGATGATATTTATCACATATTAAAAGGAGAAAATATTCAGATATCAAGAACGAAAATGAATCGATAAAATACGGCAATTTTTCAAGCAAAAAAAGTTTGATGGGTGGGGGTGGGTTTATAATTTATTTTCATTGTTCCCGGAATCTCACTCATTTCCATTTTTTATATGCGATAGCTAGAATCTCAAAGTACAATCTTTGCAAATTTGAAGGCAAACGGACCACTGGAACGTTGCCTGGGCAGTGCAAATCTATCCCGGTCGCAAAAATCTGCATTCGGGAAACCTCGATGGATGATACTATGACCGGACGTATTATGACCTTGACACATACATGATATACATAGTATTAAAATCCTTATGAAATATTTAAATCATTTACTGCTATAATATGAAATATCACTTATTCCCCAGTTAAATAAAAATAGGTCACCGGGTGCTGTAAAACTACAAGAACCCTGCGACCATTTTACACTTTCTATTGCCAGAAAATATTTGTTTTACTTGTCTAATTCAAGTTTAAAAATAAACAATATTTTTTCTGAAAATCAATGTCGAGTTATAGTGTATTATATATGATACAATGGGCCATAGCCTAGAGATCGGGTGTTCGATCCCTGCATTGGCCGAGAAAGTTCATCTCGATTTTACCGTACTCCACAAGGGGGAAAAAAGGGCTTTTTTGCCCTAGCAGCGCCACAAACTCTTCGATTAACCTGGTTTTTTGGCACGATGTGCCCATTTACTAGCCCGAATTTTGAGTACTGGTTACATCTGATTTCGATGAAAAAACATAAGTTATGGCCAAAAAAACGATTTACGGCTTTTTTCGCCGATTTTGAGACTTAAATTTTTTGTAGAATTTTGAAATTGCAAACGACAAGATAAAGTCATTTTGTTAGTCTCATGTGATGGGTATGAGTCTTCTGCACCGATGCGTATTGGGTTTGATTTTTTTCAAAATGGCGGACTATATTTTTGAGACAGTCAAAGTTTTGATGTTCTGAGACTGTCGAGGCATCATTGGGGAGTATTTTTAAAAAAATTTATACTGGTCGGATGCGCCGCGATGAGGTTAGTAACATATCAAAAGGAGAACATGATCGTATAAAAATTCGAAAAAATATGGCCATTTTTCACGAAAAACAAAAGTTGCTGGGTCGGCTTGGGTTCGAATTTTTTAGGCCATGTGCCCGTATTAGAAATCACTTGAATTTTGTATTTGTGCTAGCTAACATCCCAAGGCACAATCTCTGAAAAATTTCAAGAAATTCCGACGTCACTAACTCTGCTAAAACACGCTCGCGCAAACAGGCCTATTTTTTGCCTATTTTCCGATTTTTTTTAGACTAACAAGTCACTTTTTTGTGCGCTACGTTTGATGCCCTATATCTCGGCCGCTATGGGTTCGAATCAAGATGTTTTACTCAGGATCGATAGCTTGGACACTTCCCTCCATAGTATCAAAAGTTGGGACCCCTGACCCTAACTACGGTCACGTGCAGGGTGTCAAACATGGTTTCTCAAAACGAAGGGCCATGTTTGCTGCCTTATAGCTCGGCCCCTATGGGTTCGACTCAAAATGTGTTGGCTGGGAATAATAGCCTTGACAATTCTCTCCATTGTATAAAAAGTTCGCAGCTCTCACCCGAATGCCATGCACGCGGCACGATATTTAAAACTAAGGCGTTTTTCGACATTCGCGCATGCGCACAGCTGGAACCAATAGCACCAGCGGTACCAAACTCTGGTCCCAACCAGCTCTCGCTGGTGCCTAGGTGTCCTTTAACTTTCAGCTTGATAACTGCATTCCTTCTAGTCGTTTACATCTGAGACTCACTGGACAAGCATGTTTCACCGATGTACCCGCACCCCCACCCCGCCCGGGGACCGGAAGTGGGCGAAACGGGCCCATAAAGTGAAGTTTGACCCTACCTTGACCTTTGTGGGCCGCGTAGCATGGAAAGGGTCATGAGCCTAGATGGAGTCACCAATGTCCTTTCATGAGAGAGCTTGACCTTTGACCTGACCTTTGACCTTGGGGTCGAAAAATTCCCAACTTGGTAACTTCGCGAGTTTTCGACCAATTTTAATATTTTTTTTCTTGTTACTTTCTTTAAGATACTTGGTATAATCGATGGCACGTGATGAAGAATATGAAAGCTTTCATATCTGCTTGGGACAGTAGCAGATCTAGTTATTATTTTTTTTTTTGTGTTTTATCCACAAATCGGATTTCTCAGAATCTACTCATAGGATCTTTCTGAAACTTTACCTACCCCCCCCCCAAAAATGGGTGGTGGCTGTTGGGTAAATATATTTTCAAAACGTTTTTCGCATCCGAAATCACCGAATTTTACGAACAAATGCATTTGACCTACTTTGCTGTAACTTTGTGACTACTTCACCTATTTTACTAATTCTTTTTTCTTTGAATACCTTGACTCCTTTACTTCAAATCTGCAATTTCGGATTTTCGAATTTCGAAAATTCGTCGCTGTGATTTCGAACCGGAAGTTTACACCAACTCGACAACTTCTTTAGTAGTTGTACGATTTTCATGAAATTTAATATGTAAGTAGACCTTAATAATTCGACTTGAGAAATGACTTTAGAAATTTTCTAACTTATCTCTCCTTGGTGAAATTAAGGATCAAAGTTTTCAAAAAAATCGTCGAAATATAGGTCAGAATGACCTAGTTTTTTTTCCTTTACTAGACAAGGAATTACTGATTCGTACACAAAATATGGAGTTTGTCGATCGAACCGGAAGTGCCACCATCTTTAAACGTGAAAAATCAATAAGGCTTTTTTGCTATTTTACTTACAGACTCGGGAGTTATATTTTCTGAATCCTTGTAGGAAGGCCTAAAAAATGTCGCAATAGAATTCTGATTTAGGTCAACCGGGAGTCACCATTTTGAATTGAAAATGACATATAGTAAAAAAAATCCTCATTATTGGGCTTGAAAACATACACAATTGGTCGTGGCTTAGAGAGTGTGTCTCCTATTAACGAAATTAATACATTTCAGGATAGCCTGGCTCATGGTAGTGTGTTTGGTATTCTAATATTTCAAAAATTCGAATTTCTCCTTTGACGTTTTCTGTGCCGACAAGGTTGTTTTCGAGATTAGCGGCTTTGACTTCGCGCATGCGCTACGCTAGAACCAAAGTTATGATGACTACCAAACTCCGGCCCCCTACTTGTCACGTTGGTACCTAAAAGTCCTAAAAAGTTCAGAACGATACCTGCATTCCTTCAAGTCGTTTACATTTGAGATGGCGGATTTTTTTCTCGTTTTTTTTCTAAGTAAATTCCCGCACTCCGTAAGGGGAAAAAAGTGTTCGATTAACCTGTTTTTTTGGCACGATGTGCCCATTTACTAGCCCGAATTTTGAGTACTTGCCCCATCTGATTCCGATAAAAAAAACAAAAGTTATGGTCAAAAAAACGATTTTACGGCTTTTTCGCCGATTTTGAGACTTAAAAAGTTTTTTAGAATTTTGAAATTGCAAACGACAAGATAAAGTCATTTTGTTAGTCTCATGTGATGGGTATGAGTCTTCTGCACCGATGCGGATTGGGTTTGATTTTTTCAAAATGGCGGACTATATTTTTGAGACTGTCAAAGTTTTGATGTTCTGAGACTGCCGAGGCATCATTAGGGGGTATTTTTTAAAAAAATTTATACTGGTCGGATGCGCCAAGATGAGGTTAGTAACATATTAAAAGGAGAACATGATCGAAATAAAAATTCGAAAAAATATGGCCATGTTTTACAATAAAAAAAAGTTGCTGGGTCGGCTTGGGTTCGAATTTTTTAGGCCATGTTCCCGTATTGGAAATCACTTAAATTTTTATATGTGCTAGCTAACATCCTGAGGCACAATCTCTGAAAATTTCAAGAAATTCCGACAACCGTAACGCCTGCTAAAACACGCTCGCGCTATTAGGCCTATTTTTTGCCTATTTTTCGAATGTTTTTAGACTAACAAGTCACTTTTTCGTGCGCTACGTTTGAGGCCCCATATCTCGGCCGCTATGGGTTAGAATCCATATGTTTTGATCGGGATCGATAGCTTGGACACTTCCCTCCGTCGTATAAAAAGTTTGGACCCCTGACCCTAACCACGGTCACGTGACAGGGTGTCAAACATGGCTTCCCCAAACGAAGGGCCATGTTTGCTGCCTTATAGCTCGGCCCCTATGGGTTCGAATCAAAATGTGTTGGCTGGGAATAATAGCCTTGACAATTCTCTCCATTGTATTAAAAGTTGGTAGATCTCACCCGAATGCCATGCACGCGCTACGATATTTAAGAGTGCCCGGGCGGGTCTCGAGGCTTGATATTCAAAGGTTAAATCTCTGTAATTTCTAGCGGTTGCCTGTGCCGCGATGATATTTATCACATATTAAAAGGAGATAATATTCAGATATCAAGAACGAAAATAAATCGATAAAATACGACAATTTTTCAAGCAAAAAAAGTTTGATGGGTGGGGGTGGGTTTATAATTTATTTTCATTGTTCCCGGAATCTCACTCATTTCCATTTTTTATATGCGATAGCTAGAATCTCAAAGTACAATCTTTGCAAATTTGAAGGCAAACGGACCACTGGAACGTTGCCTGGGCAGTGCAAATCTATCCCGGGCGCGAAAATCTGCATTCGGGAAACCTCGATGGATGATACTATGACCGGACGTTTTATGACCTTGACATATACATGATATACATAGTATTAAAATCCTTATGAAATATTTAAATCATTTACTGCTATAATATGAAATATCACTTATTCCCCAGTTAAATAAAAATAGGTCACCGGGTGCTGTACAACTTCAAGAACCCTGCGACCATTTTACACTTTCTATTGCCAGAAAATATTTGTTTTACTAGTCTAATAAACAATATTTTTTCTGAAAATCAATGTCGAGATTTAGTGTATTATATATGATACAATGGGCCATAGCCTAGAGGTCGGGTGTTCGATCCCTGCATTGGCCGAGAAAGTTCATCTCGATTTAACCGTACTCCACAAGGAGAAAAAAAAGGGCTTTTTTGCCCTAGAAGCGCTACAAATTCTTCGATTAACCTGGTTTTTTGGCACGATGTGCCCATTTACTAGCCCGAATTTTGAGTACTGGTCTAATCTGATTCCGATGAAAAAACAAAAGTTATGGCCAAAAAACCGATTTTACGGCTTTTTTCGCCGATTTTGAGACTTAAAAAGTTTTTTAGAATTTTGAAATTGCAAACGACAAGATAAAGTCATTTTGTTAGTCTCATGTGATGGGTATGAGTCTTCTGCACCGATGCGTATTGGGTTTGATTTTTTTCAAAATGGCGGACTATATTTTTGAGACTGTCAAAGTTTTGATGTTCTGAGACTGTCGAGGCATCATTGGGGGGTATTTTTAAAAAAAATTATACTGGTCGGATGCGCCGAAATGAGGTTAGTAACATATCAAAAGGAGAACATGATCAAATAAAAATTCGAAAAAATATGGCCATTTTTCACGAAAAACAAAAGTTGCTGGGTCGGACTGGGTTCGAATTTTTTAGGCCATATGCCCCGTATTAGAAATCACTTGAATTTTGTATTTAGGTAGCTAACATCCAAAGGCACAATCTCTGGAAAATTTCAAGAAATTCCGACAACACTAACTCTGCTGAAACACGCTCTCGCAAATAGGCCTATTTTTTGCCTATTTTCCGATTTTTTTTAGACTAACAAGTCACTTGTTTGTGCGCTACGTTTGATGCCCTATATCTCGACCGCTATGGGTTCGAATCGAGATGTTTTAGTCGGGATCGATAGCTTGGACACTTCCCTACATAGTATCAACAGTTGGGACCCCTGACCCTAACTACGGTCACGTGCAGGGTGTCAAACATGGTTTCTCAAAACGAAAGGTAATGTTTGCTGCCTTATAGCTCGGCCCCTATGGGTTCGAATCAAAATGTGTTGGCTTGGAAAAATAGCCTTGACAATTCTCTCCATTGTATAAAAAGTTGGCAGCTCTCACCCGAATGCCATGCACGCGGCACAATATTTAAAACTAAGGCGTTTTTCGACATTCGCGCATGCGCACAGCTGGAACCAATAGCACCAGCGGTACCAAACTCTGGTCCCAACCAGCTCTCGCTGGTGCCTAGGTGTCCTTTAACTTTCAGCTTGATAACTGCATTCCTTCTAGTCGTTTACATCTGAGACTCACTGGACAAGCATGTTTCACCGATGTACCCGCACCCCCACCTGTAAACGTCCCGAAGGGTGCCCGGGCGGGTCTCGAGGCTTGATATTCAAAAGGTATATCCACCTCGCCGAGTCGCTGCGTCACGTCAAAATGCCCGCCCGGGGACCGGAAGTGGGCGAAACGGGCCCATGAAGTGAAGTTTGACCCTACCTTGACCTTCGAGTGGTAGCATGGAAAGGGTCATGAGCCTAGATGGAGTCATCAATGTCCTTTCATGAGAGAGCTTGACCTTTGACCTGACCTTTGACCTTGGGGTCGAAAAATTCCCAACTTGGTAACTTCGCGAGTTTTCGACCAATTTTTAAAAAAATTTTCTTGTTTAAGATACTTGGTATAATCGATGGCACGTGATGATGAATATGAAAGCTTTCATATCTGCTTGGGACAGTAGCAGATCTAGTTATTCTTATTAAGCTTTCATATGTATTTACATATGAAAGCTTTTTGTTTCTGTTAAGATTATTATTCTTCCTATTATTATTTTTTTTGTGTGTTTTATCCACAAATCGGATTTCTCAGAATCTACCCATAAGATCTTTCTGAAACTTTTACCTACCCCCCCCAAAAAATGGGTGGTGGCTGTTGGGTAAATATATTTTCAAAACGTTTTTCGCATCCGAAATAACCAAATTTTACGAACAAATGCATTTGACCTACTTTGCTGTAACTTTGTAACTATTTCACCTATTTTACAAATCTTTTTTTTTTTGAATACCTTGACTGCTTTACTTCAAATCTGCAATTTCGGATTTTCGAATTTCGAAAATTCGTCGCTGTGATTTCGAGCCGGAAGTAAAAATAAAAATAACAACTTCTTTAATAGTTGCGACTTTAAAAATGTTGTTAGAAATGTTCTAAATTATCTCCCCTTAGTGATATTAAGGATCAAAGTTTTCAAAAAAAATGACGAAAAATAGGTCAGATTGCCTTAGAATTTGTTTTTTGTACTAACTACGACACTACTGATTCGTACACAAAAAATGGAGTTTGTACCCCAAACCGGAAGTGCTTCCATCTTGAAATGTGAAAAATAAATTGGTATTTTACTTACATACATGGCAATTATATTTTCCGAATCCTTGTAGGAAGGCCAAAAAACGGTAGCGAAAATATTTTTGATTTCTGGCAAATCATGGACGCCATTTTGAATTGAAAATGACATATAGTAAAAATTCCTCATTATTGGGCTTGAAAACATACACAATTGGTCGTGGCTTAGAGAGTGTGTCTCCTATTAACGAAATTAATACATTTCAGGAAAGCCTGGCTCATGGTCGAGTGTTTGGTATTCTAATATTTCATAAATTCGAATTTCTCCTTTGTCGTTTTCTGTGCCGACAAGGTTGTTTTCGAGGTTAGCGATTTTGACTTTGCGCATGCGCTACGCTAGAACCAAAGGTATGATGACTACCAAACTCCGGCCCCCAACTTGTCACGTTGGTACCTTAAAGTCCTGAAATGTTCAGATCGATACCTGCATTCCTTCAAGTCGTTTACATGTGAGGCGGTTGATTTTTTTCACGTTTTTTTTTGGCACGATGTGCCCATTTACTAGCCCGAATGAAGAAAAACAAAAGTTATGGTCAAAAAACCAATTTTACGGCTTTTTTCGCCGATTTTGAGACTAAAAAAGTTTTTTAGAATTTTGAAATTGCAAACGACAAGATAAAGTCATTTTGTTAGTCTCATGTGATGGGTATGAGTCTTTTGCACCGATGAGGACTGGGTTTGATTTTTTGAAAATGGCGGACTATACTGTCAAAGTTTTGATGTTCTGAGACTGCCGAGGCATCATTAGGAGGTATTTTTTAAAAAATTTATGCTGGTCGAATGCGCCACGATGAGGTTAGTAACATGATTTTTTTTCAAAATGGCGGACTATATTTTTGAGACTGTCAAAGTTTTGATGTTCTGAGACTGTCGAGGCATCATTAGGAGGAATTTAAAAAAAAATTTATACTGGTCGGATGCGCCACGATAAGATAAGTAACATATTAAAAGGAGAATATGATCACATTAAAAATTCGAAAAAATATGGCCATTTTTCACGAAAAACAAAAGTTGCTGGGTCGGTCGGCTTGGGTTCGAATTTTTTAGGCCATGTGCCCGTATTAGAAATGACTTGAATTTGTGCTAGCTAACATCCCAAGGCACAATCTCTGAAAAATTTCAAGAAATTCCGACAACACTGACTCTGCTAAAACACGCTCGCGCAAAAAGGCCTATTTTTTGCCTATTTTTCGAATGTTTTTAGACTAACAAGTCACTTTTTTGTGCGCTACGTTTGAGGCCCTATATCTCGGCCGCTATGGGTTCGAATCAACACGTTTTGTTCGTGATCGATAGCTTGGACACTTCCCTCCATAGTATTAAAAGTTTGAACCCCTGACCCTAACCACGGCCACGTGAAAAGGTGGCAAACATGGCTTCCCAAAACGAAGGGCCATGTTTGCTGCCTTATAGCTCGGCCCCTATGGGTTCGAATCAAAATGTGTTGGCTGGGAATAATAGCCTTGACAATTCTCTCCATTGTATAAAAAAATGGCAGCTCTCACCCGGATGCAATGCACGCGGCACAATATTTAAAACTTAGGCGTTTTTCGACATTCGCGCATGCGCACAGCTGGAACCAATAGCACCAGCGGTACCAAACTCTGGTCGTACCCTGCTCTTGCTGGTGCCTAGGTGTCCTTTAACTTTCAGCTTGATAACTGCATTCCTTCTAGTCGTTTACATCTGAGACTCACTGGACAAGCATTTTTCACCGATGTACCCGCACCCCAACCTGTAAACGTCCCGAAGGGTGCCCGGGCGGGTCTCGAGGCTTGGTATTCAAAAGGTATATCCACCCCTACCTTGACCTACGAGGGCCTCGTAGTATGGAAAGGGTCATGAGCCTAGATGGAGTCATCAATGTCCTTTCATGAGAGAGCTTGACCTTTGACCTGACCTTTGACCTTAGGGTCGAAAAATTACCAAAAATTAGGTACCGTCCCGAAAATCTGCATCAAGGTCAAGGTCAACGCCACGACCCACAAACCCGTCGACGAGGCCGTCCATGAGGTCAAGGTCATGACCTTGGCTGACCTTTACTAGCCTGAGAGATCAATCCCGTGTTTTGTGCATTTCCCGTTTTTGGTGCATTTCACGGCATCGCGTCGCGGCGGCTCATTTTTTTACCCTAGCCATCTGAAAGTTTAATACAACCTACGCAGCACCCTAGCGCAGGTTGTATCAATTTTTCAGACGATTTGAATACAAATTCAGCCCATGATAGAAGTTCCGTTTTTTTGCTGTGCATTACTCCTATTTTGATCCGACTAAATTTTGTTTTGTATTTTCCCCACCTTGCTTATAAGGTAAGTGTAATTTTTTTTTAGATACATGATGACATATGACCCTTGACATGGGACCGGAAATGACTGTGAATATGAAAGCTTGGAGTTTGTCGATCGAACCGGAAAGTGCCACCATCTTTAAACGTGAAAAATCAATAAGGCTTTTTTGCTATTTTACTTACAGACTCGGGAGTTATATTTTCTGAATCCTTGTAGGAAGGCCTAAAAAATGTCGCAATAGAATTCTGATTTAGGTCAACCGGGAGTCACCATTTTGAATTGAAAATGAAAAATAGAAGCAATTTGAAGGGCCGAGACTTTGGAGCACAATAACTCTCATTCTAATTAAGATAGAATGTTCAAACTTGTTGTAGACGTTCACTAGGTCAATGTTATGATTTAGTTCAAAGATGAGCATTTTCTGCTTAGGGTAAGCAGAGATAAGCATGCTGATTTGTTGATTCTTTAGGGCACGATAACTTCGGTTATAATGAAGGGAGGGCGGTGAAACTTTTGTTAATAGAGAGTCTAATAGCTAGCCTGTTGTTTGAAATCATTGTATCATTTTTTTTAAATATCAGGGATAGCCGAAAAAAAGAGATTGAAAATCCAAAAAGTCGTATTTTTACAATTTGGAGCATGTTTAGAGGTCTTTCTCGTAAAGTCAACATACTATTTTTTGGGAACTTCTTCTACAAAGAGTCTTATTGGTAGTCTTTTATATGAAACCATCGATCAACAGTCCAACATATCAGGACTAGAAGAACAAAAGGGTCGAACATTGAAAACGGCACCCTTTTATTGTTAAGCGAAACATGCAGTGTGGGTGACTACAATCTACGCATTTAGTCATCGTATAGAGTTTATTCAACGTCCCATCCGAAGGACTAGACAGCTGTGCTTGTCAGGTCCTGCATTCCTTCAAGTCGTTTACATGTGAGACGGCGGATTTTTTTGCCGTTTTTTTTCTAAGTAAATTCCCGCACTCCGTAAGGGGAAAGAAGTGTTTCCTAGCACCGCCAAAAATTCTTCGACTAAGCTGTTTTTTTGGCACGATGTGCCAATTTACTAGCCCGAATTTGAGTAATTGTCCCATCTGATTCCGATGAAAAAAAAACAAAAGTTATGGTCAAAAAACCGATTTTACGGCTTTTTTCGCCGATTTTGAGACTAAAAAGTTTTTTTAGAATTTTGAAATTGCAAACGTTAAGATGAAGTCATTTTGTTAGTCTCATGTGATGGGTATGAGTCTTCTGCACCGATGCGGATTGGGTTTGATTTTTTCAAAATGGCGAACTATATTTTTGAGACTGTCAAAGTTTTGATGTTCTGAGACTGCCGAGGCATCATTAGGAGGTATTTTTAAAAAAATTTATACTGGTCGGATGCGCCACGATGAGGTTAGTAACATATTATAATAATAATAATAATAATAATAACTTTATTAGAGACCCAGTTGCCCAAGGCAATCTTCCCTGGGATCTGTCTACATAAAACTACAATAACATATTTATAAAATAATAATGTGAGAAAATGAAAATAAGAATATTATGATGTAAGTCAATATATGAAAGCGTAACATGAATATAAAATTATGTGACTGACACATTAAAATAAAATGAACTAAAGCTAATATTTACATATGTATATTGAAGATGAAAAGAGAGTATAAAACTATAGGAAAAGAATTGCATATTAAGATTTTAATTCCCTTTTCAGTCCTGTCTTAAAACTCAATATATCGTTAGATTGTTTGAGTACCTGAGGTAATGAATTCCAGAGTAAACTAGCCTTGTATTTAAAAGTTCTTTTCATGGCCTCCATACGACATTTTGGAAGATGTAATGAGTTTTTTGTTTCCGAACGTAGACAGAGAGTTGTAGTAGACATAGAAGATTGTAAACATAAATAATTTTGAAAGTAACGTGGACATTTTTCATTCATAATTTTATAAGTCAGTATCCCAGTGTTATATTTAATTCGTTGTTCAAGAGTTAGCCAATTTAATTGAGAAAACAAGTCTGCCGATCTTGCATCATATTTCGCGTCAAGGATACTCCGCGCTGCACGTTTTTGAAGCTTAAATAGGAAGTCAATTTTGTTCTGGAAAGCATTACCCAAAACAATATTACAAAAGTCCAAATGAGACAATATATAGGCATTATAAAACAAAATTCGGGTTTCTATAGGTAGATTTATTTTAATTCTATTTAGAAGATATATTTTTGACCCAACAAGAGAGTGAAGCTTCATAATATGTTTTCCCCAGTCTAAGTGATCATCTATTGTAATTCCGAGTAGGACAGCTTCCGTTACATTCTGTAATTTTTGGTTTCCGATGGACAGGGAGATACATTTTTCACTGTCTCTTACTTTTTTTATTAACATACTTTTAGTTTTATTTATATTAATAACCATGCCATTATCATTGCACCATTGGCTGATAATGTCTAAATCTTCTTGAAGACAACTTTGAATGCATTCAAGATTTTTGTCAGAAAAATGAATGGTAGTATCATCAGCAAATATTTCGGGTATGACATTTTTAGTAAAAAGTGGAAGATCATTTATGAAAATCAGGAATAAAAGTGGTCCAAGGATAGATCCCTGGGGAACACCACATTTTAGTTTCCTTTGTATTGATTGGAAATTACCAAGACAGACTTTTTGATTTCGGTTTGCTAGATAAGATTTAATCAAATATAACAAATTAGGATGAAATTTATATAACACAAGTTTGTCAAGGAGGAGCTTGTGATCAATAAGGTCGAAAGCCTTACTAAAATCCAGGTAGACAACACCTGTTAGTTTACCTTGATCTAAAGCTTCAAGCCAATGATCAGTAATTCGAACTAGTGCTGTAGAACAAGAATGATACTCTCTAAAACCTGACTGATTTACATAAAATAAATTGAAACTATCAAAGTAGGACTTAATATTGATAGATATATGTTTCTCAAAAATTTTAGAAATGGTTGGTAAAATTGAAATTGGTCTATAATTGGAAATGGTTTCTTTGGATCCTTTTTTAAAAATTGGCACTATTTTTGCTTCTTTCATTTGATCAGGAAAAATACAATTTTTTAAACATAAATTAATAATATGAGTTAGTGGATTCGCAATCACCTCAGCTGACATTTTTAAAATTTTTGGTCCAAGATTGTCTAAACCAGTTGCCTTTTTTGGTTGTAGATTTTTAAGATGTTTCAGTACTTTTGAAAATGATATAGGAGGTAAGTCATAGAGAAAGTTTAGGGGGACTTTGTTATTTATATAATTTTGAATAAAATGTGGTTGTTGGATCGGTTTATAGGGAGGCTTTATAGAGTCAGTTATATTGGTAAAATATTCATTCATAAATTCAGTAATTTGAGAAGGGTCAGTTGTTTTAAAGTCATGATATTCGATAGTTTGCGGGTAATTTGGGCCTAATGAAGTTTTTCCTTGTAGAGAGTTTAGATATTGCCAAATGGTTTTATTGTCTTTTTTATTTATGATGATATCTTTAACATGGTCAGTTTTAGCCCGCTCAATTAATTTCTTGGTTTTATTACGCCATTGTTTATATAAAGTGTCATTTCCAATCATTTTATGATAGTCACGCTTCTTTCTTGCATCTTTAATTTCATCATTAAACCATGGAGGTTGAGTATGGTACTTTACACGTCTGGTTTTAATAGGGGCATGTTTATTTAATACAGTAAGAATGAGGTCATAAAAAGCTGGCAAGGCGGTTTCAATATCATTCATTAGCTCTATATTGGAAAATGGTGAGTTGATTAAATCAAATAAAAAATCAGAATCCTTAAAATTCTTAAATTGTCGATATTGAATCAGGGTGTGCCTTTTTTTTTAAGTTTTACAATTTTGAATATTCTTCACTGAGAAGATTACAGGAAAATGATCACTTAGACTGTATGGAGGTATTTTAATTTCTTTAATATTATTTGGTACGTTAGTATAAAGATGATCTAAAATAGTAGCTGTAGAATCGGTTTGTCTCGTTGGTTTCGTAATCATCTGTGATAAAGAATATGATGAAATGATTGTCTGCCAATGTTTAGGCACCGGAGAATTAAAATCAATATTAAAATCACCAATTATATAAAATGGTGCTGATGCATATTTCGATGAAATATTATACAAAATTTGTTCAAATTTCTCATACCAAATAACATTAGAATGAGGTGGTCTATATATTAAACATAAAATAAAAGATTTGGAAAATTCAGGCGAGACAATAAGCCATATACATTCAATTTCGTCCATTTCAAATTCAAAAAGCCTTTCATATTTAATTGTATCTTTGACATAGAATAAAATACCCCCTCCCTCCTGACCAAGACGATCCTTTCTTTCAGTCACATAATTGTCAACATGCAGATCATCTAATATTAATTTATGTAAAAATGTTTCAGTAAAACCCACAATACTTATATTATTTTCTGGTTGAAATAAAACTTCACGCATTTCATCAAGCTTGTTTTCTTTTTTTGTAATTAAACGATTTACATTTAGATGACCAATGATGTAATCTGATTTCCCATCACCCAATTTAAAAGGTTTGGTTATAGATGATGAATTCAAATTAAGTGGTGTCATTTTACCAGAAGGGTTATTCAGGGACAAACTTGATGAAATGTGAGAGCCTAAAGAAGATATAACACTGCAATCAATATCGGGTGTAGAGGTATTATCATTTTTAATAGGATCCCTTGCAGTGTGCACATTATTAAAACTATTTGATTCGGTAGTTGGGTTAAGCGAGTTAAAAGATGACATATACTTAGATAAATGCACGGTAAGGAAGTTATTGTATTCATTAAGATCATTTCTGAGGCCATCATGTGCTGGAAGACATTTGAGTAAGGAATTTTCGGCGATATCGTTGCCATTATGTTAATAAAAATTTCTATAGATACAAGACTTAGCCTTATGCCCAGCAACACCACAGGTTCTGCAAGTAACATAATCTCCATTTCTGCAGGTATTGGTATTATGTCCTCGTTGCTGGCAGTAAAAACAGTAGTCACTCCGTTTGGTATAAACATTCTCTTTGGGTTTAACTATGGGCAGGTGCCTGTCGTAGGATTGGAGTAGTCTTGAGGTACCTCTGTCAGATAAATGTATACCATCTTTCCAAAAGCTTGAAGATTCCAGTATGAGGTCTGTTGAATGTCGAATGAAAGTTGCTCCTAGTTTTTTACTTAATTTTTCTAATAAGTGATTAATTGGTAGAACTTCTACATCTCTTCGGGGGGTAATTTCAGAGAAATAAACATCTGTTGATGGGGAACTGTATTTTATATGCTGGAAAATTTTAGTATAGTCTTGTTTTATATATTCTGTTGTCTGGCCTTGGGAGACGTCATTTCCCCCTGCTTGGATGATGATTTTATCGAAATCTGGAATGTTGAGTCCAACTATTTTATGAAGAATTGTTTGAAGCGATGCTCCACGATGGGTGTGAACTTCAACATTACCAGATAATCCTCTCGTACTAATTCGTTGAAGTATCGAACTGCCTACAATCAGAGTTTTCTTTGGTGAGCAAGGTTTATTCTCGGGAGGATTGCATTTTGAGCTGTTTTCTGGTTGATGTATATGAGGTTTAATTACGCTGTTAACAGGTGTTTCTATGGGTTCAGTGATATCATCTGTTTGTGATTCCATGGTTCTGGTTGACTTCTTTATGGCTTGTTGAAGGTTTGATAGCTGTTGTTCTAAATCCTTAATTCTATTTAGAAGGCAATCTCTGTCTGACTTGTTGTAGATGGAACTGTGATCAGCATATTTAATAGGCGTTGAAGTTGTTACCGGCACTGGTGTGTTGGGTGGACCTTGACTGCAAACACCCTGAGTTTCATCTATAGTCATTAAATCACAAGCAGATGTGCTATCGGAAGAAGAATCATTTTCGAAAATTGAAGATTGGATAAAATCATTGTCAACTTGAAGAATATCATAAAATATTGTTGTAATATCTGGAAATTTATCTTGAAACCATTTAAAACATCCTGCTCCTTGAATATGTATCAACTGTGTAGTTTCATGAAGATGCAATACGACTTTCATTTTTTTATATGTCAATGAATATAAAAAACCATTTCCACCCTTGTCTTCAAAGTTTTTCTTATCATAGTAAGCATAAATAATATTTCGTAAGAGCTTAAAATAATAAATAGTATTAAATTTGATAGATATGCTGCAGCAGTTCTCGTGGTTATAGTTTATTACGTGAAAAAATTTAGAGTTTTCTGCCTGTGGTTCGTCTGCTTTCTGTGGAGTAGAAAATCCAAAGAAGGATGTAATATTGAAATAACTGTTAAGTAGAAATGATGCCATTTTGATAAATAACAGGATGGTAGATCCAATAAAATATATAAATATAAATATTTAGGTTAGGCAAACACAAGTTCACTGAAGATAGGCCTACTGTAAAAAGGTCAAATTATTCCAGTGTCCAAGACAAAGTCAAAGAGATTCCCAGTTCACAATAAATATTAGCTGTGAAATTTAAAATAGCTGTATAAATATAACATTTACTCCAGTAAAATTCGAGCAGGGTATAAACTCCAGAAGATGTCACATTAACATTAATAAATAAGGTACGGTAAATAAAGCACAAGTCAATTAAGTCACAATATATTCACGAAATCTATAGATCTGCTCAGTGCTCATGTCGAAATCCACAATCCACAATCCACAATAAAAAAAAAAAAAAAAAAAAAAAAAATAAAAAAAACCACACAGGCGCAAAAAACACAGGGCACAACAAGGCACGGTCAGCCACTACAGCATTATACAATACTAGTTGTACAACAATTTGTCGATAACGGTAGCCCTATCGAGGACGGCCATTTTGAATTTTTGACAGTTAGGGAACAGCTGATCGGCTCAATAATACAAAAATCTATAGATCTACTACAAAATACAAAATCTATAGATCTACTTCATGTCAAAATGATCCTGGTGATCACGCACAATAATGATGCACAAAATTATCCCGTAATTATCGGAAAAAACCAAAAAACTCACAGTTGTTTGAAGGCCTACCAGCTACCCCGCGCATGCGTATCAATTTCAACGAAAGCAAAGTTAAAAGGAGAACATGATCGAATTAGAAATTCGAAAAAATATGGCCATGTTTTACAATAAAAAAAAGTTGCTGGGTCGGCTTGGGTTCGTTTTATTTAGGCCATGTTCCCGTATTAGAAATCACTTAAATTTTTTATATGTGCTAGCTAACATCCTAAGGCACAATCCCTGAAAATTTCAAGAAATTCCGACAACCGTAACGCCTGCTAAAACACGCTCGCGCAATTAGGTCTATTTTTTGCCTATTTTTCGAATGTTTTTAGACTAACAAGTCACTTTTTCGTGCGCTACGTTTGAGGCCCCATATCTCGGCCACTATGGGTTTGAATCCATATGTATTGATCGGGATCGATAGCTTGTACACTTTGAAGGCAAACGGACCACTGGAACGTTGCCTGGGCAGTGCAAATCTATCCCGGTCGCAAAAGTCTGCATTCGGGAAACCTCGATGGATGATACTATGACCGGACGTTTTATGACCTTGACACATACATGATATACATAGTATTAAAATCCTTATGAAATATTTAAATCATTTACTGCTATAATATTAAATATCACTTATTCCCCGGTTAAATAAAAATAGGTCACCGGGTGCTGTACAACTTAGTCTCATGTGATGGGTATGAGTCTTCTGCACCGATGCGGATTGGGTTTGATTTTTTCAAAATGGCGGACTATATTTTTGAGACTGCCAGAAAATATTTGTTTTACTAGTCTAATTCAAGTTTAAAAATAAACAATATTTTTTCTGAAAATCAATGTCGAGATTGAGTGTATTATATATGATACAATGGGCCATAGCCTAGAGGTCGGGTGTTCGATCCCTGCATTGGCCGAGAAAGTTCATCTCGATTTAACCGTACTCCACAAGGAGAAAAAAAAGAAGGGCTTTTTTGCCCTAGAAGCGCCACAAATTCTTCGATTAACCTGGTTTTTTGGCACGACGTGCCCATTTACTAGCCCGAATTTTGAGTACTGGTCTAATCTGATTCCGATGAAAAAACAAAAGTTATGGCCAAAAAACCGATTTTACGGCTTTTTTCGCCGATTTTGAGACTAAAAATGTTTTTTAGAATTTTGAAATTGCAAACGACAAGATAAAGTCATTTTGTTAGTCTCATGTGATGGGTATGAGTCTTCTGCACCGATGCGTATTGGGTTTGTTTTTTTTCAAAATGGCGGACTATATTTTTGAGACTGTCAAAGTTTTGATGTTCTGAGACTGTCGAGGCATCATTGGGGGATATTTTTTTAAAAATTTATACTGGTCGGATGCGCCGAAATGAGGTTAGTAACATATCAAAAGGAGAACATGATCGAATAAAAATTGGAAAAAATATGGCCATTTTTCACGAAAAACAAAAGTTGCTGGGTCGGCTTGAGTTCGAATTTTTTAGGCCATATGCCCGTATTAGAAATCACTTGAATTTTGTATTTGTGCTAGCTAACTCTCTGAAAAATTTCAAGAAATTCCGACAACACTAACTCTGCTGAAACACGCTCGCGCAAATAGGCCTATTTTTTTGCCTATTTTCCGATTTTTTTTTAGACTAACAAGTCACTTTTTTGTGCGCTACGTTTGATGCCCTATATCTCGACCGCTATGGGTTCGAATCGAGATGTTTTAGTCGGGATCGATAGCTTGGACACTTCCCTCCATAGTATCAAAAGTTGGGACCCCTGACCCTAACTACGGTCACGTGCAGGGTGTCAAACATGGTTTCTCAAAACGAAAGGCCATGTTTGCTGCCTTATAGCTCGGCCCCTATGGGTTCGAATCAAAATGTGTTGGCTGGGAATAATAGCCTTGACCATTCTCTCCATTGTATAAAAAGTTGGCAGCTCGCACCCGAATGCCATGCACGCGGCACGATATTTAAAACTAAGGCGTTTTTCGACATTCGCGCATGCGCACAGCTGGAACCAATACCACCAGCGGTACCAAACTCTAGTCCCAACCAGCTCTCGCTGGGGCCTAGGTGTCCTTTAACTTTCAGCTTGATAACTGCATTCCTTCTAGTCGTTTACATCTGAGACTCACTGGACCAGCAGGTTTCACCGATGTACCCGCATCCCCACCTGTAAACGTCCCGAAGGGTGCCCGGGCGGGTCTCGAGGCTTGGTATTCAAAAGGTATATCCACCCCGCCGAGTCGCTGCGTCACGTCAAAATGCCCGCCCGGGGACCGGAAGTGGGCGAAACGGGCCCACGAAGTGAAGTTTGACCCTACCTTGACCTTCGAGTGCCTCGTAGCATGGAAAGGGTCATGAGCCTAGATGGAGTCATCAATGTCCTTTCATGAGAGAGCTTGACCTTTGACCTGACCTTTGACCTTGGGGTCGAAAAATTCCCAACTTGGTAACTTCGCGAGTTTTCGACCAATTTTAATATTTTTTTTCTTGTTACTTTCTTTAAGATACTTGGTATAATCGATGGCACGTGATGATGAATATGAAAGCTTTCATATCTGCTTGGGACAGTAGCAGATCTAGTTATTATTAAGCTTTCATATGTATTTACATATGAAAGCTTATTGTTTTTGTTAAGATTATTATTCTTCTTATTATTATTTTTTTTGTTGTGTTTTATCCACAAATCGGATTTCTCAGAATCTACTCATAGGATCTTTCTGAAACTTTTACCTACCACCCCAAAAATGGGTGGTGGCTGTTGGGTAAATATATTTTCAAAACGTTTTTCGCATCCGAAATCACCGAATTTTACGAACAAATGCATTTGACCTACTTTGCTGTAACTTTGTGACTATTTCACCTATTTTACTAATTCTTTTTTCTTTGAATACCTTAACTCCTTAACTTCAAATCTGCAATTTCGGATTTTCGAATTTCGAAAATTCGTCGCTGTGATTTCGAACCGGAAGTTTACACCAACTCGACAACTTCTTTAGTAGTTGTACGATTTTCATGAAATTTAATATGTATGTAGACCTTAATAATGCGACTTGAAAAATGACTTTATAAATTTTCTAACTTATCTCCCCTTGGTGAAATTAAGGATCAAATTTTTCAAAAAAATCGTCGAAATATAGGTCAGAATGACCTAGTTTTTTTTCCTTTACTAGACAAGGAATTACTGGTTCGTACACAAAAAATGGAGTTTGTCGATCGAACCGGAAGTGCCACCATCTTTAAACGTGAAAAATCAATAAGGCTTTTTTGCTATTTTACTTACAGACTCGGGAGTTATATTTTCTGAATCCTTGTAGGAAGGCCTAAAAAATGTCGCAATAGAATTCTGATTTAGGTCAACCGGGAGTCACCATTTTAAATTGAAAATGAAAAATAGAAGCAATTTGAAGGGCCGAGACTTTGGAGCACAATAACTCTCATTCTAATTAAGCTAAAATGTTTAAACTTGTTGTAAACGTTCACTAGGTCAATGTTATGATTGAGTTCAAAGATGAGCATTTTCTGCTTAGGGTAAGCAGAGATAAGCATGCTGATTTGTTGATTCTTTAGGGCACGATAACTTCGGTTATAATGAAGGGAGGGCGGTGAAACTTTTGTTAATAGAGAGTCTAATAGCTAGCCTGTTGTGTGAAATCATTGTATCATTTTTTTTAAATATCAGGGATAGCCGAAAAAAAGAGATTGAAAATCAAAAAAGTCGTATTTTTACAATTTGGAGCATGTTTAGAGGTCTTTCTCGTAAAGTCAACATACTATTTTTTGGGAACTTCTTCTACAAAGAGTCTTATTGGTAGTCTTTTATATGAAACCATCGATCAACAGTCCAACATATCAGGACTAGAAGAACAAAACATGCAGTGTGGGTGACTACAATCTACGCATTTAGTCATCGTATAGAGTTTATTCAACAGTATCGAATTCCAACTCCTTAGGGATATTTTACGTGCACTCCAATGTGTACACGAGACCTTGGTTTTTCGTACCATCCAAAGGACTAGACAGCTGTGCTTGTCAGGTCCTGCATTCCTTCAAGTCGTTTACATGTGAGACGGCGGATTTTTTTGCCGTTTTTTTTCTAAGTAAATTCCCGCACTCCGTAAGGGGAAAGAAGTGTTTCCTAGCACCGCCAAAAATTCTTCGACTAAGCTGTTTTTTTGGCACGATGTGCCAATTTACTAGCCCGAATTTGAGTAATTGTCCCATCTGATTCCGATGAAAAAAAACAAAAGTTATGGTTAAAAAAACGATTTAACGGCTTTTTTCGCCGATTTTGAGACTAAAAAGTTTTTTTAGAATTTTGAAATTGCAAACGACAAGATGAAGTCATTTTGTTAGTCTCATGTGATGGGTATGAGTCTTCTGCACCGATGCGGATTGGGTTTGATTTTTTCAAAATGGCGAACTATATTTTTGAGACTGTCAAAGTTTTGATGTTCTGAGACTGCCGAGGCATCATTAGGAGGTATTTTTAAAAAATTTTATACTGGTCGGATGCGCCACGATGAGGTTAGTAACATATTAAAAGGAGAACATGATCGAATTAGAAATTCGAAAAAATATGGCCATGTTTTACAATAAAAAAAGTTGCTGGGTCGGCTTGGGTGCCATGTTCCCGTATTAGAAATCACTTAAAATTTTTATATGTGCTAGCTAACATCCTAAGGCACAATCCCTGAAAATTTCAAGAAATTCCGACAACCGTAACGCCTGCTAAAACACGCTCGCGCAATTAGGCCTATTTTTTGCCTATTTTTCGAATGTTTTTAGACTAACAAGTCACTTTTTCGTGCGCTACGTTTGAGGCCCCATATCTCGGCCGCTATGGGTTTGAATCCATATGTATTGATCGGGATCGATAGCTTGGACACTTTGAAGGCAAACGGACCACTGGAACGTTGCCTGGGCAGTGCAAATCTATCCCGGTCGCAAAAATCTGCATTCGGGAAACCTCGATGGATGATACTATGACCGGACGTTTTATGACCTTGACACATACATGATATACATAGTATTAAAATCCTTATGAAATATTTAAATCATTTACTGCTATAATATGAAATATCACTTATTCCCCGGTTAAATAAAAATAGGTCACTGGGTGCTGTACAACTTAGTCTCATGTGATGGGTATGAGTCTTCTGCACCGATGCGGATTGGGTTTGATTTTTTCAAAATGGCGGACTATATTTTTGAGACTGCCAGAAAATATTTGTTTTACTAGTCTAATTCAAGTTTAAAAATAAACAATATTTTTTCTGAAAATCAATGTCGAGATTTAGTGTATTATATATGATACAATGGGCCATAGCCTAGAGGTCGGGTGTTCGATCCCTGCCTTGGCCGAGAAAGTTCATCTCGATTTAACCGTACTCCACAAGAAGAAAAAAAAGGGCTTTTTTGCCCTAGAAGCGCCACAAATTCTTCGATTAACCTGGTTTTTTGGCACGACGTGCCCATTTACTAGCTCGAATTTTGAGTACTGGTCTAATCTGATTCCGATGAAAAGACAAAAGTCGCCGATTTTGAGACTAAAAATGTTTTTAGAATTTTGAAATTGCAAACGACAAGATAAAGTCATTTTGTTAGTCTCATGTGATGGGTATGAGTCTTCTGCACCGATGCGTATTGGGTTTGTTTTTTTTCAAAATGGCGGACTATATTTTTGAGACTGTCAAAGTTTTGATGTTCTGAGGCATCATTGGGGGGTATTTTTTTAAAAATTTATACTGGTCGGATGCGCCGAAATGAGGTTAGTAACATATCAAAAGGAGAACATGATCGAATAAAAATTGGAAAAAATATGGCCATTTTTCACGAAAAACAAAAGTTGCTGGGTCGGCTTGGGTTCGAATTTTTTTAGGCCATGTGCTCGTATTAGAAATCACTTGAATTTTGTATTTGTGCTAGCTAACATCCCAAGGCACAATCTCTGAAAAATTTCAAGAAATTCCGACAACACTAACTCTGCTGAAACACGCTCGCGCAAATAGGCCTATTTTTTGCCTATTTTCCGATTTTTTTTAGACTAACAAGTCACTTTTTTGTGCGCTACGTTTGATGCCCTATATCTCGACCGCTATGGGTTCGAATCGAGATGTTTTAGTCGGGATCGATAGCTTGGACACTTCCCTCCATAGTATCAAAAGTTGGGACCCCTGACCCTAACTACGGGCACGTGCAGGGTGTCAAACATGGTTTCTCAAAACGAAAGGCCATGTTTGCTGCCTTATAGCTCGGCCCCTATGGGTTCGAATCAAAATGTGTTGGCTGGGAATAATAGCCTTGACCATTCTCTCCATTGTATAAAAAATTGGTAGCTCTCACCCGAATGCCATGCACGCGGCACGATATTTAAAACTAAGGCGTTTTTCGACATTCGTGCATGCGCACAGCTGGAACCAATACCACCAGCGGTACCAAACTCTAGTCCCAACCAGCTCTCGCTGGTGCCTAGGTGTCCTTTAACTTTCAGCTTGATAACTGCATTCCTTCTAGTCGTTTACATCTGAGACTCACTGGACAAGCATGTTTCACCGATGTACCCGCACCCCCACCTGTAAACGTCCCGAAGGGTGCCCGGGCGGGTCTCGAGGCTTGGTATTCAAAAGGTATATCCACCCCGCCGAGTCGCTGCGTCACGTCAAAATGCCCGCCCGGGGACCGGAAGTGGGCGAAACGGGCCCATGAAGTGAAGTTTGACCCTACCTTGACCTTCGAGTGCCTCGTAGCATGGAAAGGGTCATGAGCCTAGATGGAGTCATCAATGTCCTTTCATGAGAGAGCTTGACCTTTGACCTGACCTTTGACATTGGGGTCGAAAAATTCCCAACTTGGTAACTTCGCGAGTTTTCGACCAATTTTAATATTTTTTTTCTTGTTACTTTCTTTAAGATACTTGGTATAATCGATGGCACGTGATGATGAATATGAAAGCTTTCATATCTGCTTGGGACAGTAGCAGATCTAGTTTTTTTTGTGTTTTATCCACAAATCGGATTTCTCAGAATCTACTCATAGGATCTTTCTGAAACTTTTACCTACCACCCCAAAAATGGGTGGTGGCTGTTGGGTAAATATATTTTCAAAACGTTTTTCGCATCCGAAATCACCGAATTTTACGAACAAATGCATTTGACCTACTTTGCTGTAACTTTGTGACTATTTCACCTATTTTACTAATTCTTTTTTCTTTGAATACCTTGACTCCTTTACTTCAAATCTGCAATTTCGGATTTTCGAATTTCGAAAATTCGTCGCTGTGATTTCGAACCGGAAGTTTACACCAACCCGACAACTTCTTTAGTAGTTGTACGATTTTCATGAAATTTAATATGTAAGTAGACCTTAATGATGCGACTTGAAAAATGACTTTAGCAATTTTCTAACTTATCTCCCCTTGGTGAAATTAAGGATCAAAGTTTTCAAAAAAATCGTCGAAATATAGGTCAGAATGACCTAGTTTTTTTTCTATACTACACAAGGAATTACTGATTCGTACACAAAATATGGAGTTTGTCGATCGAACCGGAAGTGCCACCATCTTTAAACGTGAAAAATCAATAAGGCTTTTTTGCTATTTTACTTACAGACTCGGGGGTTATATTTTCTGAATCCTTGTAGGAAGGCCTAAAAAATGTCGCAATAGAATTCTGATTTAGGTCAACCGGGAGTCACCATTTTGAATTGAAAATGAAAAATAGAAGCAATTTGAAGGGCAGAGACTTTGGAGCACAATAACTCTCATTCTAATTAGGCTAGAATTTTCAAACTTGTTGTAGACGTTCACTAGGTCAATGTTATGATTGAGTTCAAAGAAGAGTATTTTCTGCTTAGGGTAAGCAGAGATAAGCATGCTGATTTGTTGATTCTTTAGGGCACGATAACTTCGGTTATAATGAAGGGAGGGCGTTGAAACTTTTGTTAATAGAGAGTCTAATAGCTAGCCTGTTGTGTGAAATCATTGTATCATTTTTTTTAAATATCAGGGATAGCCGAAAAAAAGAGATTGAAAATCCAAAAAGTCGTATTTTTACAATTTGGAGCATGTTTAGAGGTCTTTCTCGTAAAGTCAACATACTATTTTTTGGGAACTTCTTCTACAAAGAGTCTTATTGGTAGTCTTTTATATGAAACCATCGATCAACAGTCCAACATATCAGGGGTAGAAGAACAAAAGGATCGAACATTGAAAACGGCACCCTTTCATTGTTAAGCGAAACATGCAGCGTGGGTGACTACAATCTACGCATTTAGTCATCGTATAGAGTTTATTCAACAGTATCGAATTCCAACTGCTTAGGGATATTTTACTTGCACTCCAATGTGTACACGGGACCTTGGTTTTTCGTCCCATCCGAAGGACTAGACAGCTGTGCTTGTCAGGCCCTGCGTTCTGCCTCACTGACAAGGGGAACCACGCCGGGAAATCGAGATGAACTTTTTCCGTGCAGAACTTTCAATTCAGGCCAAACGTTTATTGCATACGATTAAGCTGGTCAGTTGGAGCTTATTTTCAAACGTTTTGTAATAATCGGTTGGTAATTATTAAAGTACCGTGCACATTTAACTGTTAAAACAGAAAATTTCGCCCGGTTGAAATGTTTCTTGCTATAAGTCAGCAATTTTCCGAATTCAGGGAGGCTGGATGGCTGAATGGTTAGCATGTGCTCGCTGTATCGTAACGTTTGTCATTGAGTCAACGGGCGTCGTTTCGATCTCCAGGTTGCACGTGACATGGTGTATGATGTCCAATCTCGTGGGTTTTCTCCGTGTTCTTCGGTTTCCTCCCAACGGCTAAAGACCAGTAAGCGCAAGGGGAGTTTTTAAATAAAATTAAAAAACATATGTTAGTCCCGAATTGACCTAGTTTGTGTCGAATGGACATTAGGCCGCATTTCTCTCTTTCTCTTTTATTTTTAAAGTTTTGTAATAATCGGTTGGTAATCAAAGGTACTGTAAAAGTGATAAAACAGAAAATTTCGTCCGGTTGTAATGTTTCTCAATTTAAAGTCAGCAATTTGCCGATTTTAAGGGGCAAACGTTTATTGCGAACGATTAAGCTGGTCAGGGGGAGCTTATTTTTAAAAGTTTTGTAATATTCGGTTGATAACTAAAGGTACCGTGCAAATTAAACTGTTAAAATAGAAAATTTGGCCCGGTTGAAATATTTCTCGCTGTAGGTCAGCATTTTGCCGATTTTAGGGAGGTTGCGTGGCTGAATGGTTAGCACGTGCGCTCTGTATCATAACGTCTGTCACTGAGTCAACTGGCGTTGTTTCGATTTCTTGGTTGTACGTGACAAGGAGTATGGTGGCATGTCCAACCTCGTAGGTCGTAACGCCGCTGCCCGGGTAAAATTTCCCTCATTGCACACTTTATGGCGTATGCCCGTCTTCAGTAGCCCATTTTAGGAGCAGCACAGTAGGACGTTAAACCCCATTCAATTTCATTTCATTTTCTCTATGTTGCTTATTTATTATAGTGGATAAATATTTTTAAAGAGTCTTATTTGTAGTCTTTTATATGAAACCATCGATCAACAGTCCAACATATCAGGAGTAGAAGAACAAAAGGATCGAACATTGAAAACGGCACCCTTTCATTGTTAAGCGAAACATGCAGCGTGGGTGACTACAATCTACGCATTTAGTCATCGTATAGAGTTTATTCAACAGTATCGAATTCCAACTGCTTAGGGATATTTTACTTGCACTCCAATGTGTACACGGGACCTTGGTTTTTCGTCCCATCCGAAGGACTAGACAGCTGTGCTTGTCAGGCCCTGCGTTCTGCCTCACTGACAAGGGGAACCACGCCGGGAAATCGAGATGAACTTTTTCCGTGCAGAACTTTCAATTCAGGCCAAACGTTTATTGCATACGATTAAGCTGGTCAGTTGGAGCTTATTTTCAAACGTTTTGTAATAATCGGTTGGTAATTATTAAAGTACCGTGCACATTTAACTGTTAAAACAGAAAATTTCGCCCGGTTGAAATGTTTCTTGCTATAAGTCAGCAATTTTCCGAATTCAGGGAGGCTGGATGGCTGAATGGTTAGCATGTGCTCGCTGTATCGTAACGTTTGTCATTGAGTCAAAGGGCGTCGTTTCGATCACCAGGTTGCACGTGACATGGTGTATGATGTCCAATCTCGTGGGTTTTCTCCGTGTTCTTCGGTTTCCTCCCAACGGCTAAAGACCAGTAAGCGCAAGGGGAGTTTTTAAATAAAATTAAAAAACATATGTTAGTCCCGAATTGACCTAGTTTGTGTCGAATGGACATTAGGCCGCATTTCTCTCTTTCTCTTTTATTTTTAAAGTTTTGTAATAATCGGTTGGTAATCAAAGGTACTGTAAAAGTGATAAAACAGAAAATTTCGTCCGGTTGTAATGTGTCTCAATTTAAAGTCAGCAATTTGCCGATTTTAAGGGGCAAACGTTTATTGCGAACGATTAAGCTGGTCAGGGGGAGCTTATTTTTAAAAGTTTTGTAATATTCGTTTGATAACTAAAGGTACCGTGCAAATTAAACTGTTAAAATAGAAAAGTTGGCCCGGTTGAAATATTTCTCGCTGTATATCAGCAATTTGCCGATTTTAGGGAGGTTGCGTGGCTGAATGGTTAGCACGTGCGCTCTGTATCATAACGTCTGTCACTGAGTCAACTGGCGTTGTTTCGATTTCTTGGTTGTACGTGACAAGGAGTATGGTCGCATGTCCAACCTTGTAGGTCGTAACGCCGCTGCCCGGGTAAAATTTCCCTCATTGCACACTTTATGGCGTATGCCCGTCTTCAGTAGCCCATTTTAGGAGCAGCACAGTAGGACGTTAAACCCATTCATTTTCATTTTATTTTCTCTATGTTGCTTAGATATTATAGTGGATAAATATTTTTCTGGTTCTAGCAATTATTTAATTTCTGCATAGAAATCTTGCTTTGGCCAGTTTTTTTTATTGCAGAGTGCCATTCTTGTATATTGCAGTCTATGACCCTTTGTTTAAAACATGCTTAAGATCACGATTTCCTACTTATAACCAAACATATTGGAAATATTAGTCTGGCATTATTAAATTCTAATTTTATTGGTCTAATTTAAAATTAAACTTTAATTTAACTATGAACAACTCTTAGCGTGTCTCTTTAAAACTATTAAATACTCTAAAACAGTAGCTCAACCTTTTGACCTAAACTCATTAATTTACCATTTTGTTGTGAGCGACTTCTTATTCTTCCTATATGACATATTGCACGTGTCTGATTTCAAAGGGGGGTTGGGTGGCTGAATGGTTAGCACGCGCGCCTGTCATTGAGTTAACTAGCGTGTTTTCGAATGCTCGGTTGTACGTGACAAGAAGTAAGGTCGCCTGTCCAACCTGCCATTTTTAATTTTTTTCCCCGCCATTTTCATTTCATTTTCTCATCCGTCTCATTACAGTAATACAAGTTTCAGTTATTTCCCTTTAGTTTTCAGATTATTGTTATGCCTGGGTGCAATGATTCATACTATATTTAGACTCGTAACTTCGCGAGTTTCTTCTTATCCTTTTATTTAGGATACTTGATACAATCAATGACACGTGACGATAAATATGAAAGCTTTTATATCTGCATGGGACAGTAGCAGATCTAGTTATTTTTTTTTTTGTGTTTTATTCACAAATCGGATTTCTCAGAATCTACTCATAGGATCTTTCTGAAACTTTTACCTACCCCCCCAAAAATGGGTGGTGGCTGTTGGATAAATATATTTTCAAAACGTTTTTCGCATTCGAAATCACCGAATTTTACGAACAAATGCATTTGACCTACTTTGCTGTAACTTTGTGACTATTTCACCTATTTTACTAAAAAAAATTTCTTTGAATACCTTGACTCCTTTACTTCAAATCTGCAATTTCGGATTTTCGAATTTCGAAAATTCGTCGCTGTGATTTCGAACCGGAAGTTTACACCAACTCGACAACCTCTTTAGTAGTTGTACGATTTTCATGAAATTTAATATGTAAGTAGACCTTGATGACACGACTTGAAAAATGACTTTAGAAATTTTCTAACTTATCTCCCCTTGGTGAAATCAAGGATCAAATTTTTCCAAAAAATCGTCGAAATATAGGTCAGAATGACCTAGTTTTTTTTTTCTATACTAGACAAGGAATTACTAATTCGTACACAAAATATGGAGTTTGTCGATCGAACCGGAAGTGCCACCATCTTTAAACGTGAAAAATCAATAAGGCTTTTTTGCTATTTTACTTACAGACTCGGGAGTTATATTTTCTGAATCCTTGTAGGCAGGCCTAAAAAATGTCGCAATAGAATTCTGATTTAGGTCAACCGGGAGTCACCATGTTGAATTGAAAATGAAAAATAGAAGCAATTTGAAGGGCCGAGACTTTGGAGCACAATAACTCTCATTCTAATTAAGCTAGAATGTTCAAACTTGTTGTAGACGTTCACTAGGTCAATGTTATGATTGAGTTCAAAGATGAGCATTTTCTGCTTAGGGTAAGCAGAGATAAGCATGCTGATTTGTTGATTCTTTAGGGCACGATAACTTCGGTTATAATGAAGGGAGGGCGGTGAAACTTTTGTTAATAGAGAGTCTAACAGCTAGCCTGTTGTGTGAAATCATTGTATCATTTTTTTTAAATATCAGGGATAGCCGAAAAAAAGAGATTGAAAATCCAAAAAGTCGTATTTTTACAATTTGGAGCATGTTTAGAGGTCTTTCTCGTAAAGTCAACATACTATTTTTTGGGAACTTCTTCTACAAAGAGTCTTATTGGTAGTCTTTTATATGAAACCATCGATCAACAGTCCAACATATCAGGAGTAGAAGAACAAAAGGGTCGAACATTGAAAACGGCACCCTTTCATTGTTAAGCGAAACATGCAGTGTGGGTGACTACAATCTACGCATTTAGTCATCGCATAGAGTTTATTCAACAGTATCGAATTCCAACTGCTTAGGGATATTTTACGTGCACTCCAATGTGTACACGGGACCTTGGTTTTTCGTCCCATCCGAAGGACTAGACAGCTGTGCTTGTCAGGCCCTGCGTTCTGCCTCACTGACAAGGGGAACCACGCCGGGAAATCGAGATGAACTTTTTCCGTGCAGAACTTTCAATTCAGGCCAAACGTTTATTGCATACGATTAAGCTGGTCAGTTGGAGCTTATTTTCAAAAGTTTTGTAATAATCGGTTGGTAATTATTAAAGTACCGTGCACATTAAACTGTTAAAACAGAAATTTTCGCCCGGTTGAAATGTTTCTTGCTATAAGTCAGCAATTTTCCGAATTCAGGGAGGCTGGATGGCTGAATGGTTAGCATGTGCTCGCTGTATCGTAACGTTTGTCATTGAGTCAACGGGCGTCGTTTCGATCTCCAGGTTGCACGTGACATGGTGTATGATGTCCAATCTCTTGGCTTTTCTCCGTGTTCTTCGGTTTCCTCCCAACGGCTAAAGACCAGTAAGCGCAAGGGGAGTTTTTAAATAAAATTAAAAAACATATGTTAGTCCCGAAATGACCTAGTTTGTGTCGAATGGACATTAGGCCGCATTTCTCTCTTTCTCTTTTATTTTTAAAGTTTTGTAATAATCGGTTGGTAATCAAAGGTACTGTAAAGTGATAAAACCGAAAAATTCGTCCGGTTGTAATGTTTCTCAATTTAAAGCCAGCAATTTGCCGATTTTAAGGGGCAAACGTTTATTGCGAACGATTAAGCTGGTCAGGGGGAGCTTATTTTTAAAAGTTTTGTAATATTCGGTTGATAACTAAAGGTACCGTGCAAATTAAACTGTTAAAATAGAAAATTTGGCCCGGTTGAAATATTTCTCGCTGTAGGTCAGCAATTTGCCGATTTTAGGGAGGTTGCTTGGCTGAATGGTTAGCACGTGCGCTCTGTATCATAACGTCTGTCACTGAGTCAACTGGCGTTGGTTCGATTTCTTGTTTGTACGTGACAAGGAATATGGTCGCATGTCCAACCTCGTAGGTCGTAACGCCGCTGCCCGGGTAAAATTTCCCTCATTGCACACTTTATGGCGTATGCCCGTCTTCAGTAGCCCATTTTAGGAGCAGCACAGTAGGACGTTAAACCCCATTCAAGTTCATTTCATTTTCTCTATCGAAAAAAAGAGATTGAAAATCCAAAAAGTCGTATTTGTACAATTTTGAGCATGTTTAGAGGTCTTTCTCGTAAAGTCAACATACTATTTTTTGGGAGCTTCTTCTACAAAGAGTCTTATTGGTAGTCTTTTATATGAAACCATCGATCAACAGTCCAACATATCAGGAGTAGAAGAACAAAAGGATCGAACATTGAAAACGGCACCCTTTCATTGTTAAGCGAAACATGCAGTGTGGGTGACTACAATCTACGCATTTAGTCATCGTATAGAGTTTATTCAACAGTATCGAATTCCAACTGCTTAGGGATATTTTACGCGCATTCCAATGTGTACACGGGACCTTAGTTTTTGTCCCATTCGAAGGACTAGACAGCTGTGCTTGTCAGGCCCTGCGTTCTGCCTCACTGACAAGGGGAACCACGCCGGGAAATCGAGATGAACTTTTTCCGTGCAGAACTTTCAATTCAGGCCAAACGTTTATTGCATACGATTAAGCTGGTCAGTTGGAGCTTATTTTCAAAAGTTTTGTAATAATCGGTTGGTAATTATTAAAGTACCGTGCACATTAAACTGTTAAAACAGAAAATTTCGCCCGGTTGAAATGTTTCTTGCTATAAGTCAGCAATTTTCCGAATTCAGGGAGGCTGGATGGCTGAATGGTTAGCATGTGCTCGCTGTATCGTAACGTTTGTCATTGAGTCAACGGGCGTCGTTTCGATCTCCAGGTTGCACGTGACATGGTGTATGATGTCCATTCTCGTGGGTTTTCTCCGTGTTCTTCGGTTTCCTCCCAACGGCTAAAGACCAGTAAGCGCAATGGGAGTTTTTAAATAAAATTAAAAAACATATGTTAGTCCCGAAATGATCTAGTTTGTGTCGAATGGACATTAGGCCGCATTTCTCTCTTTCTCTTTTATTTTTAAAGTTTTGTAATAATCGGTTGGTAATCAAAGGTACTGTAAAAGTGATAAAACAGAAAATTTCGTCCGGTTGTAATGTTTCTCAATTTAAAGTCAGCAGTTTGCCGATTTTAAGGGGCAAACGTTTATTGCGAACGATTAAGCTGGTCAGGGGGAGCTTATTTTTAAAAGTTTTGTAATATCCGGTTGATAACTAAAGGTACCGTGCAAATTAAACTGTTAAAATAGAAAATTTGGCCCGGTTGAAATATTTCTCGCTGTAGGTCAGCAATTTGCCAATTTAGGGAGGTTGCGTGGCTGAATGGTTAGCACGTGCGCTCTGTATCATAACGTATGTCACTGAGTCAACTGGTGTTGTTTCGATTTCTTGGTTGTACGTGACAAGGAGTATGGTCGCATGTCCAACCTCGTAGGTCGTAACGCCGCTGCCCGGGTAAAATTTCCCTCATTGCACACTTTATGGCATATGCCCGTCTTCAGTAGCCCATTTTAGGAGCAGCACAGTAGGACGTTAAACCCCATTCAATTTCATTTCATTTTCTCTATGTTGCTTATTTATTATAGTGGATAAATATTTTTCTGGTTCTAGCAATTATTTAATTTCTGCATAGAAATCTTGCTTTGGCCAGTTTTTTTTTATTGCAGAGTGCCATTCTTGTATATTGCAGTCTATGACCCTTTGTTTAAAACATGCTTAAGAAGTCGTCACGATTTCCTACTTATAACCAAACATATTGGAAATATTAGTCTGGCATTATTAAATCCTAATTTTATTAGTCTTATTTAAAATTAAACTTTCATTTAACTGTGAACAACTCTTAACGTGTCTCTTTAAAACTATTAAATACTCTAAAACAGTAGCTCAACCTTTTGACCTAAACTCATTAATTTACCATTTTGTTGTGAGCGACTTCTTATTCTTCCTATATGACATATTGCACGTGTCTGATTTCAAAGGGGGGTTGGGTGGCTGAATGGTTAGCACGCGCGCCTGTCATTGAGTTAACTAGCGTGTTTTCGAATGCTCTGTTGTACGTGACAAGGAGTAAGGTCGCCTGTCCAACCTGCCATTTTTAATTTTTTCCCCCGCCATTTTCATTTCATTTTCTCATCCGTCTCATTACAGTAATACAACTTTCAGTTATTTTCCTTTAGTTTTCAGATTATTGTTATGCCTGGGTGCAATGATTCATACTATATTTAGACTTGTAACTTCGCGAGTTTCTTCTTATCCTTTAATTTAGGATACTTGATACAATCAATGACACGTGACGATAAATTTGAAAGCTTTCATATCTGCATGGGACAGTAGCAGAGCTAGTTATTAAGCTTTCATATGTATTTACATATGAAAGCTTATTGTTTCTGTTAAGATTATTAAGCTTTCATATGTATTTACATATGAAAGCTTATTGTTTCTGTTAAGATTATTATTCTTATTTTTTTTGTTTGTGTTTTATTCACAAATCGGATTTCTCAGAATCTACTCATAGGATCTTTCTGAAACTTTTACCTACCCCCCCCCCAAAAATGGGTGGTGGCTGTTGGATAAATATATTTTCAAAACGTTTTTCGCATTCGAAATCACCGAATTTTACGAACAAATGCATTTGACCTACTTTGCTGTAACTTTGTGACTATTTCACCTATTTTACTAAAAAAAAATTCTTTGAATACCTTGACTCCTTTACTTCAAATCTGCAATTTCGGATTTTCGAATTTCGAAAACTCGTCGCTGTGATTTCGAACCGGAAGTTTACACCAACTCGACAACCTCTTTAGTAGTTGTACGATTTTCATGAAATTTAATATGTAAGTAGACCTTAATGACGCGACTTGAAAAATGACTTTAGAAATTTTCTAACTTATCTCCCCTTGGTGAAATCAAGGATCAAAGTTTTCCAAAAAATCGTCGAAATATAGGTCAGAATGACCTAGTTTTTTTTCTATACTAGACAAGGAATTACTAATTCGTACACAAATATGGAGTTTGTCGATCGAACCGGAAGTGCCACCATCTTTAAACGTGAAAAATCAATAAGGCTTTTTTGCTATTTTACTTACAGACTCGGGAGTTATATTTTCTGAATCCTTGTAGGCAGGCCTAAAAAATGTCGCAATAGAATTCTGATTTAGGTCAACCGGGAGTCACCATGTTGAATTGAAAATGAAAAATAGAAGCAATTTGAAGGGCCGAGACTTTGGAGCACAATAACTCTCATTCTAATTAAGCTAGAATGTTCAAACTTGTTGTAGACGTTCACTAGGTCAATGTTATGATTGAGTTCAAAGATGAGCATTTTCTGCTCAGGGTAAGCAGAGATAAGCATGCTGATTTGTTGATTCTTTAGGGCACGATAACTTCGGTTATAATGAAGGGAGGGCGGTGAAACTTTTGTTAATAGAGAGTCTAACAGCTAGCCTGTTGTGTGAAATCATTGTATCATTTTTTTTAAATATCAGGGATAGCCGAAAAAAAGAGATTGAAAATCCAAAAAGTCGTATTTTTACAATTTGGAGCATGTTTAGAGGTCTTTCTCGTAAAGTCAACATACTATTTTTGGGGAACTTCTTCTACAAAGAGTCTTATTGGTAGTCTTTTTTTTGAAACCATCGATCAACAGTCCAACATATCAGGAGTAGAAGTACAAAAGGATCGAACATTGAAAACGGCACCCTTTCATTGTTAAGCGAAACATGCAGTGTGGGTGACTACAATCTACGCATTTAGTCATCGTATAGAGTTTATTCAACAGTATCGAATTCCAACTGCTTAGGGATATTTTACGTGCACTCCAATGTGTACACGGGACCTTGGTTTTTCGTCCCATCCGAAGGACTAGACAGCTGTGCTTGTCAGGCCCTGTGTTCTGCCTCACTGACAAGAGGAACCACGCCGGGAAATCGAGATGAACTTTTCCGTGCAGAACTTTCAATTTAGGCCAAACGTTTATTGCATACGATTAAGCTGGTCAGTTGGAGCTTATTTTCAAAAGTTTTGTAATAATCGGTTGGTAATTATTAAAGTACCGTGCACATTAAACTGTTAAAACAGAAAATTTCGCCCGGTTGAAATGTTTCTTGCTATAAGTCAGCAATTTTCCGAATTCAGGGAGGCTGGATGGCTGAATGGTCATTGAGTCAACGGGCGTCGTTTCGATCTCCAGGTTGCACGTGACATGGTGTATGCTGTCCAATCTCGTGGGTTTTCTCCGTGTTCTTCGGTTTCCCCCCAACGGCTAAAGACCAGTAAGCGCAAGGGGAGTTTTTAAATAAAGTTAAAAAACATATGTTAGTCCCGAAATGTCGAATGGACATTAGGCCGCATTTCTCTCTTTCTCTTTATTTTTAAAGTTTTGTAATAATCGGTTGGTAATCAAAGGTACTGTAAAAGTGATAAAACAGAAAATTTCGTCCGGTTGTCATGTTTCTTAATTTAAAGTCAGCAATTTGCCGATTTTAAGGGGCAAACGTTTATTGCGAACGATTAAGCTGGTCAGGGGGAGCTTATTTTTAAAAGTTTTGTAATATTCGGTTGATAACTAAAGGTACCGTGCAAATTAAACTGTTAAAATAGAAAATTTGGCCCGGTTGAAATATTTCTCGCTGTAGGTCAGCAATTTGCCGATTTTAGGGAGGTTGCGTGGCTGAATGGTTAGCACGTGCGCTCTGTATAATAACGTCTGTCACTGACTCAACTTGCGTTGTTTCGATTTCTTGGTTGTACGAAACAAGGAGTATGGTCGCATGTCCAACCTCATTGCACACTTTATGGCGTATGCCCGTCTTCAGTAGCCCATTTTAGGAGCAGCACAGTAGGACGTTAAACCCCATTCAATTACATTTCATTTTCTCTATGTTGCTTATTTATTATAGTGGATAAATATTTTTCTGGTTCTAGCAATTATTTAATTTCTGCATAGAAATCTTGCTTTGGCCAGTTTTTTTTTATTGCAGAGTGCCATTCTTGTATATTGCAGTCTATGACCCTTTGTTTAAAACATGCTTAATAAGTCGTCACGATTTCCTACTTATAACCAAACATATTGGAAATATTAGTCTGGCATTATTAAATCCTAATTTTATTGGTCTTATTTAAAATTAAACTTTCATTTAACTATGAACAACTCTTAACGTGTCTCTTTAAAACTATTAAATACTCTAAAACAGTAGCTCAACCTTTTGACCTAAACTCATTAATTTACCATTTTGTTGTGAGCGACTTCTTATTCTTCCTATATGACATATTGCACGTGTCTGATTTCAAAGGGGGGTTGGATGGCTGAATGGTTAGCACGCGCGCCTGTCATTGAGTTAACTAGCGTGTTTTCGAATGCTCGGTTGTACGTGACAAGGAGTAAGGTCGTCTGTCCAACCTGCCATTTTTAATTTTTTTTCCCCGCCATTTTCATTTCATTTTCTCATCCGTCTCATTACAGTAATACAAGTTTCAGTTATTTCCCTTTAGTTTTCAGATTATTGTTATGCCTGGGTGCAATGATTCATACTATATTTAGACTTGTAAATTCGCGAGTTTCTTCTTATCCTTTTATTTAGGATACTTGATACAATCAATGACACGTGACGATA
Source organism: Patella pellucida (assembly GCA_917208275.1). NCBI lineage: Eukaryota > Metazoa > Mollusca > Gastropoda > Patellidae > Patella > Patella pellucida. Next base: position 47,172,553 of record OU795037.1, on the reverse strand, counting down.
AATATGAAAGCTTTCATATCTGCATGGGACAGTAGCAGATCTAGTTATTCTTATTTTTTTTTTTTGTGTTTTATTCACAAATCGGATTTCTCAGAATCTACTCATAGGATCTTTCTGAAACTTTTACCTACCCCCCCAAAAATGGGTGGTGGCTGTTGGATAAATATATTTTCAAAACGTTTTTCGCATTCGAAATCACCGAATTTTACGAACAAATGCATTTGACCTACTTTGCTGTAACTTTGTGACTATTTCACCTAATTTACTAAAAAAAAATTCTTTGAATACCTTGACTCCTTTACTTCAAATCTGCAATTTCGGATTTTCGAATTTCGAAAATTCGTCGCTGTGATTTCGAACCGGAAGTTTACACCAACTCGACAACCTCTTTAGTAGTTGTACGATTTTCATGAAATTTAATATGTAAGTAGACCTTAATGACGCGACTTGAAAAATGACTTTAGAAATTTTCTAACTTATCTCCCCTTGGTGAAATCAAGGATCAAAGTTTTCCAAAAAATCGTCGAAATATAGGTCAGAATGACCTAGTTTTTTTTTTCTATACTAGACAAGGAATTACTAATTCGTACACAAAATATGGAGTTTGTCGATCGAACCGGAAGTGCCACCATCTTTAAACGTGAAAAATCAATAAGGCTTTTTTGCTATTTTACTTACAGACTCGGGAGTTATATTTTCTGAATCCTTGTAGGCAGGCCTAAAAAATGTCGCAATAGAATTCTGATTTAGGTCAACCGGGAGTCACCATGTTGAATTGAAAATGAAAAATAGAAGCAATTTGAAGGGCCGAGACTTTGGAGCACAATAACTCTCATTCTAATTAAGCTAGAATGTTCAAACTTGTTGTAGACGTTCACTAGGTCAATGTTATGATTGAGTTCAAAGATGAGCATTTTCTGCTTAGGGTAAGCAGAGATAAGCATGCTGATTTGTTGATTCTTTAGGGCACGATAACTTCGGTTATAATGAAGGGAGGGCGGTGAAACTTTTGTTAATAGAGAGTCTAACAGCTAGCCTGTTGTGTGAAATCATTGTATCATTTTTTTTAAATATCAGGGATAGCCGAAAAAAAGAGATTGAAAATCCAAAAAGTCGTATTTTTACAATTTGGAGCATGTTTAGAGGTCTTTCTCGTAAAGTCAACATACTATTTTTTGGGAACTTCTTCTACAAAGAGTCTTATTGGTAGTCTTTTATATGAAACCATCGATCAACAGTCCAACATATCAGGAGTAGAAGAACAAAAGGGTCGAACATTGAAAACGGCACCCTTTCATTGTTAAGCGAAACATGCAGTGTGGGTGACTACAATCTACGCATTTAGTCATCGTATAGAGTTTATTCAACAGTATCGAATTCCAACTGCTTAGGGATATTTTACGTGCACTCCAATGTGTACACGGGACCTTGGTTTTTCGTCCCATCCGAAGGACTAGACAGCTGTGCTTGTCAGGCCCTGCGTTCTGCCTCACTGGCAAGGGGAACCACGCCGGGAAATCGAGATGAACTTTTTCCGTGCAGAACTTTCAATTCAGGCCAAACGTTTATTGCATACGATTAAGCTGGTCAGTTGGAGCTTATTTTCAAAAGTTTTGTAATAATCGGTTGGTAATTATTAAAGTACCGTGCACATTAAACTGTTAAAACAGAAATTTTCGCCCGGTTGAAATGTTTCTTGCTATAAGTCAACAATTAGGGTAAGCAGAGATAAGCATGCTGATTTTTTGATTCTTTAGGGCACGATAACTTCGGTTATAATGAAGGGAGGGCGGTGAAACTTTTGTTAATAGAGAGTCTAATAGCTAGCCTGTTGTGTGAAATCATTGTATCATTTTTTTTAAATATCAGGGATAGCCGAAAAAAAGAGATTGAAAATCCAAAAAGTCGTATTTTTACAATTTGGAGCATGTTTAGAGGTCTTTCTCGTAAAGTCAACATACTATTTTTTGGGAACTTCTTCTACAAAGAGTCTTATTGGTAGTCTTTTATATGAAACCATCGATCAACAGTCCAACATATCGGGAGTAGAAGAACAAAAGGATCGAACATTGAAAACGGCACCCTTTCATTGTTAAGCGAAACATGCACTGTGGGTGACTACAATCTACGCATTTAGTCATCGTATAGAGTTTATTCAACAGTATCGAGTTCCAACTGCTTAGGGATATTTTACGTGCACTCCAATGTGTACACGGGACCTTGGTTTTTCGTCCCATCCGAAGGACTAGACAGCTGTGCTTGTCAGGCCCTGCGTTCTGCCTCACTGGCAAGGGGAACCACGCCGGGAAATCGAGATGAACTTTTTCCGTGCAGAACTTTCAATTCAGGCCAAACGTTTATTGCATACGATTAAGCTGGTCAGTTGGAGCTTATTTTCAAAAGTTTTGTAATAATCGGTTGGTAATTATTAAAGTACCGTGCACATTAAACTGTTAAAACAGAAATTTTCGCCCGGTTGAAATGTTTCTTGCTATAAGTCAACAATTAGGGTAAGCAGAGATAAGCATGCTGATTTTTTGATTCTTTAGGGCACGATAACTTCGGTTATAATGAAGGGAGGGCGGTGAAACTTTTGTTAATAGAGAGTCTAATAGCTAGCCTGTTGTGTGAAATCATTGTATCATTTTTTTTAAATATCAGGGATAGCCGAAAAAAAGAGATTGAAAATCCAAAAAGTCGTATTTTTACAATTTGGAGCATGTTTAGAGGTCTTTCTCGTAAAGTCAACATACTATTTTTTGGGAACTTCTTCTACAAAGAGTCTTATTGGTAGTCTTTTATATGAAACCATCGATCAACAGTCCAACATATCGGGAGTAGAAGAACAAAAGGATCGAACATTGAAAACGGCACCCTTTCATTGTTAAGCGAAACATGCACTGTGGGTGACTACAATCTACGCATTTAGTCATCGTATAGAGTTTATTCAACAGTATCGAGTTCCAACTGCTTAGGGATATTTTACGTGCACTCCAATGTGTACACGGGACCTTGGTTTTTCGTCCCATCCGAAGGACTAGACACCTGTGCTTGTCAGGCCCTGCGTTCTGCCTCACTGACAAGGGGAACCACGCCGGGAAATCGAGATGAACTTTTTCCGTGCAGAACTTTCAATTCAGGCCAAACGTTTATTGCATACGATTAAGCTGGTCAGTTGGAGCTTATTTTCAAAAGTTTTGTAATAATCGGTTGGTAATTATTAAACTACCGTGCACATTAAACTGTTAAAACAGAAAATTTCGCCCGGTTGAAATGTTTCTTGCTATAAGTCAGCAATTTTCCGAATTCAGGGAGGCTGGATGGCTGAATGGTTAGCATGTGCTCGCTGTATCGTAACGTTTGTCATTGAGTCAACGGGCGTCGTTTCGATCTCCAGGTTGCACGTGACATGGTGTATGATGTCCAATCTCGTGGGTTTCCTCCGTGTTCTTCGGTTTCCTCCCAACGGCTAAAGACCAGTAAGCGCAAGGGGAGTTTTTAAATAAAATTAAAAAAACATATGTTAGTCCCGAAATGACCTAGTTTGTGTCGAATGGACATTAGGCCGCATTTCTCTCTTTCTCTTTTATTTTTAAAGTTTTGTAATAATCGGTTGGTAATCAAAGGTACTGTAAAAGTGATAAAACAGAAAATTTCGTCCGGTTGTAATGTTTCTCAATTTAAAGTCAGCAATTTGCCGATTTCAAGGGGCAAACGTTTATTGCGAACGATTAAGCTGGTCAGGGGGAGCTTATTTTTAAAAGTTTTGTAATATTCGGTTGATAACTAAAGGTACCGTGCAAATTAAACTGTTAAAATAGAAAATTTGGCCCGGTTGAAATATTTCTCGCTGTAGGTCAGCAATTTGCCGATTTTAGGGAGGTTGCGTGGCTGAATGGTTAGCACGTGCGCTCTGTATCATAACGTCTGTCACTGACTCAACTGGCGTTGTTTCGATTTCTTGGTTGTACGTGACAAGGAGTATGGTCGCATGTCCAACCTGGTAGGTCGTAACGCCGTTGCCCGGGTAAAATTTCCCTCATTGCACATTTATGGCGTATGCCCGTCTTCAGTAGCCCATTTTAGGAGCAGCACAGTAGGACGTTAAACCCCATTCAATTTCATTTCATTTTCTCTATGTTGCTTATTTATTATAGTGGATAAATATTTTTCTGGTTCTAGCAATTATTTAATTTCTGCATAGAAATCTTGCTTTGGCCAGTTTTTTTTTATTGCAGAGTGCCATTCTTGTATATTGCAGTCTATGACCCTTTGTTTAAAACATGCTTAAGAAGTCGTCACGATTTCCTACTTATAACCAAACATATTGGAAATATTAGTCTGGCATTATTAAATCCTAATTTTATTGGTCTTATTTAAAATTAAACTTTCATTTAACTATGAACAACTCTTAACGTGTCTCTTTAAAACTATTAAATACTCTAAAACAGTAGCTCAACCTTTTGACCTAAACTCATTAATTTACCATTTTGTTCTGAGCGACTTCTTATTCTTCCTATATGACATATTGCACGTGTCTGATTTCAAAGGGGGTTGGGTGGCTGAATGGTTAGCACGCGCGCCTGTCATTGAGTTAACTAGCGTGTTTTCGAATGCTCGGTTGTACGTGACAAGGAGTAAGGTCGCCTGTCCAACCTGCCATTTTTAATTTTTTTCTCCCGACATTTTAATTTCATTTTCTCATCCGTCTCATTACAGTAATACAAGTTTCAGTTATTTCCCTTTAGTTTTCAGATTATTGTTATGCCTGGGTGCAATGATTCATACTATATTTAGACTTGTAACTTCGCGAGTTTCTTCTTATCCTTTTATTTAGGATACTTGATACAATCAATGACACGTGACGATAAATATGAAAGCTTTCATATCTGCATGGGACAGTAGCAGATCTAGTTCTTATTATTTTTTTTTTTGTGTTTTATTCACAAATCGGATTTCTCAGAATCTACTCATAGGATCTTTCTGAAACTTTTACCTACCCCCCCCAAAAATGGGTGGTGGCTGTTGGATAAATATATTTTCAAAACGTTTTTCGCATTCGAAATCACCGAATTTTACGAACAAATGCATTTGACCTACTTTGCTGTAACTTTGTGACTATTTCACCTATTTTACTAATTCTTTTTTCTTTGAATACCTTGACTCCTTTACTTCAAATCTGCAATTTCGGATTTTCGAATTTCGAAAATTCGTCGCTGTGATTTCGAACCGGAAATTTACACCAACTCGACAACCTCTTTAGTAGTTGTACGATTTTCATGAAATTTAATATGTAAGTAGACCTTAATGACGCGACTTGAAAAATGACATTAGAAATTTTCTAACTTATCTCCCCTTGGTGAAATCAAGGATCAAAGTTTTCCAAAAAATCGTCGAAATATAGGTCAGAATGACCTAGTTTTTTTTTTCTATACTAGACAAGGAATTACTGATTCGTACACAAAATATGGAGTTTGTCGATCGAACCGGAAGTGCCACCATCTTTAAACTTGAAAAATCAATAAGGCTTTTTTGCTATTTTACTTACAGACTCGGGAATTATATTTTCTGAATCCTTGTAGGCAGGCCTAAAAAATGTCGCAATAGAATTCTGATTTAGGTCAACCGGGAGTCACCATTTTGAATTGAAAATGAAAAATAGAAGCAATTTGAAGGGCCGAGACTTTGGAGCACAATAACTCTCATTCTAATTAAGCTAGAATGTTCAAAATTGTTGTAGACGTTCACTAGGTCAATGTTATGTTTGAGTTCAAAGATGAGTATTTTCTGCTTAGGGTAAGCAGAGATAAGCATGCTGATTTGTTGATTCTTTAGGGCACGATAACTTCGGTTATAATGAAGGGAGGGCGGTGAAACTTTTGTTAATAGAGAGTCTAATAGCTAGCCTGTTGTGTGAAATCTTTGTATCATTTTTTTTAAATATCAGGGACAGCCGAAAAAAAGAGATTGAAAATCCAAAAAGTCGTATTTTTACAATTTGGAGCATGTTTAGAGGTCTTTCTCGTAAAGTCAACATACTATTTTTTGGGAACTTCTTCTACAAAGAGTCTTATTGGTAGTCTTTTATATGAAACCATCGATCAACAGTCCAACATATCGGGAGTAAAAGAACAAAAGAATCGAACATTGAAAACGGCACCCTTTCATTGTTAAGCGAAACATGCAGTGTGGGTGACTACAATCTACGCATTTAGTCATCGTATAGAGTTTATTCAACAGTATCGAGTTCCAACTGCTTAGGGATATTTTACGTGCACTCCAATGTGTACACGGGACCTTGGTTTTTCGTCCCATCCGAAGGACTAGACACCTGTGCTTGTCAGGCCCTGCGTTCTGCCTCACTGACAAGGGGAACCACGCCGGGAAATCGAGATGAACTTTTTCCGTGCAGAACTTTCAATTCAGGCCAAACGTTTATTGCATACGATTAAGCTGGTCAGTTGGAGCTTATTTTCAAAAGTTTTGTAATAATCGGTTGGTAATTATTAAAGCACCGTGCACATTAAACTGTTAAAACAGAAAATTTCGCCCGGTTGAAATGTTTCTTGCTATAAGTCAGCAATTTTCCGAATTCAGGGAGGCTGGATGGCTGAATGGTTAGAATGTGCTCGCTGTATCGTAACGTTTGTCATTGAGTCAACGGGCGTCGTTTCGATCTCCAGGTTGCACGTGACATGGTGTATGATGTCCAATCTCGTGGGTTTTCTCCGTGTTCTTCGGTTTCCTCCCAACGGCTAAAGACCAGTAAGCGCAAGGGGAGTTTTTAAATAAAATTAAAAAACATATGTTAGTCCCGAAATGACCTAGTTTGTGTCGAATGGACATTAGGCCGCATTTCTCTCTTTCTCTTTATTTTTAAAGTTTTGTAATAATCGGTTGGTAATCAAAGGTACTGTAAAAGTGATAAAACAGAAAATTTCGTCCGGTTGTAATGTTTCTCAATTTAAAGTCAGCAATTTGCCGATTTTAAGGGGCAAACGTTTATTGCGAACGATTAAGCTGGTCAGGGGGAGCTTATTTTTAAAAGTTTTGTAATATTCGGTTGATAACTAAAGGTACCGTGCAAATTGCACTGTTAAAATAGAAAATTTGGCCCGGTTGAAATATTTCTCGCTGTAGGTCAGCAATTTGCCGATTTTAGGGAGGTTGCGTGGCTGAATGGTTAGCACGTGCGCTCTGTATCATAACGTCTGTCACTGAGTCAACTTGCGTTGTTTCGATTTCTTGGTTGTACGTAACAAGGAGTATGGTCGCATGTCCAACCTCATTGCACACTTTATGGCGTATGCCCGTCTTCAGTAGCCCATTTTAGGAGCAGCACAGTAGGACGTTAAACCCCATTCAATTACATTTCATTTTCTCTATGTTGCTTATTTATTATAGTGGATAAATATACGGCACCCTGTCATTGTTAAGCGAAACATGCAGTGTGGGTGACTACAATCTACGCATTTAGTCATCGTATAGAGTTTATTCAACAGTATCGAATTCCAACTGCTTAGGGATATTTTACGTGCACTCCAATGTGTACACGGGACCTTGGTTTTTCGTCCCATCCGAAGGACTAGACAGCTGTGCTTGTCAGGCCCTGCGTTCTGCCTCACTGACAAGGGGAACCACGCCGGGAAATCGAGATGAACTTTTTCCGTGCAGAACTTTCAATTCAGGCCAAACGTTTATTGCATACGATTAAGCTGGTCAGTTGGAGCTTATTTTCAAAAGTTTTGTAATAATCGGTTGGTAATTATTAAAGTACCGTGCACATTAAACTGTTAAAACAGAAATTTTCGCCCGGTTGAAATGTTTCTTGCTATAAGTCAGCAATTTTCCGAATTCAGGGAGGCTGGATGGCTGAATGGTTAGCATGTGCTCGCTGTATCGTAACGTTTGTCATTGAGTCAACGGGCGTCGTTTCGATCTCCAGGTTGCACGTGACATGGTGTATGATGTCCAATCTCGTGGGTTTTCTCCGTGTTCTTCGGTTTCCTCCCAACGGCTAAAGACCAGTAAGCGCAAGGGGAGTTTTTAAATAAAATTAAAAAACATATGTTAGTCCCGAAATGACCTAGTTTGTGTCGAATGGACATTAGGCCGCATTTCTCTCTTTCTCTTTTATTTTTAAAGTTTTGTAATAATCGGTTGGTAATCAAAGGTACTGTAAAGTGATAAAACCGAAAATTTCGTCCGGTTGTAATGTTTCTCAATTTAAAGCCAGCAATTTGCCGATTTTAAGGGGCAAACGTTTATTGCGAACGATTAAGCTGGTCAGGGGGAGCTTATTTTTAAAAGTTTTGTAATATTCGGTTGATAACTAAAGGTACCGTGCAAATTAAACTGTTAAAATAGAAAATTTGGCCCGGTTGAAATATTTCTCGCTGTAGGTCAGCAATTTGCCGATTTTAGGGAGGTTGCTTGGCTGAATGGTTAGCACGTGCGCTCTGTATCATAACGTCTGTCACCGAGTCAACTGGCGTTGGTTCGATTTCTTGATTGTACGTGACAAGGAATATGGTCGCATGTCCAACCTCGTAGGTCGTAACGCCGCTGCCCGGGTAAAATTTCCCTCATTGCACACTTTATGGCGTATGCCCGTCTTCAGTAGCCCATTTTAGGAGCAGCACAGTAGGACGTTAAACCCCATTCGAGTTCATTTCATTTTCTCTATCGAAAAAAAGAGATTGAAAATCCAAAAAGTCGTATTTTTACAATTTGGAGCATGTTTAGAGGTCTTTCTCGTAAAGTCAACATACTATTTTTTGGGAGCTTCTTCTACAAAGAGTCTTATTGGTAGTCTTTTATATGAAACCATCGATCAACAGTCCAACATATCAGGAGTAGAAGAACAAAAGGATCGAACATTGAAAACGGCACCCTTTCATTGTTAAGCGAAACATGCAGTGTGGGTGACTACAATCTACGCATTTAGTCATCGTATAGAGTTTATTCAACAGTATCGAATTCCAACTGCTTAGGGATATTTTACGCGCATTCCAATGTGTACACGGGACCTTGGTTTTTGTCCCATCCGAAGGACTAGACAGCTGTGCTTGTCAGGCCCTGCGTTCTGCCTCACTGACAAGGGGAACCACGCCGGGAAATCGAGATGAACTTTTTCCGTGCAGAACTTTCAATTCAGGCCAAACGTTTATTGCATACGATTAAGCTGGTCAGTTGGAGCTTATTTTCAAAAGTTTTGTAATAATCGGTTGGTAATTATTAAAGTACCGTGCACATTAAACTGTTAAAACAGAAAATTTCGCCCGGTTGAAATGTTTCTTGCTATAAGTCAGCAATTTTCCGAATTCAGGGAGGCTGGATGGCTGAATGGTTAGCATGTGCTCGCTGTATCGTAACGTTTGTCATTGAGTCAACGGGCGTCGTTTCGATCTCCAGGTTGCACGTGACATGGTGTATGATGTCCAATCTCGTGGGTTTTCTCCGTGTTCTTCGGTTTCCTCCCAACGGCTAAAGACCAGTAAGCGCAATGGGAGTTTTTAAATAAAATTAAAAAACATATGTTAGTCCCGAAATGACCTAGTTTGTGTCGAATGGACATTAGGCCGCATTTCTCTCTTTCTCTTTTATTTTTAAAGTTTTGTAATAATCGGTTGGTAATCAAAGGTACTGTAAAAGTGATAAAACAGAAAATTTCGTCCGGTTGTAATGTTTCTCAATTTAAAGTCAGCAGTTTGCCGATTTTAAGGGGCAAACGTTTATTGCGAACGATTAAGCTGGTCAGGGGGAGCTTATTTTTAAAAGTTTTGTAATATCCGGTTGATAACTAAAGGTACCGTGCAAATTAAACTGTTAAAATAGAAAATTTGGCACGGTTGAAATATTTCTCGCTGTAGGTCAGCAATTTGCCAATTTAGGGAGGTTGCGTGGCTGAATGGTTAGCACGTGCGCTCTGTATCATAACGTATGTCACTGAGTCAACTGGTGTTGTTTCGATTTCTTGGTTGTACGTGACAAGGAGTATGGTCGCATGTCCAACCTCGTAGGTCGTAACGCCGCTGCCCGGGTAAAATTTCCCTCATTGCACACTTTATGGCATATGCCCGTCTTCAGTAGCCCATTTTAGGAGCAGCACAGTAGGACGTTAAACCCCATTCAATTTCATTTCATTTTCTCTATGTTGCTTATTTATTATAGTGGATAAATATTTTTCTGGTTCTAGCAATTATTTAATTTCTGCATAGAAATCTTGCTTTGGCAAGTTTTTTTTTATTGCAGAGTGCCATTCTTGTATATTGCAGTCTATGACCCTTTGTTTAAAACATGCTTAAGAAGTCGTCACGATTTCCTACTTATAACCAAACATATTGGAAATATTAGTCTGGCATTATTAAATCCTAATTTTATTAGTCTTATTTAAAATTAAACTTTCATTTAACTATGAACAACTCTTAACGTGTCTCTTTAAAACTATTAAATACTCTAAAACAGTAGCTCAACCTTTTGACCTAAACTCATTAATTTACCATTTTGTTGTGAGCGACTTCTTATTCTTCCTATATGACATATTGCACGTGTCTAATTTCAAAGGGGGGTTGGGTGGCTGAATGGTTAGCACGCGCGCCTGTCATTGAGTTAACTAGCGTGTTTTCGAATGCTCGGTTGTACGTGACAAGGAGTAAGGTCGCCTGTCCAACCTGCCATTTTTAATTTTTTTCCCCCGCTATTTTCATTTCATTTTCTCATCCGTCTCATTACAGTAATACAACTTTCAGTTATTTTCCTTTAGTTTTCAGATTATTGTTATGCCTGGGTGCAATGATTCATACTATATTTAGACTTGTAACTTCGCGAGTTTCTTCTTATCCTTTTATTTAGGATACTTGATACAATCAATGACACGTGACGATAAATATGAAAGCTTTCATATCTGCATGGGACAGTAGCAGATCTAGTTACTATTATTATTATTTTTTTTTTTTCGGGGGAGCCTATTTCTCAGTGCCTGTAACAGATACCGATCTCGAACCTCATTTTCTATCATTAAACCATGTGTTCGCAACATATGGGCTATATTTGAAACTTCTGCGCACACCGGAAGTGGCCGAATTTTGTACAATGTCAAAAAATCAAAAAACAGCCTTAGATTCGTTAATTCTGCTCCTATTTTCATACAAATGACATTTTTGTAAACCCCTATTCTTTCCCAAGGAAATGGCTATCTCACATTTTTCAATTTCGAAAATTCCTACGGGACTATTGTTGTTCGAAAATTGAAAAAACAAAATTTAAGAGACAATTTTTGTCATTTTTCAAAATTTTCAAATTTGACCTACATTTTTGGATACCTGAAGACCATCCGATTCCAGAAATATAAGTTTCATTCCGAGTTATCACCCTTTAATTTTCGATTTTTTTCGAAGTTATAGTTCAAAACTAACGTATAAAGCTAGTTCGACAAACATCTATAAACCGGAAGTAGTCGAAATAATGGCCGATATTTTGAAAAAAACGCAAAAAATGAATGTTTTTGGGAAAAACATGAATTCTCAGTCCGATATCAACGGAGTAAATCGATTAAGGTATCGTTGGGTTGCCCGAGAATTGCAGTATCATATGATATCCTATTATTACAGATAACATGAACAGAAAGTAAAATATGGCACGCTGAAAATCAAGTATTTTCTGATTTGGAGCGTTTTTGAACGCCTGTATCTCGAAAACGCTGCGACAGATTTTTCTTAAACTTTCTCTATCAAGATACCTTTTGGTAGTCTTGTGTATGAAACAGTCCGTTTAGACTTTGAAATATCCGTAATAGGTCAAATAACGAACTGAAAATCGAAAAAAGTCGAAAAATCGTGAAATTTTTGAAAATACTCTATTTTTTTTTATATTTTTACTGATTTTCAAAAAACTTTATGATATTTAGATATCTGATCTAATGTCGAATCCAAAAATGTATAATATGTATTCAGTTATTGAAATTTAATTTTTGATATTTTGACATTTTTGCATTTTTGGCACTTTTAAACATAGGATTTCTCAGGGGCATTTTATCTGATCATATATTGTAATATATCATCATAGAACTCTGTCGCTATTTAATTGCCTAAACCGGTTATTAAAACTCTCTCGATAATAATCACTATACCGGAAGTATTCAAAAAATGAAAAAAAAAAAAGGATAAAAAAATGGCGTTCTTGCAAAAAGCTGGATTTCTCCATCAGATACTACCGACCCAAAAGAAATAAAGTGTCTTTTGATGGCGCCATTAATTGACTATCATATGGCATCTCAATGGTACGATTTCGATGGTTAGTAAATGAATAATGTTACGCCGAAAATCTAGTATTTTCCGTTTTTGGAGCCTTTTGAAACGCCTGTTTCTCGAAAAGGACTCCTGCGATTTTTTTAAAACTTTTTTTACTCAGAGTCCTATCTGTGGTCTGTGGCGTGAAGTCAAAAGGAAAAGGTTTGAAATAATTTAAGGTGTCAAAAAATGGCCTCAATCTTTGAAAAAAGTAGAAAAATCGTTAAATTATTGAAAATGTTCTTTTATTTATCTTTTTTACAAACAACTACCGAATAGATGTTTCTGACATTTCTGGTACAGAAAGATATTTATCCAAAGAACTTGCTAAAACTATCCCGACAATAATCCAAAATCCAGAAGTAGTCGAAAAAATATCAGATATTTGGGAAAAAAACACAAAAAACTTTAAAAAAAAAAGAAAATACAGTAAAAAAATTGGTACTCTTGCAAAAATCGACATATTTTCTCAGCCAGGTGTCACTGAATCAAAACAATTAAAGTATCGTTTTGTAGCTCGATGAATGGGCTATTTTATCATACACTTCCTGTCTGATTCCTGAAAGCCGATTCAGTGCTGCTTGCAGGTCTAGTTTTTTTTATTTTTACTCATTTTCAAAAAACTTTATGATATTTAGATATCTTATCTAATGTCGAATTTAAAATGTATAATATGTATTCAGTTATTAAAATTGAATTTTTGATATTTTGACATTTTTGCATTTTTGGCACTTTTAAACATAGGATTTCTCAGGGGCATTTTATCTGATCATATATTGCAATATATCATTACAGAACTCTGTCGCTATTTAATTGCCTAAACCGGTTATTAAAATCTCGATAATAATCACCATACCGGAAGTATTCAAAAAATGAAAAAAAAAGGATAAAAAATGTCGTTCTTGCAAAAAGCGGGATTTCTCCATCAGATATTACCGGCCCAAAAGAAATAAAGTGTCTTTGGATGGCCCTATTAATGGACTATCATATGGCATCTCAATGGTACGATTTCGACGGTTTGTAAATAAATTATGTTACGCCGAAAATCTAGTATTTTTCGTTTTTGGAGCCTTTTGAGACACCCTTTTCTCGAAAATGACTACTGCGATTTTTTTAAAACCTTTTTTACTCAGACTCCTATCTATTGTCTGTGGCGTGAATCCAAAACGAAGAGGTTTGAAATAATTTAAGGTGTCATAAAATGGCCTCAATCTTTGATAAAAGTAGAAAAATCGTTAAATTATCGAAAATGTTCTTTTATTTATCTTTTTTACAAACAACTACTGAATAGATGTTTCTAACATTTCTGGTACAGAAAGATATATATCCAAACAACTTGTTAAAACTATTCCGACAATAATCCAAAATCCAGAAGTAGTCGAAAAAATATCAGATATTTAGGAAAAAAACGAAAAAAAATTTAAAAAAAAGAAAATACAGTAAAAAATTGGTACTCTTGCAAAAATCGACATTTCTCAGCCAGGTGTCACTGAATCAAAACAATTAAAGTATCGTTTTGTAGCTGGGCTATTTTATGACATACTTCCTGTCTGGTTCCTGAAAGCCGATTCAGTGCTGCTTGCAGGTCTAGTTAGGCTTTCAGACTTTCGTCTGAAAGCCTATTGTGATTACTAAAATTATTATTATTTATTAGGCTTTCAGACTTTCGTCTGAAAGCCTATTGTGATTACTAAAATTATTATTAAGCTTTCATATATTCATATATGAAAGCTTATTGTTTCTGTTAAGATTATTATTAAGCTTTCATATGTATTTACATATGAAAGCTTATTGTTTCTGTTAAGATTATTATTCTTATTTTTTTTTTTTTGTGTTTTATTCACAAATCGGATTTCTCAGAATCTACTCATAGGATCTTTCTGAAACTTTTACCTACCCCCCCAAAAATGGGTGGTGGCTGTTGGATAAATATATTTTCAAAACGTTTTTCGCATTCGAAATCACCGAATTTTACGAACAAATGCATTTGACCTACTTTGCTGTAACTTTGTGACTATTTCACCTATTTTACTAAAAAAAATTTCTTTGAATACCTTGACTCCTTTACTTCAAATCTGCAATTTCGGATTTTCGAATTTCGAAAATTCGTTGCTGTGATTTCGAACCGGAAGTTTACACCAACTCGACAACCTCTTTAGTAGTTGTACTAACTTATCTCCCCTTGGTGAAATCAAGGATCAAAGTTTTCCAAAAAATCGTCGAAATATAGGTCAGAATGACCTAGTTTTTTTTTTCTATACTAGACAAGGAATTACTAATTCGTACACAAAATATGGAGTTTGTCGATCGAACCGGAAGTGCCACCATCTTTAAACGTGAAAAATCAATAAGGCTTTTTTGCTATTTTACTTACAGACTCGGGAGTTATATTTTCTGAATCCTTGTAGGCAGGCCTAAAAAATGTCGCAATAGAATTCTGATTTAGGTCAACCGGGAGTCACCATGTTGAATTGAAAATGAAAAATAGAAGCAATTTGAAGGGCCGAGACTTTGGAGCACAATAACTCTCATTCTAATTAAGCTAGAATGTTCAAACTTGTTGTATACGTTCACTAGGTCAATGTTATGATTGAGTACAAAGATGAGCATTTTCTGCTTAGGGTAAGCAGAGATAAGCATGCTGATTTGTTGATTCTTTAGGGCACGATAACTTCGGTTATAATGAAGGGAGGGCGGTGAAACTTTTGTTAATAGAGAGTCTAACAGCTAGCCTGTTGTGTGAAATCATTATATCATTTTTTTTAAATATCAGGGATAGCCGAAAAAAAGAGATTGAAAATCCAAAAAGTCGTATTTTTACAATTTGGAGCATGTTTAGAGGTCTTTCTCGTAAAGTCAACATACTATTTTTTGGGAACTTCTTCTACAAAGAGTCTTATTGGTAGTCTTTTATATGAAACCATCGATCAACAGTCCAACATATCAGGAGTAGAAGAACAAAAGGGTCGAACATTGAAAACGGCACCCTTTCATTGTTAAGCGAAACATGCAGTGTGGGTGACTACAATCTACGCATTTAGTCATCGTATAGAGTTTATTCAACAGTATCGAATTCCAACTGCTTAGGGATATTTTACGTGCACTCCAATGTGTACACGGGACCTTGGTTTTTCGTCCCATCCGAAGGACTAGACAGCTGTGCTTGTCAGGCCCTGCGTTCTGCCTCACTGGCAAGGGGAACGACGCCGGGAAATCGAGATGAACTTTTTCCGTGCAGAACTTTCAATTCAGGCCAAACGTTTATTGCATACGATTAAGCTGGTCAGTTGGAGCTTATTTTCAAAAGTTTTGTAATAATCGGTTGGTAATTATTAAAGTACCGTGCACATTAAACTGTTAAAACAGAAATTTTCGCCCGGTTGAAATGTTTCTTGCTATAAGTCAGCAATTTTCCGAATTCAGGGAGGCTGGATGGCTGAATGGTTAGCATGTGCTCGCTGTATCGTAACGTTTGTCATTGAGTCAACGGGCGTCGTTTCGATCTCCAGGTTGCACGTGACATGGTGTATGATGTCCAATCTCGTGGGTTTTCTCCGTGTTCTTCGGTTTCCTCCCAACGGCTAAAGACCAGTATGTTAGTCCCGAAATGACCTAGTTTGTGTCGAATGGACATTAGGCCGCATTTCTCTCTTTAATTTTTAAAGTTTTGTAATAATCGGTTGGTAATCAAAGGTACTGTAAAGTGATAAAACCGAAAATTTCGTCCGGTTGTAATGTTTCTCAATTTAAAGCCAGCAATTTGCCGATTTTAAGGGGCAAACGTTTATTGCGAACGATTAAGCTGGTCAGGGGGAGCTTATTTTTAAAAGTTTTGTAATATTCGGTTGATAACTAAAGGTACCGTGCAAATTAAACTGTTAAAATAGAAAATTTGGCCCGGTTGAAATATTTCTCGCTGTAGGTCAGCAATTTGCCGATTTTAGGGAGGTTGCTTGGCTGAATGGTTAGCACGTGCGCTCTGTATTATAACGTCTGTCACTGAGTCAACTGGCGTTGGTTCGATTTCTTGATTGTACGTGACAAGGAATATGGTCGCATGTCCAACCTCGTAGGTCGTAACGCCGCTGCCCGGGTAAAATTTCCCTCATTGCACACTTTATGGCGTATGCCCGTCTTCAGTAGCCCATTTTAGGAGCAGCACAGTAGGACGTTAAACCCCATTCAAGTTCATTTCATTTTCTCTATCGAAAAAAAGAGATTGAAAATCCAAAAAGTCGTATTTTTACAATTTGGAGCATGTTTAGAGGTCTTTCTCGTAAAGTCAACATACTATTTTTTGGGAGCTTCTTCTACAAAGAGTCTTATTGGTAGTCTTTTATATGAAACCATCGATCAACAGTCCAACATATCAGGAGTAGAAGAACAAAAGGATCGAACATTGAAAACGGCACCCTTTCATTGTTAAGCGAAACATGCAGTGTGGGTGACTACAATCTACGCATTTAGTCATCGTATAGAGTTTATTCAACAGTATCGAATTCCAACTGCTTAGGGATATTTTACGCGCATTCCAATGTGTACACGGGACCTTGGTTTTTGTCCCATCCGAAGGACTAGACAGCTGTGCTTGTCAGGCCCTGCGTTCTGCCTCACTGACAAGGGGAACCACGCCGGGAAATCGAGATGAACTTTTTCCGTGCAGAACTTTCAATTCAGGCCAAACGTTTATTGCATACAATTAAGCTGGTCAGTTGGAGCTTATTTTCAAAAGTTTTGTAATAATCGGATGGTAATTATTAAAGTACCGTACACATTAAACTGTTAAAACAGAAAATTTCGCCCGGTTGAAATGTTTCTTGCTATAAGTCAGCAATTTTCCGAATTCAGGGAGGCTGGATGGCTGAATGGTTAGCATGTGCTCGCTGTATCGTAACGTTTGTCATTGAGTCAACGGGCGTCGTTTCGATCTCCAGGTTGCACGTGACATGGTGTATGATGTCCAATCTCGTGGGTTTTCTCCGTGTTCTTCGGTTTCCTCCCAACGGCTAAAGACCAGTAAGCGCAATGGGAGTTTTTAAATAAAATTAAAAAACATATGTTAGTCCCGAAATGACCTAGTTTGTGTCGAATGGACATTAGGCCGCATTTCTCTCTTTCTCTTTTATTTTTAAAGTTTTGTAATAATCGGTTGGTAATCAAAGGTACTGTAAAAGTGATAAAACAGAAAATTTCGTCCGGTTGTAATGTTTCTCAATTTAAAGTCAGCAGTTTGCCGATTTTAAGGGGCAAACGTTTATTGCGAACGATTAAGCTGGTCAGGGGGAGCTTATTTTTTAAAAGTTTTGTAATATCCGGTTGATAACTAAAGGTACCGTGCAAATTAAACTGTTAAAATAGAAAATTTGGCCCGGTTGAAATATTTCTCGCTGTAGGTCAGCAATTTGCCAATTTAGGGAGGTTGCGTGGCTGAATGGTTAGCACGTGCGCTCTGTATCATAACGTATGTCACTGAGTCAACTGGTGTTGTTTCGATTTCTTGGTTGTACGTGACAAGGAGTATGGTCGCATGTCCAACCTCGTAGGTCGTAACGCCGCTGCCCGGGTAAAATTTCCCTCATTGCACACTTTATGGCATATGCCCGTCTTCAGTAGCCCATTTTAGGAGCAGCACAGTAGGACGTTAAACCCCATTCAATTTCATTTCATTTTCTCTATGTTGCTTATTTATTATAGTGGATAAATATTTTTCTGGTTCTAGCAATTATTTAATTTCTGCATAGAAATCTTGCTTTGGCCAGTTTTTTTTATTGCAGAGTGCCATTCTTGTATATTGCAGTCTATGACCCTTTGTTTAAAACATGCTTAAGAAGTCGTCACGATTTCCTACTTATAACCAAACATATTGGAAATATAAGTCTGGCATTATTAAATCCTAATTTTATTAGTCTTTCTTATTCTTCCTATATGACATATTGCACGTGTCTGATTTCAAAGGGGGGTTGGGTGGCTGAATGGTTAGCACGCGCGCCTGTCATTGAGTTAACTAGCGTGTTTTCGAATGCTCGGTTGTACGTGACAAGGAGTAAGGTCGCCTGTCCAACCTGCCATTTTTAATTTTTTCCCCCGCCATTTTCATTTCATTTTCTCATCCGTCTCATAACAGTAATACAACTTTCAGTTATTTTCCTTTAGTTTTCAGATTATTGTTATGCCTGGGTGCAATGATTCATACTATATTTAGACTTGTAACTTCGCGAGTTTCTTCTTATCCTTTTATTTAGGATACTTGATACAATCAATGACACGTGACGATAAATATGAAAGCTTTCATATCTGCATGGGACAGTAGCAGATCTAGTTCTTATTATTTTTTTTTTTTGTGTTTTATTCACAAATCGGATTTCTCAGAATCTACTTATAGGATCTTTCTGAAACTTTTACCTACCCCCCCAAAAATGGGTGGTGGCTGTTGGATAAATATATTTTCAAAACTTTTTACGCATTCGAAATCACCGAATTTTACGTACAAATGCATTTGACCTACTTTGCTGTAACTTTGTGACTATTTCACCTATTTTACTAATTCTTTTTTCTTTGAATACCTTGACTCCTTTACTTCAAATCTGCAATTTCGGATTTTCGAATTTCGAAAATTCGTCGCTGTGATTTCGAACCGGAAGTTTACACCAACTCGACAACCTCTTTAGTAGTTGTACGATTTTCATGAAATTTAATATGTAAGTAGACCTTAATGACGCGACTTGAAAAATGACTTTAGAATTTTTCTAACTTATCTCCCCTTGGTGAAATCAAGGATCAAAGTTTTCCAAAAAATCGTCGAAATATAGGTCAGAATGACCTAGTTTTTTTTCTATACTAGACAAGGAATTACTGATTCGTACACAAAATATGGAGTTTGTCGATCGAACCGGAAGTGCCACCATCTTTAAACGTGAAAAATCAATAAGGCTTTTTTGCTATTTTACTTACAGACTCGGGAGTTATATTTTCTGAATCCTTGTAGGCAGGCCTAAAAAATGTCGCAATAGAATTCTGATTTAGGTCAACCGGGAGTCACCATTTTGAATTGAAAATGAAAAATAGACGCAATTTGAAGGGCCGAGACTTTGGAGCACAATAACTCTCATTCTAATTAAGCTAGAATGTTCAAACTTGATGTAGACGTTCACTAGGTCCATGTTATGATTGAGTTCAAAGATGAGTATTTTCTGCTTAGGGTAAGCAGAGATAAGCATGCTGATTTGTTGATTCTTTAGGGCACGATAACTTCGGTTATAATGAAGGGAGGGCGGTGAAACTTTTGTTAATAGAGAGTCTAATAGCTAGCCTGTTGTGTGAAATCATTGTATCATTTTTTTTAAATATCAGGGATAGCCGAAAAAAGAGATTGAAAATCCAAAAAGTCGTATTTTTACAATTTGGAGCATGTTTAGAGGTCTTTCTCGTAAAGTCAACATACTATTTTTTGGGAACTTCTTCTACAAAGAGTCTTATTGGTAGTCTTTTATATGAAACCATCGATCAACAGTCCAACATATCGGGAGTAGAAGAACAAAAGGATCGAACATTGAAAACGGCACCCTTTCATTGTTAAGCGAAACATGCAGTGTGGGTGACTACAATCTACGCATTTAGTCATCGTATAGAGTTTATTCAACAGTATCGAGTTCCAACTGCTTAGGGATATTTTACGTGCACTCCAATGTGTACACGGGACCTTGGTTTTTCGTCCCATCCAAAGGACTAGACACCTGTGCTTGTCAGGCCCTGCGTTCTGCCTCACTGACAAGGTGAACCACGCCGGGAAATCGATATGAACTTTTTCCGTGCAGAACTTTCAATTCAGGCCAAACGTTTATTGCATACAATTAAGCTGGTCAGTTGGAGCTTATTTTCAAAAGTTTTGTAATAATCGGTTGGTAATTATTAAACTACCGTGCACATTAAACTGTTAAAACAGAAAATTTCGCCCGGTTGAAATGTTTCTTGCTATAAGTCAGCAATTTTCCGAATTCAGGGAGGCTCGATGGCTGAATGGTTAGCATGTGCTCGCTGTATCGTAACGTTTGTCATTGAGTCAACGGGCGTCGTTTCGATCTCCAGGCTGCACGTGACATGGTGTATGATGTCCAATCTCGTGGGTTTTCTCCGTGTTCTTCGGTTTCCTCCCAACGGCTAAAGACCAGTAGGCGCAAGGGGAGTTTTTAAATGAAATTAAAAAAAACATATGTTAGTCCCGAAATGACCTAGTTTGAGTCGAATGTACAATAGGCCGCATTTCTCTCTTTCTCTTTTATTTTTAAAGTTTTGTAATAATCGGTTGGTAATCAAAGGTACTGTAAAAGTGATAAAACAGAAAATTTCGTCCGGTTGTAATGTTTCCCAATTTAAAGTCAGCAATTTGCCGATTTTAAGGGGCAAACGTTTATTGCGAACGATTAAGCTGGTCAGAGGGAGCTTATTTTTTAAAAGTTTTGTAATATTCGGTTGATAACTAAAGGTACCGTGCAAATTAAACTGTTAAAATAGAAAATTTGGCCCGGTTGAAATATTTCTCGCTGTAGGTCAGCAATTTGCCGATTTTAGGGAGGTTGCGTGGCTGAATGGTTAGCACGTGCGCTCTGTATCATAACGTCTGTCACTGAGTCAACTGGCGTTGTTTCGATTTCTTGGTTGTACGTGACAAGGAGTATGGTCGCATGTCCAACCTCGTAGGTCGTAACGCCGCTGACCGGGTAAAATTTCCCTCATTGCACACTTTATGGCGTATGCCCGTCTTCAGTAGCCCATTTTAGGAGCAGCACAGTAGGACGTTAAACCCCATTCAATTTCATTTCATTTTCTCTATCGAAAAAAAGAGATTGAAAATCCAAAAAGTCGTATTTTTACAATTTGGAGCATGTTTAGAGGTCAACATACTATTTTTTGGGAACTTCTTCTACAAAGAGTATTATTGGTAGTCTTTTATATGAAACCATCGATCAACAGTCCAACATATCAGGAGTAGAAGAACAAAAGGATCGAACATTGAAAACGGCACCCTTTCATTGTTAAGCGAAACATGCAGTGTGGGTGACTACAATCTACGCATTTAGTCATCGTATAGAGTTTATTCAACAGTATCGAATTCCAACTGCTTAGGGATATTTTACGTGCACCCCAATGTGTACACGGGACCTTGGTTTTTCGTACCATCCGAGGGACTAGACAGCTGTGCTTGTCAGGCCCTGCGTTCTGCCTCACTGACAAGGGGAACCACGCCGGGAAATCGAGATGAACTTTTTCCGTGCAGAACTTTCAATTCAGGCCAAACTTTTATTGCATACGATTAAGCTGGTCAGTTGGAGCTTATTTTCAAAAGTTTTGTAATAATCGGTTGGTAATTATTAAACTACCGTGCACATTAAACTGTTAAAACCGAAAATTTCGCCCGGTTGAAATGTTTCTTGCTATAAGTCAGTAATTTCCCGAATTCAGGGAGGCTGGATGGCTGAATGGTTAGCATGTGCTCGCTGTATCGTAACGTTTGTCATTGAGTCAACGGGCGTCGTTTCGATCTCCATGTTGCACGTGACATGGTGTATGATGTCCAATCTCGTGGGTTTTCTCCGTGTTCTTCGGTTTCCTCCCAACGGCTAAAGACCAGTAAGCGCAAGGGGAGTTTTTAAATAAAATTAAAAAACATATGTTAGTCCAGAAATGACCTAGTTTGTGTCGAATGGACATTAGGCCGCATTTCTCTCTTTCTCTTTATTTTTAAAGTTTTGTAATAATCGGTTGGTAATCAAAGGTACTGTAAAAGTGATAAAACAGAAAATTTCGTCCGGTTGTAATGTTTCTCAATTTAAAGTCAGCAATTTGCCGATTTTAAGGGGCAAACGTTTATTGCGAACGATTAAGCTGGTCAGGGGGAGCTTATTTTTAAAAGTTTTGTAATATTCGGTTGATAACTAAAGGTACCGTGCAAATTAAACTGTTAAAATAGAAAATTTGGCCCGGTTGAAATATTTCTCGCTGTAGGTCAGCAATTTGCCGATTTTAGGGAGGTTGCGTGGCTGAATGGTTAGCACGTGCGCTCTGTATCATAACGTCTGTCACTGAGTCAACTTGCGTTGTTTCGATTTCTTGGTTGTACGTAACAAGGAGTATGGTCGCATGTCCAACCTCATTGCACACTTTATGGCGTATGCCCGTCTTCAGTAGCCCATTTTAGGAGCAGCACAGTAGGACGTTAAACCCAATTCAATTACATTTCATTTTCTCTATGTTGCTTATTTATTATAGTGGATAAATATTTTTCTGGTTCTAGCAATTATTTAATTTCTGCATAGAAATCTTGCTTTGGCCAGTTTTTTTTTATTGCAGAGTGCCATTCTTGTATATTGCAGTCTATGACTCTTTGTTTAAAACATGCTTAATAAGTCGTCACGATTTCCTACTTATAACCAAACATATTGGAAATATTAGTCTGGCATTATTAAATCCTAATTTTATTGGTCTTATTTAAAATTAAACTTTCATTTAACTATGAACAACTCTTAACGTGTCTCTTTAAAACTATTAAATACTCTAAAACAGTAGCTCAACCTTTTGACCTAAACTCATTAATTTACCATTTTGTTGTGAGCGACTTCTTATTCTTCCTATATGACATATTGCACGTGTCTGATTTCAAAGGGGGGTTGGGTGGATGAATGGTTAGCACGCGCGCCTGTCATTTAGTTAACTAGCGTGTTTTCGAATGCTCGGTTGTACGTGACAAGGAGTAAGGTCGTCTGTCCAACCTGCCATTTTTAATTTTTTTTCCCCGCCATTTTCATTTCATTTTCTCATCCGTCTCATTACAGTAATACAAGTTTCAGTTATTTCCCTTTAGTTTTCAGATTATTGTTATGCCTGGGTGCAATGATTCATACTATATTTAGACTTGTAACTTCGCGAGTTTCTTCTTATCCTTTTATTTAGGATACTTGATACAATCAATGACACGTGACGATAAATATGAAAGCTTTCATATCTGCATGGGACAGTAGCAGATCTAGTTCTTCTTATTATTTTTTTTTTTTGTGTTTTATTCACAAATCGGATTTCTCAGAATCTACTCATAGGATCTTTTTGAAACTTTTACCTATCCCCCCAAAAATGGGTGGTGGCTGTTGGATAAATATATTTTCAAAACGTTTTTCGCATTCGAAATCACCGAATTTTACGAACAAATGCATTTGACCTACTTTGCTGTAACTTTGTGACTATTTCACCTATTTTACTAATTCTTTTTTCTTTGAAAACATTGACTCCTTTACTTCAAATCTGCAATTTCGGATTTTCGAATTTCGAAAATTCGTCGCTGTGATTTCGAACCGGAAGTTTACACCAACTCGACAACTTCTTTAGTAGTTGTACGATTTTCATGAAATTTAATATGTAAGTACACCTTAATGATGCGACTCGAAAAATGACTTTAGAAATTTTCTAACTTATCTCCCCTTGGTGAAATTAAGGATCAAAGTTTTCAAAAAAATCTTCGAAATATAGGTCAGAATGACCTAGGTTTTTTTTCTATACTAGACAAGGAATTACTGATTCGTACACAAAATATGGAGTTTGTCAATCGAACCGGAAGTGCCACCATCTTAAAACGTGAAAAATCAATAAGGCTTTTTTGCTATTTTACTTACAGACTCGGGAGTTATATTTTCTGAATCCTTGTAGGAAGGCCTAAAAAATGTCGCAATAGAATTCTGATTTAGGTCAACCGGGAGTCACCATGTTGAATTGAAAATGAAAAATAGAAGCAATTTGAAGGGCCGAGACTTTGGAGCACTATAACTCTCATTCTGATTAAGCTAGAATGTTCAAACTTGTTGTAGACGTTCACTAGGTCAATGTTATGATTGAGTTCAAAGATGAGCATTTTCTGCTTAGGGTAAGCAGAGATAAGCATGTTGATTTGTTGATTCTTTAGGGCACGATAACTTCGGTTATAATGAAGGGAGGGCGGTGAAACTTTTATTAATAGAGAGTCTAATAGCTAGCCTGTTGTGTGAAATCATTGTATCATTTTTTTTAAATATCAGGGATAGCCGAAAAAAAGAGATTGAAAATCCAAAAAGTCGTATTTTTACAATTTGGACCATGTTTAGAGGTCTTTATCGTAAAGTCAACATACTATTTTTTGGGAATTTCTTCTACAAAGAGTCTTATTGGTAGTCTTTTATATGAAACCATCGATCAACAGTCCAACATATCAGGAGTAGAAGAACAAAAGGATCGAACATTGAAAACGGCACCCTTTCATTGTTAAGCGAAACATGCAGTGTGGGTGACTACAATCTACGCATTTAGTCATCGTATAGAGTTTATTCAACAGTATCGAATTCCAACTGCTTAGGGATACTTTACGTGCACTCCAATGTGTACACGGGACCTTGGTTTTTCGTCCCATCCGAAGGACTAGACAGCTGTGCTTGTCAGGCCCTGCGTTCTGCCTCACTGACAAGGGGAACCACGCCGGGAAATCGAGATGAACTTTTTCCGTGCAGAACTTTCAATTCAGGCCAAACGTTTATGCATACGATTAAGCTGGTCAGTTGGAGCTTATTTTCAAAAGTTTTGTAATAATCGGTTGGTAATTATTAAAGTACCGTGCACATTAAACTGTTAAAACAGAAAATTTCGCCCGGTTGAAATGTTTCTTGCTATAAGTCAGCAATTTTCCGAATTCAGGGAGGCTGGATGGCTGAATGGTTAGCATGTGCTCGCTGTATCGTAACGTTTGTCATTGAGTCAAAGGGCGTCGTTTCGATCTCCAGGTTGCACGTGACATGGTGTATGATGTCCAATCTCGTGGGTTTTCTCCGTGTTCTTCGGTTTCCTCCCAACGGCTAAAGACAAGTAAGCGCAAGGGGAGTTTTTAAATAAAATTAAAAAACATACGTTAGTCCCGAAATGACCTAGTTTGTGTCGAATGGACATTAGGCCGCATTTCTCTCTTTCTCTTTTATTTTTAAAGTTTTGTAATAATCGGTTGGTAATCAAAGGTACTGTAAAAGTGATAAAACAGAAAATTTCGTCCGGTTGTAATGTGTCTCAATTTAAAGTCAGCAATTTGCCGATTTTAAGGGGCAAACGTTTATTGCGAACGATTAAGCTGGTCAGGGGGAGCTTATTTTTAAAAGTTTTGTAATATTCGTTTGATAACTAAAGGTACCGTGCAAATTAAACTGTTAAAATAGAAAAATTGGCCCGGTTGAAATATTTCTCGCTGTAGATCAGCAATTTGCCGATTTTAGGGAGGTTACGTGGCTGAATGGTTAGCACGTGCGCTCTGTATCATAACGTCTGTCACTGAGTCAACTGGCGTTGTTTCGATTTCTTGGTTGTACGGGACAAGGAGTATGGTCGCATGTCCAACCTTGTAGGTCGTAACGCCGCTGCCCGGGTAAAATTTTCCTCATTGCACACTTTATGGCGTATGCCCGTCTTCAGTAGCCCATTTTAGGAGCAGCACAGTAGGACGTTAAACCCATTCAATTTCATTTCATTTTCTCTATGTTGCTTATTTATTATAGTGGATAAATATTTTTCTGGTTCTAGCAATTATTTAATTTCTGCATAGAAATCTTGCTTTGGCCAGTTCTTTTATTGCAGAGTGCCATTCTTGTATATTGCAGTCTATGACCCTTTGTTTAAAACATGCTTAAGATCACGATTTCCTACTTATAACCAAACATATTGGAAATATTAGTCTGGCATTATTAAATTCTAATTTTATTGGTCTAATTTAAAATTAAACTTTAATTTAACTATGAACAACTCTTAGCGTGTCTCTTTAAAACTATTAAATACTCTAAAACAGTAGCTCAACCTTTTGACCTAAACTCATTAATTTACCATTTTGTTGTGAGCGACTTCTTATTTTTCCTATATGACATATTGCACGTGTCTGATTTCAAAGGGGGGTTGGGTGGCTGAATGGTTAGCACGCGCGCCTGTCATTGAGTTAACTAGCGTGTTTTCGAATGCTCGGTTGTACGTGACAAGAAGTAAGGTCGCCTGTCCAACCTGCCATTTTTAATTTTTTTCCCCGCCATTTTCATTTCATTTTCTCATCCGTCTCATTACAGTAATACAAGTTTCAGTTATTTCCCTTTAGTTTTCAGATTATTGTTATGCCTGGGTGCAATGATTCATACTATATTTAGACTCGTAACTTCGCGAGTTTCTTCTTATCCTTTTATTTAGGATACTTGATACAATCAATGACACGTGACGATAAATATGAAAGCTTTCATATCTGCATGGGACAGTAGCAGATCTAGTTCTTCTTATTATTTTTTTTTTTTGTGTTTTATTCACAAATCGGATTTCTCAGAATCTACTCATAGGATCTTTTTGAAACTTTTACCTACCCCCCCAAAAATGGGTGGTGGCTGTTGGATAAATATATTTTCAAAACGTTTTTCGCATTCGAAATCACCGAATTTTACGAACAAATGCATTTGACCTACTTTGCTGTAACTTTGTGACTATTTCACCTATTTTACTAATTCTTTTTTCTTTGAAAACATTGACTCCTTTACTTCAAATCTGCAATTTCGGATTTTCGAATTTCGAAAATTCGTCGCTGTGATTTCGAACCGGAAGTTTACACCAACTCGACAACTTCTTTAGTAGTTGTACGATTTTCATGAAATTTAATATGTAAGTACACCTTAATGATGCGACTCGAAAAATGACTTTAGAAATTTTCTAACTTATCTCCCCTTGGTGAAATTAAGGATCAAAGTTTTCAAAAAAATCTTCGAAATATAGGTCAGAATGACCTAGTTTTTTTTTCTATACTAGACAAGGAATTACTGATTCGTACACAAAATATGGAGTTTGTCAATCGAACCGGAAGTGCCACCATCTTAAAACGTGAAAAATCAATAAGGCTTTTTTGCTATTTTACTTACAGACTCGGGAGTTATATTTTCTGATCCTTGTAGAAAGGCCTAAAAAATGTCGCAATAGAATTCTGATTTAGGTCAACCGGGAGTCACCATGTTGAATTGAAAATGAAAAATAGAAGCAATTTGAAGGGCCGAGACTTTGGAGCACTATAACTCTCATTCTGATTAAGCTAGAATGTTCAAACTTGTTGTAGACGTTCACTAGGTCAATGTTATGATTGAGTACAAAGATGAGCATTTTCTGCTTAGGGTAAGCAGAGATAAGCATGCTGATTTGTTGATTCTTTAGGGCACGATAACTTCGGTTATAATGAAGGGAGGGCGGTGAAACTTTTGTTAATAGAGAGTCTAATAGCTAGCCTGATGTGTGAAATCATTGTATCATTTTTTTTAAATATCAGGGATAGCCGAAAAAAAGAGATTGAAAATCCAAAAAGTCGTATTTTTACAATTTGGACCATGTTTAGAGGTCTTTCTCGTAAAGTCAACATACTATTTTTTGGGAATTTCTTCTACAAAGAGTCTTATTGGTAGTCTTTTATATGAAACCATCGATCAACAGTCCAACATATCAGGAGTAGAAGAACAAAAGGATCGAACATTGAAAACGGCACCCTTTCATTGTTAAGCGAAACATGCAGTGTGGGTGACTACAATCTACGCATTTAGTCATCGTATAGAGTTTATTCAACAGTATCGAATTCCAACTGCTTAGGGATATTTTACGTGCACTCCAATGTGTACACGGGACCTTGGTTTTTCGTCCCATCCGAAGGACTAGACAGCTGTGCTTGTCAGGCCCTGCGTTCTGCCTCACTGACAAGGGGAACCACGCCGGGAAATCGAGATGAACTTTTTCCGTGCAGAACTTTCAATTCAGGCCAAACGTTTATTGCATACGATTAAGCTGGTCAGTTGGAGCTTATTTTCAAAAGTTTTGTAATAATCGGTTGGTAATTATTAAAGTACCGTGCACATTAAACTGTTAAAACAGAAAATTTCGCCCGGTTGAAATGTTTCTTGCTATAAGTCAGCAATTTTCCGAATTCAGGGAGGCTGGATGGCTGAATGGTTAGCATGTGCTCGCTGTATCGTAACGTTTGTCACTGAGTCAAAGGGCGTCGTTTCGATCTCCAGGTTGCACGTGACATGGTGTATGATGACCAATCTCGTGGGTTTTCTCCGTGTTCTTCGGTTTCTTCCCAACGGCTAAAGACCAGTAAGCGCAAGGGGAGTTTTTAAATAAAATTAAAAAACATACGTTAGTCCCGAAATGACCTAGTTTGTGTCGAATGGACATTAGGCCGCATTTCTCTCTTTCTCTTTTATTTTTAAAGTTTTGTAATAATCGGTTGGTAATCAAAGGTACTGTAAAAGTGATAAAACAGAAAATTTCGTCCGGTTGTAATGTGTCTCAATTTAAAGTCAGCAATTTGCCGATTTTAAGGGGCAAACGTTTATTGCGAACGATTAAGCTGGTCAGGGGGAGCTTATTTTTAAAAGTTTTGTAATATTCGTTTGATAACTAAAGGTACCGTGCAAATTAAACTGTTAAAATAGAAAAGTTGGCCCGGTTGAAATATTTCTCGCTGTAGATCAGCAATTTGCCGATTTTAGGGAGGTTGCGTGGCTGAATGGTTAGCACGTGCGCTCTGTATCATAACGTCTGTCACTGAGTCAACTGGCGTTGTTTCGATTTCTTGGTGGTACGTGACAAGGAGTATGGTCGCATGTCCAACCTTGTAGGTCGTAACGCCGCTGCCCGGGTAAAATTTCCCTCATTGCACACTTTATGGCGTATGCCCGTCTTCAGTAGCCCATTTTAGGAGCAGCACAGTAGGACGTTAAACCCATTCAATTTCATTTCATTTTCTCTATGTTGCTTATTTATTATAGTGGATAAATATTTTTCTGGTTCTAGCAATTATTTAATTTCTGCATAGAAATCTTGCTTTGGCCAGTTTTTTTATTGCAGAGTGCCATTCTTGTATATTGCAGTCTATGACCCTTTGTTTAAAACATGCTTAAGATCACGATTTCCTACTTATAACCAAACATATTGGAAATATTAGTCTGGCATTATTAAATCCTAATTTTATTAGTCTTATTTAAAATTAAACTTTCATTTAACTATGAACAACTCTTAACGTGTCTCTTTAAAACTATTAAATACTCTAAAACAGTAGCTCAACCTTTTGACCTAAACTCATTAATTTACCATTTTGTTGTGAGCGACTTCTTATTCTTCCTATATGACATATTGCACGTGTCTGATTTCAAAGGGGGGTTGGGTGGCTGAATGGTTAGCACGCGCGCCTGTCATTGAGTTAACTAGCATGTTTTCGAATGCTCGGTTGTACGTGACAAGAAGTAAGGTCGCCTGTCCAACCTGCCATTTTTAATTTTTTTCCCCGCCATTTTCATTTCATTTTCTCATCCGTCTCATTACAGTAATACAAGTTTCAGTTATTTCCCTTTAGTTTTCAGATTATTGTTATGCCTGGGTGCAATGATTCATACTATATTTAGACTCGTAACTTCGCGAGTTTCTTCTTATCCTTTTATTTAGGATACTTGATACAATCAATGACACGTGACGATAAATATGAAAGCTTTCATATCTGCATGGGACAGTAGCAGATCTAGTTATTATTTATTATTATTATTTTTTTTTCGGGGGAGCCTATTTCTCAGTGCCTGTTCCAGATACCGATCTAGAACCTCATTTTCTATAACTAAACCGTGTGTTTGCAACATATGGGCTATATTTGAAACTTCTGCGCAGACCGGAAGTGGCCGAATTTCGTACGGTGTCAAAAAATCAAAAAACGGCCGTAAATTCCTCAATTCTGTACCTATTTTTATACAAATGACATTTTCGGCAACAACAAATCTTTTCTCAGATGATAGCAGTTAAAAATTTCGAAAATTCGAAACTTCGTCGCTGACTTCTAGCGTTCGAAAAATGAAAAAAAAAATTCAAGAGACAATTTTTGTTATTTTTCAAAATTTTGAAATTTGACCTACATTTTTGGATACCTGAAGACCATCCGATTCCAGAAATATACGTTTCATTCCGAGTTATCACCCTTTATTTTTCGATTTTTTTCGAATTTTCTGCCCATTTTGTGAGCTCGAGTTTCGTTTTTCGGCCGAATCGACGTTTTTGAAACTTCTGGAACATGAAGTTATAGTTCATCACTAACGTATAAAGCTATTTCGACAAACATCTATAAACCGGAAGTAGTCGAAATAATTGCTGATATTTTGAAAAAAACGCAAAAAATGCATGCTTTTGGAAAAAACATGAATTCCGAGTCCGATATCAACGGATTAAAACGATTAAGATATCGTTGGGTTGCCCGAGAATTGCAGTATCATATGATATCCAATTCTTACAGATAACATGCACAGCAAGTAAAATATGGCACGCTGAAAATCAAGTATTTTCTGATTTGGAGCGTTTTTGAACGCCTAAATCTCAAAAACTGCTGCAGCGATTTTTCTTCAACTTTCTCTATCAAGAGACCTTTCGGTAGTCTTGTGTATGAAACAGTCGGTTTAGACTTTGAAATATCCGTAATAGGTCAAATAACGCACTGAAAATCGAAAAAAGTCGAAATTTCGTGAAATTTTGGAAAATACTTTATTATTTTTTTATTTTTACTGATTTTCAATTTTTTTTATGATATTTAGATATCTGATCTAATGTCGAATCCAAAAATGTATAATATGTATTCAGTTATTTAAATTTAATTTTTGATATTTTGACATTTTTGCATTTTTGGCATTTGTAAACATAGGATTTCTCAGGGGCATTTTATCTGATCATATATTGTAATATATCATTACAGAACTCTGTCGCTATTTCATTGCCTAAACCGGTTATTAAAACTATCTCGATAATAATCACCATACCGGAAGTATTCAAAAAATGAAAAAAAAAGGATAAAAAATGGCGTTCTTGCAAAAAGCTGAATTACTCCGTCAGATATTACCGACCCAAAAGAAATAAAGTGTCTTTGGATAGCCCCATTAATGGACTATCATATGGCATCTCAACGGTACGATTTCGATGGTTAGTAAATAAATTATGTTACGCCGAAAATCTAGTATTTTCTGTTTTTGGAAACTTTTGAGACGCCTTTTTCTCGAAAACGACTCCAGCGATTTTTTAAAAACTTTTTTAACTCAGAGTCCTATCTGTGGTCTGTGGCGTGAATCCAAAAGGAAAAGGTTTGAAATAATTTAAGGTGTCATAAAATGGCCTCAATCTTTGATAAAAGTAGAAAAATCGTTAAATTATTGAGGGCCTAGATCTCCATGTTCGAAACAGATATCGATCTGGAATTAGCTTTTCTATCAGGAAACCATGATGTGGCTACTTGATAAAATATTTTTGAAACTTCTGCGCAGACCGGAAGTGGCTGAATTTCGTACGGTGTCAAAAATTCAAAAAACGGCCGTAGATTCGTCAATTCTGTACTTATTTTCATACAAATGACATTTTCGGCAACACCAAATCTTTTCTCGGATGATAGCAGTTAAAAATTTCGAAATTTCGAAACTTCGTCGCTGACTTCTAGCGTTCGAAAAATGAAAAAAAAAAATTTAAGTGACAATTTTTGTTATTTTTCAAAATTTTAAAATTTGACCTACATTTTTGGATACATGAATCCCATCCGATTCCAGTAATATAAGTTTCATTCAGAGTTATAGCCCTTTATTTTTCGATATTTTTCGAATTTCCTTCCCATTTTGTGAGCTCGGGTCTCGTTTTACGGCCGAATCGACGTTTCTGAAACTCCTGAAACATGAAGTTATAGTTCAAAACTAACGTATAAAGCTATTTCGACAAACATCTATAAACCGGAAGTAGTCGAAATAATGGCCGATATTTTGAAAAAAACGCAAAAAAGGAATGCTTTTGGGAAAACATGAATTCTCAGTCCGATACCAACCGATTAAATCGATTAAGATATCGTTGGGTTGCCCGAGAATTGCAGTATCATATGATATCCTATTATTACAGATAACATGAACAGCGAGTAAAATATGGCACGCTGAAAATCAAGTATTTTCTGATTTGGAGCGTTTTTGAACGCCTTTATCTCGAAAACTGCTCCAATGATTTTTCTTAAACTTTCTCTATCAAGATACCTTTTGGTAGTCTTGTGTATGAAACAGTCTGTTTAGACTTTGAAATATCCGTAATAGGTCAAATAACGAACTGAAAATCGAAAAAAGTCAAAAAATCGTGAAATTTTGGAAAATACTCTATTTTTTTTATTATTTTTACTGATTTTTAAAAAACTTTATGATATTTAGATATCTGATCTAATGTCGAATCTAAAAATGTATAATATGTATTCAGTTATTGAAATTTCGTACGGTGTCAAAAAATCAAAAAACGGCCGTAAATTCGTCAATTCTGTACTTATTTTCATACAAATGACATTTTCGGCAACACCAAATCTTTTCTCGGATGATAGCAGTTGAGAATTTCGAAATATCGAAACTTCGTCGCTGACTTCTAGCGTTCGAAAATTGAAAAAACTAAATTTAAGAGACAATTTTTGTCATTTTTCAAAATTTTCAAATTTGACCTACATTTTTGGATACCTGAAGACAATCCGATTCCAGAAATATAAGTTTCATTCCTAGTTATCACCCTTTATTTTTCGATTTTTTTCGAATTTTCTGCTCATTTTGTGAGCTCGAGTTTCGTTTTTCGGCCGAATTGACATTTCTGAAACTTATGGAACATGGAGTTATGGTTCAAAACTAACGTATAAAGCTATTTCGACAAACATCTATAAACCGGAAGTAGTCGAAGAAATGGCAGATATTTTGAAAAAAACGCAAAAAATGAATGCTTTTGGGAAAAACATGAGTTCTCAGTCCGATATCAACGGATGAAAACGATTAAGATATCGTTTGGTTGCCTGAGAATTGCAGTTTCATATGATATATTATTATTACAGATAACATGAACAGCAAGTAAAATATGGCACGCTGAAAATCAAGTATTTTCTGATTTGGAGCGTTTTTGAACGCCTATATCTCGAAAACTGCTCCAGCAATTTTTTTTCAAATTTCTCTATCAAGAGACCTTTCGGTAGTCTGGTGTATGAAACAGTCCGTTTAGACTTTGAAATATCCGTAATAGGTCAAATAACGAACTGAAAATCGAAAAAACTCGAAAAATCGTAAAATTTTGGAAAATACTCTATTATTTTTTTATTTTTACTGATTTTCAAAAATTTTTATGATATTTAGATATCTGATCTAATATCGAATCCAAAAATGTATAATATGTATTCAGTTATTGAAATTTAATTTTTGATATTTTGACATTTTTGCATTTATGGCACTTTTAAACATAGGATTTCTCAGGGGCATTTTATCTGATCATATATTGTAATATATCATTACAGAACTCCGTCGCTATTTAATTGCCCAAATCGGTTATTAAAACGATCTCGATAATAATCACCATACCGGAAGTATTCAAAAAAATGAAAAAAAAAGGATAAAAAAATGGCGTTCTTGCAAAAAGATTGATCTCTCCGTCAGATATTACCGGCCCAAAAGAAATAAATTGTCTTTAGATGGCTTCATTAATGGACTATCATATGGCATCTCAATTGTACGATTTTGATGGTTAGTAAATAAATTATGTTACGCCGAAAATCTAGTATTTTCTGTTTTTGGAGCCTTTTGAGACGCCTTTTTCTCGAAAACGACTCCAGCGATTTTTTAAAAACTTTTTTTACTCAGAGTCCTATCTGTGGTCTGTGGCGTGAATCCAGAAGGAAAAGGTTTGAAATAATTTAAGGTGTCATAAAATGGCCTCAATCTTTGATAAAAGTAGAAAAATCGTTAAATTATTGAAAATGTTCTTTTATTTATCTTTTTTACAAACAACTACTGAATAGATGTTTCTAACATTTCTGGTACAGAAAGATATCTATCCAAACAACTTGTTAAAACTATCCCGACAATAATCCTAAATCTAGAAGTAGTCGAAAAAATATCAGATATTTGGGAAAAAAATTGCTACATTTGTAAAAAATCTGCATTTCTCAGCCAATTAAAACAATTAAAGTATTGTTTTGTAGCTCGATGAATGGGCTATTTTATGACATACTTCCTGTCTGATTCCTGAAAGCCGATTCAGTGCTGCTTGCAGGTCTAGTTAGGCTTTCAGACTTTCGTCTGAAAGACTATTGTTTTTACTAAAATTATTATTATTATTATTATTATTTTTTTCGGGGGAGCCTATTTCTCAGTGCCTGTAACAGATACCGATCTAGAACCTCATTTTCTATCATTAAACCATGTGTTCGCAACATATGGGCTATATTTGAAATTTCTGCGCGGACCGGAAGTGGCCGAATTTCGTACGGTATCAAAAAATCCAAAAACAGCCGTAGATTCGTTAATTCTGTACCTATTTTCATACAAATGACATTTTTGTAAACCCCGAATCTTTCCCAAGGAAATGGCTATCTCACATTTTTCAATTTCGAAAATTCCTATGGGACTATTGTTGTTCGAAAATTGAAAAAACAAAATTTAAGAGACAATTTTTGTCATTTTTCAAAATTTACAAATTTGACCTACATTTTTGGATACCTGAAGACGATCCGATTCCAGAAATATAAGTTTCATTCCGAGTTATCACCCTTTATTTTTCGATATTTTTCGAATATTCTGCCCATTTTGTGAGCCCGAGTTTCGTTTTACGGCCGAATCTACGTTTCTGAAACTCCTGGAACATGAAGTTATAGTTCAAAACTAACGTATAAAGCTATTTCGACAAACATCTATAAACCGGAAGTAGTCGAAGAAATGGCAGATATTTTGAAAAAAACGCAAAAAATGAATGCTTTTGGGAAAA
The DNA here is from genome assembly GCA_917208275.1 of Patella pellucida. NCBI lineage: Eukaryota > Metazoa > Mollusca > Gastropoda > Patellidae > Patella > Patella pellucida. The sequence goes on along the minus strand of OU795037.1, from coordinate 47,137,424 downwards.
ACATGAATTCTCAGTCCGATATCATCGGATTAAAACGATTAAGATATCGTTGGGTTGCCCGAGAATTGCAGTATCATATGATATCCTATTATTACAGATAACATAAACGGCAAGTAAAATATGGCACGCTGAAAATCAAGTATTTTCTGATTTAGAGCGTTTTTGAACGTCTGTATCTCGAAAACGCTGCGACAGATTTTTCTTCAACTTTCTCTATCAAGATAACTTTTGGTAGTCTTGTGTATGAAACAGTCCGTTTAGACTTTGAAATATCCGTAATAGGTCAAATAACGAACTGAAAATCGAAAAAAGTCGAAAAATCGTGAAATTTTGGAAAATACTCTATTATTTTTTTATTTTTACTGATTTTCAAAAAACTTTATGATATTTAGATATCTGATCTAATGTCGAATCCAAAAATGTATAATATGTATTCAGTTATTGAAATTTAATTTTTGATATTTTGACATTTTTGCATTTTTGGCACTTTTAAACATAGAATTTCTCAGAGGCATTTTATCTGATTATATATTGTAATATACCATTACAGAACTCTGCTGCTATTTGATTACCTTAACCGGTTTTTAAAACTATCTCGATAATAATCACCATACCGGAAGTATTCAAAAAATGAAAAAAAAAGGATAAAAAAATGGCGTTCTTGCAAAAAGCTGTATTTCTCCATCAGATATTAACGGCCCAAACCAAAAATAAAGTGTCTTTGGATGGCCCCATTATTGGACTATCATATGGCATCTCAATGGTCCGATTTCGATGATTAGTAAATAAATTATGTTACGCCGAAAATCTAGTATTTTTCGTTTTTAGAGCCTTTTGAGACACCCTTTTCTCGAAAACGACTCCTGCGATTTTTTTAAAACCATTTTTACTCAGACTGCTATCTGTGGTCTGTGGCGTGAATCCAAAAGGAAAAGGTTTGAAATAATTTAAGGTGTCATAAAATGGCTTCAATCTTAGATAAAAGTAGAAAAATCGTTAAATTATCGAAAATGTTCTTTTATTTATCTTTTTTACAAACAACTACTGTATAGATGTTTCTGACATTTCTGGTACAGAAAGATATCTATCCAAACAACCTTTTAAAACTATTCCGACAATAATCCAAAATCCAGAAGTAGTCGAAAAAATATCAGATATTTGGGAAAAAAACAGAAAAAAAATTTAAAAAAAAGAAAATACAGTAAAAAAATTGGTACTCTTGCAAAATCGGCATTTCTCAGCCAGGTGTCACTGAATCAAAACAATTAAAGTATCGTTTTGTAGCTGGGCTATTTTATGACATACTTCCTGTCTGATTCCTGAAAGCCGATTCAGTGCTGCTTGCAGGTCTAGTTATTATTTTTTATTTCGGGGGAGCCTATTTCTCAGTGCCTGTCCCAGATACCGATCTAGAACCTCATTTTCTATCATAAAACCATGTGTTCGCAACATATGGGCTATATTTGAAACGTCTGCGCGGACCGGAAGTGGCCGAATTTCGTACGGTGTCAAAAAATCAAAAAACGGCCGTAGATTCGTCAATTCTGTACTTATTTTCATACAAATGACATTTTCGGCAACACCAAATCTTTTCTCGGATGATAGTTGTTGAAAATTTCGAAATTTCGAAACTTCGTCGCTGACTTCTAGCGTTCGAAAATTGAAAAAACAAAATTTAAGAGACAATTTTTGTCATTTTTCAAAATTTTCAAATTTGACCTACATTTTTGGATACCTGAAGACCATCCGATTCCAGAAATATAAGTTTCATTCCGAGTTATCACCCTTTTTTTTCGATTTTTTTCGAATTTTCTGCCCATTTTGTGAGCTCGAGTTTCGCTTTACGGCCGAATCAACATTTCTGAAACTCCTGGAACATGAAGTTATAGTTCAAAATTAACGTATAAAGCTATTTCGACAAACATCTATAAACCGGAAGTAGTCGAAATAATGGCCGATATTTTGAAAAAAACGCAAAAAATGAATGCTTTTGGGAAAAAAATGAATTCTCAGTCCGATAACAACGGATCAAATTGATTAAGATATCGTTGGGTTTCCCGAGAATTGCAGTATCATATGATATCCTATTATTACAGATAACATGAACAGCAAGTAAAATATGGCACGCTGAAAATCAAGTATTTTCTGATTTGGAGCGTTTTTGAACGCCTGTATCTCGAAAACTGCTCCAATGATTTTTCTTAAACTTTCTATATCAAGATACCTTTTGGTAGTCTTGTGTATGAAACAGTCCGTTTAGACTTTGAAATATCCGTAATAGGTCAAATAACGAACTGAAAATCGAAAAAAGTCGAAAAATCGTGAAATTTTGGAAAATACTCTATTTTTTTTTTATTTTTACTGATTTTCAAAAAACTTTATGATATTTAGATATCTGATCTAATGTCGAATCCAAAAATGTATAATATGTATTCAGTTATTGAAATTTAATTTTTGATATTTTGACATTTTTGCATTTTTGGCACTTTTAAACATAGGATTTCTCAGGGGCAATTTATCTGATCATATATTGTAATATATCATTACAAAACTCTGTCGCTATTTAATTGCCTAAACCGGTTATTAAAACTATCTCGATAATAATCACCATACCGGAAGTATTCAAAAAATAAAAAAAAAAAGGATAAAAAATGGCGTTCTTGCAAAAAGTTGGATTTCTCCGTCAGATATTACCGGCCCAAAAGAAATAAGAGTCTTTGGATGGCCCCATTAATGGACTATCATATGGCATCTCAACGGTACAATTTCGATGGTTAGTAAATAAATAATGTTACGCCGAAAATCTAGTATTTTTCGTTTTTGGAGCCTTTTGAGACACCATTTTCTCGAAAACGACTATGCGATTTTTTTAAAACCTTTTTTACTCAGACTCCTATCTGTGGTCTGTGTCGTGAATCCAAAAGGAAAAGGTTTGAAATAATTTAAGGTGTCATAAAATGGCCTCAATCTTTGATAAAAGTAGAAAAATCGTTTTATTATCGAAAATGTTCTTTCATTTATCTTTTTTACAAACAACTACTGAATAGATGTTTGTAACATTTCTGGTACAGAAAGATATATATCCAAACAACTTGTTAAAACTATTCCGACAATAATCCAAAATCCAGAAGTAGTCGAAAAAATATCAGATATTTGGGAAAAAACTCAAAAAAAAAAAAAAAAAAAAAATACAGTAAAAAATTGGTACTCTTGCAAAAATCGGCATTTCTCAGCCAGGTGTCACTGAATCAAAACAATTAAAGTATTGTTTTGTAGCTCGATGAATGGGCTATTTTATGACATACTTCCTGTCTGATTCCTGAAAGCCGATTCAGTGCTGCTTGCAGGTCTAGTTATTATTAATTTTTTTTCGGGGGAGCCTATTTCTCAGTGCCTGTAACAGATACCGATCTAGAACCTCATTTTCTATAACTAAACCGTGTGTTTGCAACATATGGGCTATATTTGAAACTTCTGCGCAGACCGGAAGTGGCCGAATTTTGTACGATGTCAAAAAATCAAAAAACAGCCGTAGATTCGTTACTTCTGTTTCTATTTTCATACAAAAGACATTTTTTTAAACCCCGAATCTTTCCCAAGGAAATGGCTATCTCACATTTTTCAATTTCGAAAATTCCTATGGAACTATTGTTGTTCGAAAATTGAAAAAACAAAATTTAAGAGACAATTTTTGTCATTTTTCAAAATTTTCAAATTTGACCTACTTTTTTGGATACCTGACGATCATCCAATTCCAGAAATATAAGTTTCATTTCGAGTTATCACCCTTTATTTTTCGATTTTTTTCCAATTTTCTGCCCATTTTGTGAGCTCGATTTACGCTTTACGGCCGCATCGACGTTTTTGAAACTTGTGGAACATGAAGTTATAGTTCATCACTAACGTATAAAGCTATTTCGACAAACATCGATAAACCGGAAGTAGTCGAAATAATGGCCGATATTTTGAAAAAAACGCAAAAAATTAATGCTTTTGGAAAAAACATGAATTCTGAGTTCGAAATCAACGGATTAAAACGATTAAGATATCGTTAGGTTGCCCAAGAATTGCAGTATCATATCATATCCAATTCTAACAGATAACATGAACAGCAAGTGAAATATGGCACGCTGAAAATCAAGTATTTTCTGATTTGGAGCGTTTTTGAACGCCTATATCTCGAAAACTGCTCCAGCGATTTTTCTTCAACTTTCTCTAGCAAGAGACCTTACGGTATTCTGGTGTATGAAACAGTCCATTTAGACTTTGAAATATCCGTAATAGGTCAAATAACGCACTGAAAATCGAAAAAAGTCGAAATTTCGTGAAATTTTGGAAAATACTTTATTATTTTTTTATTTTTACTGATTTTCAAAAAACTTTATGATATTTAGATATCTAATCTAATGTCGAATCCAAAAATGTATAATATGTATTCAGTTATTGAAATTTAATTTTTGATATTTTGACATTTTTGCATTTTTGGCACTTTTAAACATATGATTTCTCAGGGGCATTTTATCTGATCATATATTGTAATATATCATTACAGAACTCCGTCGCTATTTAATTGCCCAAACAGGTTATTAAAACTATCTCGATAATAATCACCATACCGGAAGTATTCAAAAAATGAAAAAAAAAGGATAAAAAAATGGCGTTCTTCCAAAAAGATTGATCTCTCCGTCAGATATTACCGGCCCAAAAGAAATAAATTGTCCTTAGATGGCTTCTTTAATGGACTATCATATGGCATCTCAATTGTACGATTTTGATGGTTAGTAAATAAATTATGTTACGCCGAAAATCTAGTATTTTCTGTTTTTGGAGCCTTTTGAGACGCCTTTTTCTCGAAAACGACTCCAGCAATTTTTTTAAAACTTTTTTTACTCAGAGTTCTATCTGTGGTCTGTGGCGTGAATCCAAAAGGTAAAAGGTTTGAAATAATTTAAGGTGTCATAAAATGGCCTAAATCTTTGATAAAAGTAGAAAAATCGTTAAATTATTGAAAATGTTCATTTATTTATCTTTTTTACAAACAACTACTGAATAGATGTTTCTGACATTTCTGGTACAGAAAGATATTTACCCAAACAACTTGTTAAAACTATCCCGACACTAATCCAAAATCCAGAAGTAGTCGAAAAAATATCAGATATTTCGAAAAAAAACACAAACAAAAATTTAAAAAAAAGAAAATACAGTAAAAAATTGGTACTCTTGCAAAAATCGACATTTCTCAGCCAGGTGTCATTGAATCAAAACAATTAAAGTATCGTTTTGTAGCTCGATGAATGGGCTAATTTATGACAAACTTCCTGTCTGATTCCTGAAAGCCGATTCAGTGCTGCTTGCAGGTCTAGTTATTTGGCTTTATTAGGCTTTCAGACTTTCGTCTGAAAGACTATTGTTTTTGCTAAAATTATTATTTATTAGGCTTTCAATGGTGAAAGACTATTGTTATTACTAAGATTATTCTTCTTATTATTATTATTAGGCTTTCACCATTGAAAATGGTGAAAGACTATTGTTATTACTAAGATTAATATTATTAGGCTTTCACCATTGAAAATGGTGAAAGACTATTGTTATTACTAAGATTAATATTATTATTATTATAATTCTTTATTGGGGGAAGCTAGATCTCAGTAACTATAAGAGATAGAGGTTTGAAATTTGATTTTCTATCGTAAAAGTAGGGTGCAGCTACTGCTTAAAGCTATTTCGAAATTTGTGCGTAAAGCGGAAATGCTTCAAATCTTTAACGTGCACGCAAATTGAAAATCGGCAATAATTCTGTTAATTCTTAACTGATTTTTCAGATATTTACATTTTTGGATACCTGGAGACATTTCGTAGCAGATAGCAGTTCAAAACTGTCGATTTTAGAAACTTTGTCGCTCTCATTTTTTCGTTGAAAATTGGAAATTTTCAATTTTTTTTCTAAAAGTGTTATTTTTTAAAGTTTTGAAATTTGACTTATATTTTTGGATAGCTGACATCAATCCGATTCCAACAATATCAGTTTTGTTCTGAAATGTTAACTTTGATTTTTCACTTTTTTTCGCATTTTGGTCAAATCGTAGAGTTCTTATTTTTTTTAAACGGCTCCAACGATTTTTCTAAAACTTCAGAAATATATAGTCGAAAGCCCAAACAAGTCCATGAACTATAAATGAAAATCCTCTGATCACCGGAAGTAGTCAAGAAAGGTATCCAAATTTGGACAAAATTGTCAAAAATTGATGCCTGTGCGTAAAATGCGATGTATTCATTGTTTGTTTACCGAGTAGTTCAATTATTATGTTGTTTGATAGCCAATTAAATTGTCTAACAGATGATACTATAGCGACAAGTTTCTATCCAAAATTGAAAAAGTTATTGGACTTTGAAATGTGACGTTTTTTACGATTTCGGGCAACTTTGGGCGCATGTTTCTCGGAAACGCCGCCTACGATTTTTTTTTAAATTTGTCAATCGACAGTCTAATAGATGGTGTATTGTGTGAAACCATTGTACAATTTCTCTAAACGTCATGAGTAGTCGAAAAACGTCATATTTTTACGATTTGGACCATTTTTAGAGGTATTTTTCTCGAAAAGTCATCGTAATATTTATTTTAAAACTTGTTTTACGGAGAGTCTAATCTGTAGTCTGATATATGAAACCATTGCGCCACAATCCTAAATGTCAGGAATGGGAAAACAAAGGGATCGAAAATTGAAAACGGCATCTTTCATTGCAGTAAGAGTGTATACAATCTGTACGTATAACCAACGTATAACAAGCGTAAAGAGCATACAGAGAGAGCTAATTTTCAAAGTGGCAATTTTTGAAATAAAGGTGTTTTACTGTGAACCAATATCTGTTACTGGTGCCTTTATGGTAAAAATTATTCATATTAGTAAATAACAGTTACTCCTGGAATTAATATCCCATGCTTTATGTCTACATGACGTCATCCCTTTTAACCAGTTAAAATTAAGCCCCCCGCTGAAGCTTTTTATATAGAAGTCGCCTTTTTTTATTATTAATTCAAATTTCATGCTTATCATTTGTTGCGGATTTTGGTTAAAATCTGAGACTAAAAGGTCTATTTTTTTGTCCTATTCGGAAAACTGGGTTTATTTTATTCAATTTACAATACGTGTATATCTCCGAAACTATAACAGATAGAGTTCTGTTTACTGTTTTTTCATACAGTTAGTAATTATTACTATTACGAAAGTTGCCAAGAGACGGGAAGTGGTGTAAATCTTTAACGTGCACAAAAATTGAAAACATGCTCTAATTATGTCAATTTCCAGCGGATTTTTGAAAAAGTTATATTTTTGTACAGCTAGGAATATTGCGGATGTGATTATGACTGAATTGCGACCGGAAGTTGTGTAAATCTTTAACGTGCACAAAGATTGAAAATAGACCATAATTATGTCAATTCCCAACTGATTTTCGAAAAAGCTATATTTTTGTAGAGCCGGTGATATTGCGGGTGCGATAAAGGTCGAATTGCAATACCACGCCGTTCTCCTTTTTTCCTAAAAATTGGAAAATGTACTGAAATTGTAATTTATTTTAGAATTTTTGAGTCTTTGATTGCGTATTTTGATTTCTGGCGTCTGTAGGATTCTACCAATCCAAGTTCATAATGTTGTAAATTGTTCAACTATATTTTTCACTTTACTTCTATCGTAATGCGCATGCACAGAAAGTGTCAATATCTGAGTTGTTTAAGTGTGTGTGTGTTTGTGGGTGTGTGTGTGTGTGTGTTTTAAGGGGTGAGTGGTGGGCATTTTGTGCTGCCTTGGGTAAGGTGAAAGCCTTCAGCCTTGCAAGCAAGTCTAGTTATTATTCTTTTTTTTTTTCCGTTTTGCCTATTTCTCAGGAACTATAAGAGATAGAGGTCTAAAGTTTGGTTTTCCTTCGGGAAACTGGGTGGTGGCTAGTGCTTAAATGTAAAACGAATTTCGTGCGCATGGCGGATATACGTCAATTCTTTAACGTGCACGCAAATTAAAAATCGGCCATAACTTCGTCAATTATCAATCACTTTTTCAGATATTTACATTTTTGAATAGCTGGTGACATTGTGAGTTTATAGCAGTTCAAAAACGTCGAGTTTAGAAACTTTGTCGCTCTCATTTTTTCGTTGAAAATTGGAAATATTTTAAAATTTTCTACAATTGTTATTTTTGGGAATTTGGAAATTTGACTTATATTTTTGGATAGCTGACATCAATCCGATTCCAACAATATCAGTTTTGTTCTGAAATGTTAACTTTGATTTTTCACTTTTTTTCGCATTTTGGTCAAATCGTAGAGTTCTTATTTTTTTAAAATGGCTCCAACGATTTTTCTGAAACTTCAAGACTATTAAGTCAAAGGTCTTCTCCAGTCCTTAAACTATATATGAAAATCCTCTAATCACCGGAAGTAGTCAAGAAAGGTATCCAAAGTTGGACAAAATTTTGAAAAATGGGTGTCTGTGCGTAAAATGCAATGTATCGATTTGTTATTTACCGAGTAGTATAATTATTATGTCGTTTGATAGCCAACCAAATTGTCTATCAGATGATACTACAGCGACAAGTTTCCATCAACAATTGAAAATGTTTTTGGACTTTGAAATGTGACAATTTTTACGATTTCGGGCAACTTTGGACGCGTGTTTCTCGGAAACGCCGTCAACGATTTTTTTCAAACTTTCTCAATCGAGAGTCTATTGGGTGGTTTATTGTTTGAAACCATCGTACAATTTCTCTAAATGTCATGAGTAGTGGAAAAATGAGGTTGAAAATTGAAAACGTTGTATTTTTACTTTTTTGGAGCATTTGTAGAGGGTTTTTTCTCTAAAAGTCAACATAATATTTATTTTGGAACATGTTTCACAGAGAGTCTCATCTGTAGTCTTTTATATGAAACCATTGCTTACGGTCCTAAATATCAGGAGTATGAAAACAAAGGGATCGAAAATTGAAAACGCCATATTTCATTGTTAAGCGGCTCGTGTAAGAGTGGATAAAATCAGTACGTATAACCAACGTATAACAAGCGTATAGAGCATACAGAGAGAGCTATTTTTCAAAGTGGCAATTCTTAAAATAAAGGTGTTTTACTGTGAACCAATATCTGTTACTGTTGCGTCTATGGTGAAAATAATTCATATTAGTAAATAACAATTACTCCTGGAATTAATATCCCATGCTTTATGTCTACATGAAGTCATCCCTTTTAACCAGTTAAAATAAAGCTCCCGGCTGAACCTTTTTATATAGAAGTCGCCTGTCTTTATAAATAATTCAAATTTCATGCTGATCATTTCTTGGGACTTTTGGTTAAAATCTGAGACTAAAAAGTCTATTGTTTTTGTCCCATTCGGAAAACTGGGTTTAGTTTATTCAATTTACAATACGTGTATATCTCCGAAACTATAACAGATAAAGTTCTGTTTACTGTTTTTTTCATGTTTTAAACAGTTAGTAATTATTATATTACTATTGCGAAAGTTGCCAAGAGACGGGAAGTAGTGTAAATCTTTAACGTGCACGGAAATTGAAAACAGGCTCTAATTATGTCAATTTCTAACGGATTTTTGAAAAAATTATATTTTTGTACAGCTGGGGATATTGCGGATGTCATAACGACTGAATTGAGACCGGAAGTGGTTTAAATCTTTAACATGCACGAAAATTGAAAACAGGCTCTTATTATGTCAATTTCCAACGGATATTTGAGATAGTTATATTTTTGTACAGCTAGGGATATTGCGAATGCCATAACGACCGAATTGAAAAAGGAAGTGATGTAAATCTTTAACGTGCACGAAAATTAAAAACAGGCCATAATTATGTCAATTCCCATACGATTTTAGAAAAAGTTATATTTTTGTACAGCTGGGGATATTGCAAATGCCATAACGACAAAATTGAGACCGGAAGTGTGTAAATCTTTAACATGCACAGAAAGTGTCAATATCTGAGTTGTTTAAGTGTGTGTGTGTGTGTGTGTGGGTGTGTGTGTGTGTATTTTAAGGGGTGAGTGGTGGGCATTTTGTGCTGCCTTGGGTAAGGTGAAAGCCTTCAGCCTTGCAAGCAAGTCTAGTTAGGCTTTCACCATTGAAAATGGTGAAAGACTATTGTTATTACTCAGATTATTCTTATTATTATTTTTTTTTTATTGGGGGAAGCTAGATCTCAGGAAGTATAAGAGATAGAGGTCTGAAGTTTGATTTTCTCTCGTGAAACTGGGTGGTGGCTAGTGCTTAAATGTAAAACGAAATTTGTATGCATAGCGGAAATAACTGAAATCTTTAACGTGCACGCAAATTGAAAATTGGCCACAATTCTGCTAATTCTCAACCGATATTTCAGATAGTTACATTTTTGGATAGCTGGCGACATTTCTAAGCTGATAGCAGTTCAACAACGTCGATTTTAGAATCTTTGTCGCTCTAATTTTTTCGGTGAAAATTGGAAAATTTTCAAAATTTTCTCAAATTGTTAAATTTTAGAATTTTGAAATTTCACTTGTATATTTGGATAGCTGACATCAATCCGATTCCAGTGATATAAGTTATGTTTCGAAATTCTGATTTTGATTTTGGTCGATTTTTGACGATTTTTGCGAGATTTAGTCAAAATTTGATAACTCAAAAACGGCTCCAGCGATTTTTCGGAAACTTAAGGAACATGAAGCCGAAGGAACAAACAAGTCCATGAACTATAAATGAAAATCCTCTAATCACCGGAAGTAGTCAAGAAAGGTATCCAAATTTGGACAAAATTGTCAAAAATTGATGCTTGTGCGTAAAATGCAATGTATTCATTGTTTGTTTACCGAGTAGTTCATTATTATTTTGTTTGATAGCCAATAAAATTGTCTAACAGATGATACTATAGCGACAAGTTTCTATCAAAAATTGAAAAAGTTATTGGACTTTGAAATGTGACGTTTTTTACGATTTCGGGCAACTTTGTACGCATGTTTCTCGGAAACGCCGTCTACGATTTTTTTAAAACTTTGTCAATCGACAGTCTAATAGATGGTGTTTTGTGTGAAACCATTGTACAATTTCTCTAAATGTCATGAGTAGTCGAAAAACGAGATTGAAAATCCAAATTGTCGTATTTTTACGATTTGGACCATTTTTAGAGGTATTTTTCTCGAAAAGTCATCGTAATATTTATTTTAAAACTTGTTTTACGGAGAGTCTAATCTATAGTCTGATATATGAAACCATTGCGCCACAGTCCTAAATGTCAGGAATGGGAAAACAAAGGGATCGAAAATTGAAAACGGCATCTTTCATTGCAGTAAGAGTGTATACAATCTGTACGTATAACCAACGTATAACAAGCGTATAGAGCATACAGAGAGAGCTATTTTTCAAAGTGGCAATTTTTAAAATAAAGGCGTTTTACTGTGAACCAATATCTGTTACTGGTGCGTCTATGGTGAAAATAATTCATATTAGTAAATAACAGTTACTCCTGGAATTAATATTCCATGATTTATGTCTACACGAAGTCACCCCTTTTAACCAGTTAAAATAAAGCTCCCCGCTGAAGCTTTTTATATAGAAGTCGCCTATCTTTATAAATAATTCAAATTTCATGCTGATCATTTGTTGGGACTTTTGGTTAAAATCAAAGACTAAAAAGTCTATTGTTTATGTCCCATTCGGAAAACTGGGTTTATTTTATTCAATTTACAAAACGTGTATATCTCCGAAACTATAACAGATAAAGTTCTGTTTACTGTTTTTTTCATGTTTTAAACAGTTAGTAATTATTACTATTGCGAAAGTTGCCAAGAGACGGGAAGTGGTGTAAATCTTTAACGTGCACGGAAATTGAAAACAGGCTATAATTATGTCAATTTCTAACGGATTTTTGAAAAAGTTATATTTTTGTACAGCTGGGGATATTGCAGATGTCATAACGACTGAATTGAGACCGGAAGTGGTGTAAATCTTTAACGTGCACAAAAATGGAAAACAGGCTCTTATTATGTCAATTTCCAACGGATTTTTGAGATAGTTATATTTTTGTACAGCTAGGGATATTGCGAATTCTACCAATCCAAGTTCATAATGTTGTAAATTGTTCAACTATATTTTTCACTTTACTTCTATCGTAATGCGCATGCACAGAAAGTGTCAATATCTGAGTTGTTTAAGTGTGTGTGTGTGTGTGTGTGTGTGTGTTTTAAGGGGTGAGTGGTGGGCATTTTGTGCTGCCTTGGGTAAGGTGAAAGCCTTCAGCCTTGCAAGCAAGTCTAGTTATTATTATTTTTTATTGGGGGAAGCTAGATCTCAGGAAGTATAAGAGATAGAGGTCTGAAGTTGGATTTTCACTTGTGAAACTGGGTGGTGGCTAGTGCTTAAATGTAAAACGAAATTTGTACGCATAGCGGAAATAACTGAAATCTTTAACGTGCACGCAAATTGAAAATCGGCCACAATTCTGCTAATTCTCAACCGATATTTCAGATAGTTACATTTTTGGATAGCTGGCGACATTTCTAAGCGGATAGCAGTTCAAAAACGTCGATTTTAGAAATTTTGTCGCTCTAATTTTTTCGGTGAAAATTGGAAAATTTTCAAAATTTTCTCAAATTGTTAAATTTTAGAATTTTGAAATTTAACTTGTATATTTGGATAGCTGACATCAATCCGATTCCAGTGATATAAGTTATGTTTAGAAATTCTGATTTTGATTTTGGTCGATTTTTGACGATTTTTGCGAGATTTAGTCAAAATTTGATAACTCAAAAACGGCTCCAGCGATTTTTCGGAAACTTAAGGAATATGAAGCCGAAGGAACAAAGAAGTCCATGAACTATAAATTAAAATCCTCTAATCACCGGAAGTAGTCAAGAAAGGTATCCAAATTTGGACAAAATTGTCAAAAATTGATGCCTGTGCGTAAAATGCGATGTATTCATTGTTTGTTTACCGATAAGTTCAATTATTATGTTGTTTGATAGCCAATTAAATTGTCTAACAGATGATACTATAGCGACAAGTTTCTATCCAAAATTGAAAAAGTTATTGGACTTTGAAATGTGACGTTTTTTACGATTTCGGGCAACTTTGGACGCATGTTTCTCGGAAACGCCGCCTACGATTTTTTTTAAACTTTGTCAATCGACAGTCTAATAGATGGTGTATTGTGTGAAACCATTGTACAATTTCTCTAAACGTCATGAGTAGTCGAAAAACGAGATTGAAAATCCAAAACGTCATATTTTTACGATTTGGACCATTTTTAGAGGTATTTTTCTCGAAAAGTTATCGTAATATTTATTTTAAAACTTGTTTTACGGAGAGTCTAATCTGTAGTCTGATATATGAAACCATTGCGCCACAATCCTAAATGTCAGGAATGGGAAAACAAAGGGATCGAAAATTGAAAACGGCATCTTTCATTGCAGTAAGAGTGTATACAATCTGTACGTATAACCAACGTATAACAAGCGTAAAGAGCATACAGAGAGAGCTAATTCTCAAAGTGGCAATTTTTGAAATAAAGGTGTTTTACTGTGAACCAATATCTGTTACTGGTGCCTCTATGGTAAAAATTATTCATATTAGTAAATAACAGTTACTCCTGGAATTAATATCCCATGCTTTATGTCTACATGACGTCATCCCTTTTAACCAGTTAAAATTAAGCCGCCCGCTGAAGCTTTTTATATAGAAGTCGGCTTTTTTTATTATTAATTTAAATTTCATGCTCATCATTTGCGGCTTTTGGTTAAAATCTGAGACTAAAAGGTCTATTTTTTTTTGTCCCATTCGGAAAACTGGGTTTATTTTATTCAATTTACAATACGTGTATATCTCCGAAACTATAACAGATAGAGTCCGTTAACTGTTTTTTTCATACAGTTAGTAATTATTACTATTGCGAAAGTTGCCAAGAGACGGGAAGTGGTGTAAATCTTTAACGTGCACAAAAATTGAAAACATGCTCTAATTATGTCAATTTCCAACGGATTTTTGAAAAAGTTATATTTTTGTACAGCTAGGAATATTGCGGATGTCATAACGACTGAATTGAGACCGGAAGTGGTGTAAATCTTTAACGTGCACGAAGATTTAAAATAGGCCATAATTATGTCAATTCCCAACTGATTTTCGAAAAAGCTATATTTTTGTAGAGCCGGTGATATTGCGGGTGCGATAAAGGTCGAATTGCAATACCATGCCGTTCTCCTTTTTTCCTAAAAATTTGAAAATGTACTGAAATTGTAATTTATTTTAGAATTTTTGAGTCTTTGATTGCGCATTTCGATTTCTGGCGTCTGTAGGATTCTACCAATCCAAGTTCATAATGTTGTAAATTGTTCAACTATATTTTTCACTTTACTTCTATCGTAATGCGCATGCACAGAAAGTGTCCATATCTGAGTTGTTTAAGTGTGTGTGTGTGTGTGTGTGTGTGTTTTAAGGGGTGAGTGGTGGGCATTTTGTGCTGCCTTGGGTAAGGTGAAAGCCTTCAGCCTTGCAAGCAAGTCTAGTTAGGCTTTCACCATTGAAAATGGTGAAAGACTATTGTTATTACTAAGATTATTCTTCTTCTTCTTATTATTATTATTATTTTTTATTGGGGGAAGCTAGATCTCAGGAAGTATAAGAGATAGAGGTCTGAAGTTTGATTTTCTCTCGTGAAACTGGGTGGTGGCTAGTGCTTAAATGTAAAACGAAATTTGTACGCATAGCGGAAATAACTGAAATCTTTAACGTGCACGCAAATTGAAAATCGGCCACAATTCTGCTAATTCTCAACCGATATTTCAGATAGTTACATTTTTGGATAGCTGGCGACATTTCTAAGCTGATAGCAGTTCAAACACGTCGATTTTAGAATCTTTGTCGCTCTAATTTTTTCGGTGAAAATTGGAAAATTTTCAAAATTTTCTCAAATTGTTAAATTTTAGAATTTTGAAATTTAACTTGTATATTTGGATAGCTGACATCAATCCGATTCCAGTGATATAAGTTATGTTTCGAAATTCTGATTTTGATTTTGGACGATTTTGGACGATTTTTGCGAGATTTAGTCAAAATTTGATAACTCAAAAACGGCTCCAGCGATTTTTCGGAAACTTAAGGAATATGAAGCCGAAGGAACAAACAAGTCCATGAACTATAAATGAAAATCCTCTAATCACCGGAAGTAGTCAAGAAAGGTATCCAAATTTGGACAAAATTGTCAAAAATTGATGCCTGTGCGTAAAATGCGATGTATTCATTGTTTGTTTACCGAGTATTTCAATTATTATGTTGTTTGATAGCCAATTAAATTGTCTAACAGATGATACTATAGCGACAAGTTTCTATCCAAAATTGAAAAAGTTATTGGACTTTGAAATGTGATGTTTTTTACGATTTCGGGCAACTTTGGAGGCATGTTTCTCGGAAACGCCGCCTACGATTTTTTTAAAACTTTGTCAATCGACAGTCTAATAGATGGTGTATTGTGTGAAACCATTGTACAATTTCTCTAAACGTCATGAGTAGTCGAAAAACGAGATTGAAAATCCAAAACATCATATTTTTACGATTTGGACCATTTTTAGAGGTATTTTTCTCGAAAAGTCATCGTAATATTTATTTTAAAACTTGTTTTACGTTGAGTCTAATCTGTAGTCTGATATATGAAACCATTGCGCCACAATCCTAAATGTCAGGAGTGGGAAAACAAAGGGATCGAAAATTGAAACGGCATCTTTCATTGCAGTAAGAGTGTATACAATCTGTACGTATAACCAACGTATAACAAGCGTAAAGAGCATACAGAGAGAGCTAATTTTCAAAGTGGCAATTTTTGAAATAAAGGTGTTTTACTGTGAACCAATGTCTGTTACTGGTGCCTCTATGGTAAAAATTATTCATATTAGTAAATAACAGTTACTCCTGGAATTAATATCCCATGCTTTATGTCTACATGACGTCATCCCTTTTAACCAGTTAAAATTAAGCCCCCCCCCCCCGCTGAAGCTTTTTACATAGAAGTAGCCTGTTTTTATTATTAATTCAAATTTCATGCTTATCATTTGTTGCGGCTTTTGGTTAAAATCTGAGACTAAAAGGTCTATTTTTATTGTCCCATTCGGAAAACTGGGTTTATTTTATTCAATTTACAATACGTGTATATCTCCGAAACTATAACAGATAGAGTTCTGTTTACTGTTTTTTCATACAGTTAGTAATTATTACTATTGCGAAAGTTGCCAAGAGACGGGAAGTGGTGTAAATCTTTAACGTGCACGGAAATTGAAAACAGGCTCTAATTATGTCAATTTCTAACGGATTTTTGAAAAAGTTATATTTTTGTACAGCTGGGGATATTGCAGATGTCATAACGACTGAATTGAAACCGGAAGTGGTGTAAATCTTTAACGTGCACGAAAATTGAAAACAGGCTCTTATTATGTCAATTTCCAACGGATTTTTGAGATAGTTATATTTTTGTACAGCTAGGGTTATTGCGAATTCTACCAATCCAAATTCATAATGTTGTAAATTGTTCAACTATATTTTTCACTTTACTTCTATCGTAATGCGCATGCACAGAAAGTGTCAATATCTGAGTTGTTTAAGTGTGTGTGTGTTTGTGGGTGTGTGTGTGTGTGTGTTTTAAGGGGTGAGTGGTGGGCATTTTGTGCTGCCTTGGGTAAGGTGAAAGCTCCAACGATTTTTCTAAAACTTCAGAAATATATAGTTGAAAGCCCAAACAAGTCCATGAACTATAAATGAAAATCCTCTGATCACCGGAAGTAGTCAAGAAAGGTATCCAAAGTTGGACAAAATTGTAAAAAATGGGTGTCTGTGCGTAAAATGCAATGTTTCGATTGGTTCTTTACCGAGTAGTTAAATTATTATGTCGTTTGATAACCAATTGAATTGTCTATCAGATGAAACTACAGTGACAAGTTTCTATCAAAAATTGAAAAAGTTATTGGACTTTGAAATGTGACGTTTTTTACGATTTCGGGCAATTTTGTACGCATGTTTCTCGGAAACGCCGTCTACGATTTTTTTTAAACTTTGTCAATCGACAGTCTAATAGATGGTGTTTTGTGTGAAACCATTGTACAATTTCTCTAAATGTCATGAGTAGTCGAAAAACGAGACTGAAAATCCAATTAGTCGTATTTTTACGATTTGGACCATTTTTAGAGGTATTTTTCTCGAAAAGTCATCGTAATATTTATTTTAAAACTTGTTTAACGGAGAGTCTAATCTGTAGTCTGATATATGAAACCATTGCGCCACAGTCCTAAATGTCAGGAATGGGAAAACAAAGGGATCGAAAATTGAAAACGGCATCTTTCATTACAGTAAGAGTGTATACAATCTGTACGTATAGCCAACGTATAACAAGCGCATGCACAGACAGTGTCAATATCTGAGTTGTTTAAGTGTGTGTGTGGGTGTGTGTGTGTGTGTTTTAAGGGGTGAGTGGTGGGCATTTTGTGCTGCCTTGGGTAAGGTGAAAGCCTTCAGCCTTGCAAGCAAGTCTAGTTAGGCTTTCACCATTGAAAATGGTGAAAGACTATTGTTATTACTAAGATTATTCTTCTTCTTATTATTATTAGGCTTTCACCATTGAAAATGGTGAAAGACTATTGTTATTACTAAGATTATTCTTCTTATTAGGCTTTCACCATTGAAAATGGTGAAAGACTATTGTTATTACTCAGATTATTAGGCTTTCACCATTGAAAATGGTGAAAGACTATTGTTATTACTCAGATTATTAGGCTTTCACCATTGAAAATGGTGAAAGACTATTGTTATTACTCAGATTATTCTTATTATTATTATTATTTTTTTTTTATTGGGGGAAGCTAGATCTCAGGAAGTATAAGAGATAGAGGTCTGAAGTTTGATTTTCTCTCGTGAAACTGGGTGGTGGCTAGTGCTTAAATGTAAAACGAAATTTGTATGCATAGCGGAAATAACTGAAATCTTTAACGTGCACGCAAATTGGAAATTGGCCACAATTCTGCTAATTCTCAACCGATATTTCAGATAGTTACATTTTTGGATAGCTGGCGACGTTTCTAAGCTGATAGCAGTTCAACAACGTCGATTTTAGAATCTTTGTCGCTCTAATTTTTTCGGTGAAAATTGGAAAAATTTCTAAATTTTCTCAAATTGTTAAATTTTAGAATTTTGAAATTTCACTTGTATATTTGGATAGCTGACATCAATCCGATTCCAGTGATATAAGTTATGTTTCGAAATTCTGATTTTGATTTTGGTCGATTTTTGACGATTTTTGCGAGATTTAGTCAAAATTTGATAACTCAAAAACGGCTCCAGCGATTTTTCGGAAACTTAAGGAACATGAAGCCGAAGGAACAAACAAGTCCATGAACTATAAATGAAAATCCTCTAATCACCGGAAGTAGTCAAGAAAGGTATCCAAATTTGGACAAAATTGTCAAAAATTGATGCTTGTGCGTAAAATGCAATGTATTCATTGTTTGTTTACCGAGTAGTTCAATTATTATTTTGTTTGATAGCCAATAAAATTGTCTAACAGATGATACTATAGCGACAAGTTTCTATCAAAAATTGAAAAAGTTATTGGACTTTGAAATGTGACGTTTTTTACGATTTCGGGCAACTTTGGACGCATGTTTCTCGGAAACGCCGTCTACGATTTTTTTTAAAACTTTGTCAATCGACAGTCTAATAGATGGTGTTTTGTGTGAAACCATTGTACAATTTCTCTAAATGTCATGAGTAGTCGAAAAACGAGATTGAAAATCCAAATTGTCGTATTTTTACGATTTGGACCATTTTTAGAGGTATTTTTCTCGAAAAGTCATCGTAATATTTATTTTAAAACTTGTTTTACGGAGAGTCTAATCTGTAGTCTGATATATGAAACCATTGCGCCACAGTCCTAAATGTCAGGAATGGGAAAACAAAGGGATCGAAAATTGAAAACGGCATCTTTCATTGCGGTAAGAGTGTATACAATCTGTACGTATAACCAACGTATAACAAGCGTAAAGAGCATACAGAGAGAGCTATTTTTCAAAGTGGCAATTTTTAAAATAAAGGCGTTTTACTGTGAACCAATATCTGTTACTGGTGCGTCTATGGTGAAAATAATTCATATTAGTAAATAACAGTTACTCCTGGAATTAATATTCCATGCTTTATGTCTACATGAAGTCATCCCTTTTAACCAGTTAAAATAAAGCTCCCCGCTGAAGCTTTTTATATAGAAGTCGCCTGTCTTTATAAATAATTCAAATTTCATGCTGATCATTTGTTGGGATTTTTGGTTAAAATCAAAGACTAAAAAGTCTATTGTTTTTGTCCCATTCGGAAAACTGGGTTTATTTTATTCAATTTACAATACGTGTATATCTCCGAAACTATAACAGATAAAGTTCTGTTTACTGTTTTTTTTCATGTTTTAAACAGTTAGTAATTATTACTATTGCGAAAGTTGCCAAGAGACGGGAAGTGGTGTAAATCTTTAACGTGCACGGAAATTGAAAACAGGCTCTAATTATGTCAATTTCTAACGGATTTTTGAAAAAGTTATATTTTTGTACAGCTGGGGATATTGCAGATGTCATAACGACTGAATTGAGACCGGAGGTGGTGTAAATCTTTAACGTGCACGAAAATTGAAAACAGGCTCTTATTATGTCAATTTCCAACGGATTTTTGAGATAGTTATATTTTTGTACAGCTAGGGATATTGCGAATTCTACCAATCCAAGTTCATAATGTTGTAAATTGTTCAACTATATTTTTCACTTTACTTCTATCGTAATGCGCATGCACAGAAAGTGTCAATATCTGAGTTGTTTAAGTGTGTGTGTGTGTGTGTGGGTGTGTGTGTGTGTGTTTTAAGGGTGAGTGGTGGGCATTTTGTGCTGCCTTGGGTAAGGTGAAAGCCTTCAGCCTTGCAAGCAAGTCTAGTTAGGCTTTCACCATTGAAAATGGTGAAAGACTATTGTTATTACTCAGATTATTCTTCTTATTATTATTTTTTATTGGGGGAAGCTAGATCTCAGGAAGTATAAGAGATAGAGGTCTGAAGTTTGATTTTCTCTCGTGAAACTGGGTGGTGGCTAGTGCTTAAATGTAAAACGAAATTTGTACGCATAGCGGAAATAACTGAAATCTTTAACGTGCACGCAAATTGAAAATCGGCCACAATTCTGCTAGAAACTTTGTCGCTCTAATTTTTTCGGTGAAAATTGGAAAATTTTCAAAATTTTCTCAAATTGTTAAATTTTAGAATTTTGAAATTTAACTTGTATATTTGGATAGCTGACATCAATCCGATTCCAGTGATATAAGTTATGTTTAGAAATTCTGATTTTGATTTTGGTCGATTTTTGACGATTTTTGCGAGATTTAGTCAAAATTTGATAACTCAAAAACGGCTCCAGCGATTTTTCGGAAACTTAAGGAATATGAAGCCGAAGGAACAAAGAAGTCCATGAACTATAAATTAAAATCCTCTAATCACCGGAAGTAGTCAAGAAAGGTATCCAAATTTGGACAAAATTGTCAAAAATTGATGCCTGTGCGTAAAATGCGATGTAATCATTGTTTGTTTACCGAGTAGTTCAATTATTATGTTGTATGATAGCCAATTAAATTGTCTAACAGATGATACTATAGCGACAAGTTTCTATCCAAAATTGAAAAAGTTATTGGACTTTGAAATGTGACGTTTTTTACGATTTCGGGCAACTTTGGACGCATGTTTCTCGGAAACGCCGCCTACGATTTTTTTAAAACTTTGTCAATCGACAGTCTAATAGATGGTGTATTGTGTGAAACCATTGTACAATTTCTCTAAACGTCATGAGTAGTCGAAAAACGAGATTGAAAATCCAAAACGTCATATTTTTACGATTTGGACCATTTTTAGAGGTATTTTTCTCGAAAAGTCATCGTAATATTTATTTTAAAACTTGTTTTACGGAGAGTCTAATCTGTAGTCTGATATATGAAACCATTGCGCCACAATCCTAAATGTCAGGAATGGGAAAACAAAGGGATCGAAAATTGAAAACGGCATCTTTCATTGCAGTAAGAGTGTATACAATCTGTACGTATAACCAACGTATAACAAGCGTAAAGAGCATACAGAGAGAGCTAATTTTCAAAGTGGCAATTTTTGAAATAAAGGTGTTTTACTGTGAACCAATATCTGTTACTGGTGCCTCTATGGTAAAAATTATTCATATTAGTAAATAACAGTTACTCCTGGAATTAATATCCCATGCTTTATGTCTACATGACGTCATCCCTTTTAACCAGTTAAAATTAAGCCGCCCGCTGAAGCTTTTTATATAGAAGTCGCCTTTTTTTATTATTAATTTAAATTTCATGCTCATCATTTGCGGCTTTTGGTTAAAATCTGAGACTGAAAGGTCTTTTTTTTTGTCCCATTCGGAAAACTGGGTTTATTTTATTCAATTTACAATACGTGTATATCTCCGAAACTATAACAGACAGAGTTCTGTTTACTGTTTTTTCATACAGTTAGTATTTATTACTATTGCGAAAGTTGCCAAGAGACTGGAAGTGGTGTAAATCTTTAACGTGCACAAAAATTGAAAACATGCTCTAATTATGTCAATTTCAAACGGATTTTTGAAAAAGTTATATTTTTGTACAGCTAGGACTATTGACACAATTCCCAACTGATTTTCGAAAAAGCTATATTTTTGTAGAGCCGGTGATATTGCGGGTGCGATAAAGGTCGAATTGCAGTACCACGCCGTTCTCCTTTTTTCCTAAAAATTTGAAAATGTACTTTGGTTGCGCATTTCGATTTCTGGCGTCTGTAGGATTCTACCAATCCAAGTTCATAATGTTGTAAATTGTTCAACTATATTTTTCACTTTACTCCTATCGTAATGCGCATGCACAGAAAGTGTCAATATCTGAGTTGTTTAAGTGTTTGTGGGTGTGTGTGTGTGTTTTAAGGGGTGAGTGGTGGGCATTTTGTGCTGCCTTGGGTAAGGTGAAAGCCTTCAGCCTTGCAAGCAAGTCTAGTTAGGCTTTCACCATTGAAAATGGTGAAAGACTATTGTTATTACTCAGATTATTCTTATTATTATTTTTTTTTTATTGGGGGAAGCTAGATCTCAGGAAGTATAAGAGATAGAGGTCTGAAGTTTGATTTTCTCTCGTGAAACTGGGTGGTGGCTAGTGCTTAAATGTAAAACGAAATTTGTATGCATAGCGGAAATAACTGAAATCTTTAACGTGCACGCAAATTGAAAATTGGCCACAATTCTGCTAATTCTCAACCGATATTTCAGATAGTTACATTTTTGGATAGCTGGCGACATTTCTAAGCTGATAGCAGTTCAACAACGTCGATTTTAGAATCTTTGTCGCTCTAATTTTTTCGGTGAAAATTGGAAAATTTTCAAAATTTTCTCAAATTGTTAAATTTTAGAATTTTGAAATTTCACTTGTATATTTGGATAGCTGACATCAATCCGATTCCAGTGATATAAGTTATGTTTCGAAATTCTGATTTTGATTTTGGTCGATTTTTGACGATTTTTGCGAGATTTAGTCAAAATTTGATAACTCAAAAACGGCTCCAGCGATTTTTCGGAAACTTAAGGAACATGAAGCCGAAGGAACAAACAAGTCCATGAACTATAAATGAAAATCCTCTAATCACCGGAAGTAGTCAAGAAAGGTATCCAAATTTGGACAAAATTGTCAAAAATTGATGCTTGTGCGTAAAATGCAATGTATTCATTGTTTGTTTACCGAGTAGTTCAATTATTATGTTGTTTGATAGCCAATATAATTGTCTAACAGATGATACTATAGCGACAAGTTTCTAAAAAAAATTGAAAAAGTTATTGGACTTTGAAATGTGACGTTTTTTACGATTTCGGGCAACTTTGTACGCATGTTTCTCGGAAACGCCGTCTACGATTTTTTTTAAACTTTGTCAATCGACAGTCTAATAGATGGTATTTTGTGTGAAACTATTGTACAATTTCTCTAAATGTCATGAGTAGTCGAAAAACGAGACTGAAAATCCAAATTGTCGTATTTTTACGATTTGGACCATTTTTAGAGGTATTTTTCTCGAAAAGTCATCGTAATATTTATTTTAAAACTTGTTTTACGGAGAGTCTAATCTGTAGTCTGATATATGAAACCATTGCGCCACAGTCCTAAATGTCAGGAATGGGAAAACAAAGGAATCGAAAATTGAAAACGGCATCTTTCATTGCAGTAAGAGTGTATACAATCTGTACGTATAACAAGCGTATAGAGCATACAGAGAGAGCTATTTTTCAAAGTGGCAATTTTTAAAATAAAGGTGTTTTACTGTGAACCAATATCTGTTACTGGTGCGTCTATGTTGAAAATAATTCATATTAGTAAATAACAATTACTCCTGGAATTAATATCCCATGCTTTATGTCTACATGAAGTCATCCCTTTTAACCAGTTAAAATAAAGCTCCCCGCTGAAGCTTTTTATATAGAAGTCGCCTGTCTTTATAAATAATTCAAATTTCATGCTGATCATTTCTTGGGACTTTTGGTTAAAATCTGAGACGAAAAAGTCTATTGTTTTTGTCCCATTCGGAAAACTGGGTTTATTTTATTCAATTTACAATACGTGTATATCTCCGAAACTATAACAGATAAAGTTCTGTTTACTGTTTTTTTCATGTTTTAAACAGTTAGTAATTATTATATTACTATTGCGAAAGTTGCCAAGAGACGGGAAGTGGTGTAAATCTTTAACGTGCACGGAAATTGAAAACAGGCTCTAATTATGTCAATTTCTAACGGATTTTTGAAAAAGTTATATTTTTGTACAGCTGGGGATATTGCGGATGTCATAACGACTGAATTGAGACCGGAAGTGGTGTAAATCTTGAACGTGCACGAAAATTGAAAACAGGCTCTTATTATGTCAATTTCCAACGGATATTTGAGATAGTTATATTTTTGTACAGCTAGGGATATTGCGAATGCCATAACGACCGAATTGAAAAAGGAAGTGATGTAAATCTTTAACGTGCACGAAAATAGGCCATAATTATGTCAATTCCCATACGATTTTGGAAAAAGTTATATTTTTGTACAGCTGGGGATATTGCAAATGCCATAACGACAAAATTGAGACCGGAAGTGTGTAAATCTTTAACATGCACAGAAAGTGTCAATATCTGAGTTGTTTAAGTGTGTGTGTGTGTGTGTGTGGGTGTGTGTGTGTGTGTTTTAAGGGGTGAGTGGTGGGCATTTTGTGCTGCCTTGGGTAAGGTGAAAGCCTTCAGCCTTGCAAGCAAGTCTAGTTAGGCTTTCACCATTGAAAATGGTGAAAGACTATTGTTATTACTCAGATTATTCTTATTATTATTATTTTTTTATTGGGGGAAGCTAGATCTCAGGAAGTATAAGAGATAGAGGTCTGAAGTTTGATTTTCTCTCGTGAAACTGGGTGGTGGCTAGTGCTTAAATGTAAAACGAAATTTGTATGCATAGCGGAAATAACTGAAATCTTTAACGTGCACGCAAATTGAAAATTGGCCACAATTCTGCTAATTCTCAACCGATATTTCAGATAGTTACATTTTTGGATAGCTGGCGACATTTCTAAGCTGATAGCAGTTCAAAAACGTCGATTTTAGAATCTTTGTCGCTCTAATTTTTTCGGTGAAAATTGGAAAATTTTCAAAATTTTCTCAAATTGTTAAATTTTAGAATTTTGAAATTTCACTTGTATATTTGGATAGCTGACATCAATCCGATTCCAGTGATATAAGTTATGTTTCGAAATTCTGATTTTGATTTTGGTCGATTTTTGACGATTTTTGCGAGATTTAGTCAAAATTTGATAACTCAAAAACGGCTCCAGCGATTTTTCGGAAACTTGAGGAATATGAAGCCGAAGGAACAAACAAGTCCATGAACTATAAATGAAAATCCTCTAATCACCGGAAGTAGTCAAGAAAGGTATCCAAATTTGGACAAAATTGTCAAAAATTGATGCTTGTGCGTAAAATGCAATGTATTCATTGTTTGTTTACCGAGTAGTTCAATTATTATGTTGTTTGATAGCCAATATAATTGTCTAACAGATGATACTATAGCGACAAGTTTCTAAAAAAAATTGAAAAAGTTATTGGACTTTGAAATGTGACGTTTTTTACGATTTCGGGCAACTTTGTACGCATGTTTCTCGGAAACGCCGTCTACGATTTTTTTAAAACTTTGTCAATCGACAGTCTAATAGATGGTATTTTGTGTGAAACTATTGTACAATTTCTCTAAATGTCATGAGTAGTCGAAAAACGAGACTGAAAATCCAAATTGTCGTATTTTTACGATTTGGACCATTTTTAGAGGTATTTTTCTCGAAAAGTCATCGTAATATTTATTTTAAAACTTGTTTTACGGAGAGTCTAATCTGTAGTCTGATATATGAAACCATTGCGCCACAGTCCTAAATGTCAGGAATGGGAAAACAAAGGAATCGAAAATTGAAAACGGCATCTTTCATTGCAGTAAGAGTGTATACAATCTGTACGTATAGCCAACGTATAACAAGCGCATGCACAGACAGTGTCAATATCTGAGTTGTTTAAGTGTGTGTGTGTGGGTGTGCGTGTGTGTGTTTTAAGGGGTGAGTGGTGGGCATTTTGTGCTGCCTTGGGTAAGGTGAAAGCCTTCAGCCTTGCAAGCAAGTCTAGTTCTTATTATTATTATTTTTTTTTTATTGGGGGAAGCTAGATCTCAGGAAGTATAAGAGATAGAGGTCTGAAGTTTGATTTTCTCTCGTGAAACTGGGTGGTGGCTAGTGCTTAAATGTAAAACAAAATTTGTATGCATAGCGGAAATAACTGAAATCTTTAACGTGCACGCAAATTGAAAATTGGCCACAATTCTGCTAATTCTCAACCGATATTTCAGATAGTTACATTTTTGGATAGCTGGCGACATTTCTAAGCGGATAGCAGTTCAACAACGTCGATTTTAGAATCTTTGTCGCTCTAATTTTTTCGGTGAAAATTGGAAAATTTTCAAAATTTTCTCAAATTGTTAAATTTTAGAATTTTGAAATTTCACTTGTATATTTGGATAGCTGACATCAATCCGATTCCAGTGATATAAGTTATGTTTCGAAATTCTGATTTTGATTTTGGTCGATTTTTGACGATTTTTGCGAGATTTAGTCAAAATTTGATAACTCAAAAACGGCTCCAGCGATTTTTCGGAAACTTAAGGAACATGAAGCCGAAGGAACAAACAAGTCCATGAACTATATATGAAAATCCTCTAATCACCGGAAGTAGTCAAGAAAGGTATCCAAATTTGGACAAAATTGTCAAAAATTGATGCTTGTGCGTAAAATGCAATGTATTCATTGTTTGTTTACCGAGTAGTTCAATTATTATGTTGTTTGATAGCCAATATAATTGTCTAACAGATGATACTATAGCGACAAGTTTCTAAAAAAAATTGAAAAAGTTATTGGACTTTGAAATGTGACGTTTTTTACGATTTCGGGCAACTTTGTACGCATGTTTCTCGGAAACGCCGTCTACGATTTTTTTTAAACTTTGTCAATCGACAGTCTAATAGATGGTATTTTGTGTGAAACCATTGTACAATTTCTCTAAATGTCATGAGTAGTCGAAAAACGAGACTGAAAATCCAAATTGTCGTATTTTTACGATTTGGACCATTTTTAGAGGTATTTTTCTCGAAAAGTCATCGTAATATTTATTTTAAAACTTGTTTTACGGAGAGTCTAATCTGTAGTCTGATATATGAAACCATTGCGCCACAGTCCTAAATGTCAGGAATGGGAAAACAAAGGAATCGAAAATTGAAAACGGCATCTTTCATTGCAGTAAGAGTGTATACAATCTGTACGTATAACAAGCGTATAGAGCATACAGAGAGAGCTATTTTTCAAAGTGGCAATTTTTAAAATAAATGTGTTTTACTGTGAACCAATATCTGTTACTGGTGCGTCTATGTTGAAAATAATTCATATTAGTAAATAACAATTACTCCTGGAATTAATATCCCATGCTTTATGTCTACATGAAGTCATCCCTTTTAACCAGTTAAAATAAAGCTCCCCGCTGAAGCTTTTTATATAGAAGTCGCCTGTCTTTATAAATAATTCAAATTTCATGCTGATCATTTCTTGGGACTTTTGGTTAAAATCTGAGACGAAAAAGTCTATTGTTTTTGTCCCATTCGGAAAACTGGGTTTATTTTATTCAATTTACAATACGTGTATATCTCCGAAACTATAACAGATAAAGTTCTGTTTACTGTTTTTTTCATGTTTTAAACAGTTAGTAATTATTATATTTCTATTGCGAAAGTTGCCAAGAGACGGGAAGTGGTGTAAATCTTTAACGTGCACGGAAATTGAAAACAGGCTCTAATTATGTCAATTTCTAACGGATTTTTGAAAAAGTTATATTTTTGTACAGCTGGGGATATTGCGGATGTCATAACGACTGAATTGAGACCGGAAGTGGTGTAAATCTTGAACGTGCACGAAAATTGAAAACAGGCTCTTATTATGTCAATTTCCAACGGATATTTGAGATAGTTATATTTTTGTACAGCTAGGGATATTGCGAATGCCATAACGACCGAATTGAAAAAGGAAGTGATGTAAATCTTTAACGTGCACGAAAATTGAAAATAGGCCAAAATTATGTCAATTCCCATACGATTTTGGAAAAAGTTATATTTTTGTACAGCTGGGGATATTGCAAATGCCATAACGACAAAATTGAGACCGGAAGTGTGTAAATCTTTAACATGCACAGAAAGTGTCAATATCTGAGTTGTTTAAGTGTGTGTGTGTGTGTGTGTGTGTGTGTGTGTTTTAAGGGGTGAGTGGTGGGCATTTTGTGCTGCCTTGGGTAAGGTGAAAGCCTTCAGCCTTGCAAGCAAGTCTAGTTAGGCTTTCACCATTGAAAATGGTGAAAGACTATTGTTATTACTCAGATTATTCTTATTCTTATTTTTTTTTTATTGGGGGAAGCTAGATCTCAGGAAGTATAAGAGATAGAGGTCTGAAGTTTGATTTTCTCTCGTGAAACTGGGTGGTGGCTAGTGCTTAAATGTAAAACGAAATTTGTATGCATAGCGGAAATAACTGAAATCTTTAACGTGCACGCAAATTGAAAATTGGCCACAATTCTGCTAATTCTCAACCGATATTTCAGATAGTTACATTTTTGGATAGCTGGCGACATTTCTAAGCTGATAGCAGTTCAACAACGTCGATTTTAGAATCTTTGTCGCTCTAATTTTTTCGGTGAAAATTGGAAAATTTTCAAAATTTTCTAAAATTGTTAAATTTTAGAATTTTGAAATTTCACTTGTATATTTGGATAGCTGACATCAATCCGATTCCAGTGATATAAGTTATGTTTCGAAATTCTGATTTTGATTTTGGTCGATTTTTGACGATTTTTGCGAGATTTAGTCAAAATTTGATAACTCAAAAACGGCTCCAGCGATTTTTCGGAAACTTAAGGAACATGAAGCCGAAGGAACAAACAAGTCCATGAACTATAAATGAAAATCCTCTAATCACCGGAAGTAGTCAAGAAAGGTATCCAAATTTGGACAAAATTGTCAAAAATTGATGCTTGTGCGTAAAATGCAATGTATTCATTGTTTGTTTACCGAGTAGTTCAATTATTATGTTGTTTGATAGCCAATATAATTGTCTAACAGATGATACTATAGCGACAAGTTTCTAAAAAAAATTGAAAAAGTTATTGGACTTTGAAATGTGACGTTTTTTACGATTTCGGGCAACTTTGTACGCATGTTTCTCGGAAACGCCGTCTACGATTTTTTTTAAACTTTGTCAATCGACAGTCTAATAGATGGTATTTTGTGTGAAACTATTGTACAATTTCTCTAAATGTCATGAGTAGTCGAAAAACGAGACTGAAAATCCAAATTGTCGTATTTTTACGATTTGGACCATTTTTAGAGGTATTTTTCTCGAAAAGTCATCGTAATATTTATTTTAAAACTTGTTTTACGGAGAGTCTAATCTGTAGTCTGATATATGAAACCATTGCGCCACAGTCCTAAATGTCAGGAATGGGAAAACAAAGGAATCGAAAATTGAAAACGGCATCTTTCATTGCAGTAAGAGTGTATACAATCTGTACGTATAACAAGCGTATAGAGCATACAGAGAGAGCTATTTTTCAAAGTGGCAATTTTTAAAATAAAGGTGTTTTACTGTGAACCAATATCTGTTACTGGTGCGTCTATGTTGAAAATAATTCATATTAGTAAATAACAATTACTCCTGGAATTAATATCCCATGCTTTATGTCTACATGAAGTCATCCCTTTTAACCAGTTAAAATAAAGCTCCCCGCTGAAGCTTTTTATATAGAAGTCGCCTGTCTTTATAAATAATTCAAATTTCATGCTGATCATTTCTTGGGACTTTTGGTTAAAATCTGAGACGAAAAAGTCTATTGTTTTTGTCCCATTCGGAAAACTGGGTTTATTTTATTCAATTTACAATACGTGTATATCTCCGAAACTATAACAGATAAAGTTCTGTTTACTGTTTTTTTCATGTTTTAAACAGTTAGTAATTATTATATTACTATTGCGAAAGTTGCCAAGAGACGGGAAGTGGTGTAAATCTTTAACGTGCACGGAAATTGAAAACAGGCTCTAATTATGTCAATTTCTAACGGATTTTTGAAAAAGTTATATTTTTGTACAGCTGGGGATATTGCGGATGTCATAACGACTGAATTGAGACCGGAAGTGGTGTAAATCTTGAACGTGCACGAAAATTGAAAACAGGCTCTTATTATGTCAATTTCCAACGGATATTTGAGATAGTTATATTTTTGTACAGCTAGGGATATTGCGAATGCCATAACGACCGAATTGAAAAAGGAAGTGATGTAAATCTTTAACGTGCACGAAAATAGGCCATAATTATGTCAATTCCCATACGATTTTGGAAAAAGTTATATTTTTGTACAGCTGGGGATATTGCAAATGCCATAACGACAAAATTGAGACCGGAAGTGTGTAAATCTTTAACATGCACAGAAAGTGTCAATATCTGAGTTGTTTAAGTGTGTGTGTGTGTGTGTGTGGGTGTGTGTGTGTGTGTTTTAAGGGGTGAGTGGTGGGCATTTTGTGCTGCCTTGGGTAAGGTGAAAGCCTTCAGCCTTGCAAGCAAGTCTAGTTCTTATTAGGCTTTCACCATTGAAAATGGTGAAAGACTATTGTTATTACTCAGATTATTCTTATTATTATTTTTTTTTTATTGGGGGAAGCTAGATCTCAGGAAGTATAAGAGATAGAGGTCTGAAGTTTGATTTTCTCTCGTGAAACTGGGTGGTGGCTAGTGCTTAAATGTAAAACGAAATTTGTATGCATAGCGGAAATAACTGAAATCTTTAACGTGCACGCAAATTGAAAATCGGCCACAATTCTGCTAATTCTCAACCGATATTTCAGATAGTTACATTTTTGGATAGCTGGCGACATTTCTAAGCTGATAGCAGTTCAAAAACGTCGATTTTAGAAACTTTGTCGCTCTAATTTTTTCGGTGAAAATTGGAAAATTTTCAAAATTTTCTCAAATTGTTAAATTTTAGAATTTTGAAATTTCACTTGTATATTTGGATAGCTGACATCAATCCGATTCCAGTGATATAAGTTATGTTTCGAAATTCTGATTTTGATTTTGGTCGATTTTTGATGATTTTTGCGAGATTTAGTCAAAATTTGATAACTCAAAAACGGCTCCAGCGATTTTTCGGAAACTTAAGGAATATGAAGCCGAAGGAACAAACAAGTCCATGAACTATAAATGAAAATCCTCTAATCACCGGAAGTAGTCAAGAAAGGTATCCAAATTTGGACAAAATTGTCAAAAATTGATGCTTGTGCGTAAAATGCAATGTATTCATTGTATGTTTACCGAGTAGTTCAATTATTATGTTGTTTGATAGCCAATATAATTGTCTAACAGATGATACTATAGCGACAAGTTTCTATCCAAAATTGAAAAAGTTATTGGACTTTGAAATGTGACGTTTTTTACGATTTCGGGCAACTTTGGACGCATGTTTCTCGGAAACGCCGTCTACGATTTTTTTTAAACTTTGTCAATCGACAGTCTAATAGATGGTGTTTTGTGTGAAATCATTGTACAATTTCTTTAAATGTCATGAGTAGTCGAAAAATGAGACTGAAAATCCAAATTGTCGTATTTTTACGATTTGGACCATTTTTAGAGGTATTTTTCTCGAAAAGTCATCGTAATATTTATTTTAAAACTTGTTTTACGGAGAGTCTAATCTGTAGTCTAATATATGAAACCATTGCGCCACAGTCCTAAATGTCAGGAATGGGAAAACAAAGGGATCGAAAATTGAAAACGGCATCTTTTATTGCAGTAAGAGTGTATACAATCTGTACGTATAACCAACGTTTACATCCCACTTCTACCTCGTTGCCATTGGCAACCTTTGATAAAACTGGCCTGTTTATTTCCAATACAGGCTTAAAAGTATCCGTGTATCAGAAATGAACAGTACAATTTTTAAAAAAAAAAAGTACTGTTCATTCCCGACAAACGAACACTTCTACACTGTTTAAGATACCATTCAAGCAATAAGTAGCGGACGTTTAGTCCGGCCCAAATAGCAATGATAGCTATGGCTCTATACAATGCAGCCGGACAAATTACATGAAACAACTAGTCAAAATCACAGTAACAAAACAAACAGGGTGGAACAAACTGGCAGTTCAAAAATATATACAATGACATTAAATTAACTAAACATCATATTACACAAATCAATTATTATACATGTCAATTGGCACCTATTCCATAATTTGGTTTGATTTATATTAATATGCAAAACATAGAAATGAGAACACTGAATAATTATTGTAATTGTGATGATAAAAGGCGCAGTTCTCTTGCTGGACACTTCACAGACATTTAAAATAAGCAGGATAAAAACAAAAACGCCTAGAAAGACATCTATTTTATTACAAATAATTCGTTGATGCATACTTTCACCAGGAATGACCCACGTTTCGCATTTCCTTCACACTACATTTAATAATAATATTAATAATATTGTTTTACGCCCAGGGTATAGCTAGACGCACGTGTAAATACTACTCAGCTCGTCTCTCGACTGCGAAATCATTCTACCATGAAATGTAACGTGAGGCTCAGAAAGGGATAAATGAAATAACATTTGTCACTTTTCGGTTGAAACGACTCGATAATAAATACTATTTTTTACATATCGCTTCAAAATACTCGATAGAAATGTGATGTAAGTGACTTATTAGCACCTTTCCTCTGTGTATCAGTGAATATCAGGACAGTTTTGGCCGGGGACCGCCTCGGCTTCGCCTCGGCTGATCCCCCGACCAAAACTGTCCTGATATTCACCGATACACCTCGGAAAGGGTGCTAATAACTACTACATAACAAGCGTATAGAGCATACAGAGAGAGCTAATTTTCATGGTGGCAATTTTTAAAATAAAGGCGTTTTACTGTGAACCAATATCTGTTACTGGTGCGTCTATGGTGAAAATAAATTCATATTAGTAAATAACAATTACTCCTGGAATTAATATCCAATGCTTTATGTCTACATGAAGTCCTCCCTTTTAACCAGTTAAAATAAAGCTCCCCGCTGAAGCTTTTTATATAGAAGTCGCCTGTCTTCATAAATAATTCAAATTTCATGCTGATCATTTGTTGGGACTTTTGGTTAAAATCTGAGACTAAAAAGTCTATTGTTTTTGTCCCATTCGGAAAACTGGGTTTATTTTATTCAATTTACAATACGTGTATATCTCCGAAACTATAACAGATAAAGTTCTGTTTACTGTTTTTTTCATGTTTTAAACAGTTAGTAATTATTACTATTGCGAAAGTTGCCAAGAGACGGGAAGTGGTGTAAATCTTTAACGTGCACGGAAATTGAAAACAGGCTCTAATTATGTCAATTTCTAACGGATTTTTGAAAAAGTTATATTTTTGTACAGCTGGGGATATTGCAGATGTCATAACGACTGAATTGAGACCGGAAGTGGTGTAAATCTTTAACGTGCACGAAAATTGAAAACAGGCTCTTATTATGTCAATTTCCAACGGATTTTTGAGATAGTTATATTTTTGTACAGCTAGGGTTATTGCGAATTCTACCAATCCAAGTTCATAATGTTGTAAATTGTTCAACTATATTTTTCACTTTACTTCTATCGTAATGTGCATGCACAGACAGTGTCAATATCTGAGTTGTTTAAGTGTGTGTGTGGGTGTGTGTGTGTGTGTTTTAAGGGGTGAGTGGTGGGCATTTTGTGCTGCCTTGGGTAAGGTGAAAGCCTTCAGCCTTGCAAGCAAGTCTAGTTATTATTATTATTATTATTTTTTTATTGGGGGAAGCTAGATCTCAGGAAGTATAAGAGATAGAGGTCTGAAGTTTGATTTTCTCTTGTGAAACTGGGTGGTGGCTAGTGCTTAAATGTAAAACGAAATTTGTATGCATAGCGGAAATAACTGAAATCTTTAACGTGCACGCAAATTGAAAATTGGCCACAATTCTGCTAATTCTCAACCGCTATTTCAGATAGTTACATTTTTGGATAGCTGGCGACATTTCTAAGCTGATAGCAGTTCAAAAACGTCGATTTTAGAATCTTTGTCGCTCTAATTTTTTCGGTGATAATTGGAAAATTTTCAAAATTTTCTCAAATTGTTAAATTTTAGAATTTTGAAATTTCACTTGTATATTTGGATAGCTGACATCAATCCGATTCCAGTGATATAAGTTATGTTTCGAAATTCTGATTTTGATTTTGGTCGATTTTTGACGATTTTTGCGAGATTTAGTCAAAATTTAATAACTCAAAAACGGCTCCAGCGATTTTTCGGAAACTTGAGGAATATGAAGCCGAAGGAACAAACAAGTCCATGAACTATAAATGAAAATCCTCTAATCACCGGAAGTAGTCAAGAAAGGTATCCAAATTTGGACAAAATTGTCAAAAATTGATGCTTGTGCGTAAAATGCAATGTATTCATTGTTTGTTTACCGAGTAGTTCAATTATTATGTTGTTTGATAGCCAATATAATTGTCTAACAGATGATACTATAGCGACAAGTTTCTAAAAAAAATTGAAAAAGTTATTGGACTTTGAAATGTGACGTTTTTTACGATTTCGGGCAACTTTGTACGCATGTTTCTCGGAAACGCCGTCTACGATTTTTTTTAAACTTTGTCAATCGACAGTCTAATAGATGGTGTTTTGTGTGAAACCATTGTACAATTTCTCTAAATGTCATGAGTAGTCGAAAAACGAGACTGAAAATCCAAATTGTCGTATTTTTACGATTTGGACCATTTTTAGAGGTATTTTTCTCGAAAAGTCATCGTAATATTTATTTTAAAACTTGTTTTACGGAGAGTCTAATCTGTAGTCTGATATATGAAACCATTGCGCCACAGTCCTAAATGTCAGGAATGGGAAAACAAAGGGATCGAAAATTGAAAACGGCATCTTTCATTGCAGTAAGAGTGTATACAATCTGACGTATAGCCAACGTATAACAAGCGCATGCGCAGACAGTGTCAATATCTGAGTGTGTGTGTGGGTGTGCGTGTGTGTGTTTTAAGGGGTGAGTGGTGGGCATTTTGTGCTGCCTTGGGTAAGGTGAAAGCCTTCAGCCTTGCAAGCAAGTCTAGTTATTATTATTTTTTATTGGGGGAAGCTAGATCTCAGGAAGTATAAGAGATAGAGGTCTGAAGTTTGATTTTCTCTCGTGAAACTGGGTGGTGGCTAGTGCTTAAATGTAAAATGAAATTTGTGCGCATAGCGGAAATAACTGAAATCTTTAACGTGCACGCAAATTGAAAATCGGCCACAATTCTGCTAATTCTCAACCGATATTTCAGATAGTTACATTTTTGGATAGCTGGCGACATTTCTAAGCGGATAGCAGTTCTAAAACGTCGATTTTAGAAACTTTGTCGCTCTAATTTTTACGGTGAAAATTGGAAAATTTTCAAAATTTTCTCAAATTGTTAAATTTTAGAATTTTGAAATTTAACTTGTATATTTGGATAGCTGACATCAATCCGATTCCAGTGATATAAGTTATGTTTAGAAATTCTGATTTTGATTTTGGTCGATTTTTGACGATTTTTGCGAGATTTAGTCAAAATTTGATAACTCAAAAACGGCTCCAGCGATTTTTCGGAAACTTAAGGAATATGAAGCCGAAGGAACAAACAAGTCCATGAACTATAAATTAAAATCCTCTAATCACCGGAAGTAGTCAAGAAAGGTATCCAAATTTGGACAAAATTGTCAAAAATTGATGCCTGTGCGTAAAATGCGATGTATTCATTGTTTGTTTACCGAGTAGTTCAATTATTATGTTGTTTGATAGCCAATTAAATTGTCTAACAGATGATACTATAGCGACAAGTTTCTATCCAAAATTGAAAAAGTTATTGGACTTTGAAATGTGACGTTTTTTACGATTTCGGGCAACTTTGGACGCATGTTTCTCGGAAACGCCGCCTACGATTTTTTTTAAACTTTGTCAATCGACAGTCTAATAGATGGTGTATTGTGTGAAACCATTGTACAATTTCTCTAAACGTCATGAGTAGTCGAAAAACGAGATTGAAAATCCAAAACGTCATATTTTTACGATTTGGACCATTTTTAGAGGTATTTTTCTCGAAAAGTCATCGTAATATTTATTTTAAAACTTGTTTTACGGAGAGTCTAATCTGTAGTCTGATATATGAAACCATTGCGCCACAATCCTAAATGTCAGGAATGGGAAAACAAAGGGATCGAAAATTGAAAACGGCATCTTTCATTGCAGTAAGAGTGTATACAATCTGTACGTATAACCAACGTATAACAAGCGTAAAGAGCATACAGAGAGAGCTAATTTTCAAAGTGGCAATTTTTGAAATAAAGGTGTTTTACTGTGAACCAATATCTGTTACTGGTGCCTCTATGGTAAAAATTATTCATATTAGTAAATAACAGTTACTCCTGGAATTAATATCCCATGCTTTATGTCTACATGACGTCATCCCTTTTAACCAGTTAAAATTAAGCCGCCAACTGAAGCTTTTTATATAGAAGTCGCCTTTTTTTATTATTAATTTAAATTTCATGCTCATCATTTGCGGCTTTTGGTTAAAATCTGAGACTAAAAGGTCTATTTTTTTTGTCCCATTCGGAAAACTGGGTTTATTTTATTCAATTTACAATACGTGTATATCTCCGAAACTATAACAGACAGAGTTCTGTTTGTTTTTTCATACAGTTAGTATTTATTACTATTGCGAAAGTTGCCAAGAGACTGGAAGTGGTGTAAATCTTTAACGTGCACAAAAATTGAAAACATGCTCTAATTATGTCAATTTCAAACGGATTTTTGAAAAAGTTATATTTTTGTACAGCTAGGAATATTGACACAATTCCCAACTGATTTTCGAAAAAGCTATATTTTTGTAGAGCCGGTGATATTGCGGGTGCGATAAAGGTCGAATTGCAGTACCACGCCTTTCTCCTTTTTTCCTAAAAATTTGAAAATGTACTGAAATTGTAATTTATTTTAGAATTTTTAAGTCTTTGGTTGCGCATTTCGATTTCTGGCGTCTGTAGGATTCTACCAATCCAAGTTCATAATGTTGTAAATTGTTCAACTATATTTTTCACTTTACTCCTATCGTAATGCGCATGCACAGAAAGTGTCAATATCTGAGTTGTTTAAGTGTTTGTGGGTGTGTGTTTGTGTTTTAAAGGGTGAGTGGTGGGCATTTTGTGCTGCCTTGGGTAAGGTGAAAGCCTTCAGCCTTGCAAGCAAGTCTAGTTATTATTATTTTTTATTGGGGGAAGCTAGATCTCAGGAAGTATAAGAGATAGAGGTCTGAAGTTAGATTTTCTCTCGTGAAACTGGGTGGTGGCTAGTGCTTAAATGTAAAACGAAATTTGTACGCATAGCGGAAATAACTGAAATCTTTAACGTGCACGCAAATTGAAAATCGGCCACAATTCTGCTAATTCTCAACCGCTATTTCAGATAGTTACATTTTTAGATAGCTGGCGACATTTCTAAGCTGATAGCAGTTCAAACACGTCGATTTTAGAATCTTTGTCGCTCTAATTTTTTCGGTGAAAATTGGAAAATTTTCAAAATTTTCTCAAATTGTTAAATTTTAGAATTTTGAAATTTAACTTGTATATTTGGATAGCTGACATCAATCCGATTCCAGTGATATAAGTTATGTTTAGAAATTCTGATTTTGATTTTGGTCGATTTTTGACGATTTTTGCGAGATTTAGTCAAAATTTGATAACTCAAAAACGGCTCCAGCGATTTTTCGGAAACTTAAGGAATACGAAGCCGAAGGAACAAACAAGTCCATGAACTATAAATTAAAATCCTCTAATCACCGGAAGTAGTCAAGAAAGGTATCCAAATTTGGACAAAATTGTCAAAAATTGATGCCTGTGCGTAAAATGCGATGTATTCATTGTTTGTTTACCGAGTAGTTCAATTATTATGTTGTTTGATAGCCAATTAAATTGTCTAACAGATGATACTATAGCGACAAGTTTCTATCCAAAATTGAAAAAGTTATTGGACTTTGAAATGTGACGTTTTTTACGATTTCGGGCAACTTTGGACGCATGTTTCTCGGAAACGCCGCCTACGATTTTTTTTAAACTTTGTCAATCGACAGTCTAATAGATGGTGTATTGTGTGAAACCATTGTACAATTTCTCTAAACGTCATGAGTAGTCGAAAAACGAGATTGAAAATCCAAAACGTCATATTTTTACGATTTGGACCATTTTTAGAGGTATTTTTCTCGAAAAGTCATCGTAATATTTATTTTAAAACTTGTTTTACGGAGAGTCTAATCTGTAGTCTGATATATGAAACCATTGCGCCACAATCCTAAATGTCAGGAATGGGAAAACAAAGGGATCGAAAATTGAAAACGGCATCTTTCATTGCAGTAAGAGTGTATACAATCTGTACGTATAACCAACGTATAACAAGCGTAAAGAGCATACAGAGAGAGCTAATTTTCAAAGTGGCAATTTTTGAAATAAAGGTGTTTTACTGTGAACCAATATCTGTTACTGGTGCCTCTATGGTAAAAATTATTCATATTAGTAAATAACAGTTACTCCTGGAATTAATATCCCATGCTTTATGTCTACATGACGTCATCCCTTTTAACCAGTTAAAATTAAGCCGCCAACTGAAGCTTTTTATATAGAAGTCGCCTTTTTTTATTATTAATTTAAATTTCATGCTCATCATTTGCGGCTTTTGGTTAAAATCTGAGACTAAAAGGTCTATTTTTTTTGTCCCATTCGGAAAACTGGGTTTATTTTATTCAATTTACAATACGTGTATATCTCCGAAACTATAACAGACAGAGTTCTGTTTGTTTTTTCATACAGTTAGTATTTATTACTATTGCGAAAGTTGCCAAGAGACTGGAAGTGGTGTAAATCTTTAACGTGCACAAAAATTGAAAACATGCTCTAATTATGTCAATTTCAAACGGATTTTTGAAAAAGTTATATTTTTGTACAGCTAGGAATATTGACACAATTCCCAACTGATTTTCGAAAAAGCTATATTTTTGTAGAGCCGGTGATATTGCGGGTGCGATAAAGGTCGAATTGCAGTACCACGCCTTTCTCCTTTTTTCCTAAAAATTTGAAAATGTACTGAAATTGTAATTTATTTTAGAATCTTTAAGTCTTTGGTTGCGCATTTCGATTTCTGGCGTCTGTAGGATTCTACCAATCCAAGTTCATAATGTTGTAAATTGTTCAACTATATTTTTCACTTTACTCCTATCGTAATGCGCATGCACAGAAAGTGTCAATATCTGAGTTGTTTAAGTGTTTGTGGGTGTGTGTTTGTGTTTTAAAGGGTGAGTGGTGGGCATTTTGTGCTGCCTTGGGTAAGGTGAAAGCCTTCAGCCTTGCAAGCAAGTCTAGTTAGGCTTTCACCATTGAAAATGGTGAAAGACTATTGTTATTACTCAGATTATTCTTATTATTATTTTTTTTTTATTGGGGGAAGCTAGATCTCAGGAAGTATAAGAGATAGAGGTCTGAAGTTTGATTTTCTCTCGTGAAACTGGGTGGTGGCTAGTGCTTAAATGTAAAACGAAATTTGTATGCATAGCGGAAATAACTGAAATCTTTAACGTGCACGCAAATTGAAAATTGGCCACAATTCTGCTAATTCTCAACCGATATTTCAGATAGTTACATTTTTGGATAGCTGGCGACATTTCTAAGCTGATAGCAGTTCAACAACGTCGATTTTAGAATCTTTGTCGCTCTAATTTTTTCGGTGAAAATTGGAAAATTTTCAAAATTTTCTCAAATTGTTAAATTTTAGAATTTTGAAATTTCACTTGTATATTTGGATAGCTGACATCAATCCGATTCCAGTGATATAAGTTATGTTTCGAAATTCTGATTTTGATTTTGGTCGATTTTTGACGATTTTTGCGAGATTTAGTCAAAATTTGATAACTCAAAAACGGCTCCAGCGATTTTTCGGAAACTTAAGGAACATGAAGCCGAAGGAACAAACAAGTCCATGAACTATAAATGAAAATCCTCTAATCACCGGAAGTAGTCAAGAAAGGTATCCAAATTTGGACAAAATTGTCAAAAATTGATGCTTGTGCGTAAAATGCAATGTATTCATTGTTTGTTTACCGAGTAGTTCAATTATTATGTTGTTTGATAGCCAATATAATTGTCTAACAGATGATACTATAGCGACAAGTTTCTAAAAAAAATTGAAAAAGTTATTGGACTTTGAAATGTGACGTTTTTTACGATTTCGGGCAACTTTGTACGCATGTTTCTCGGAAACGCCGTCTACGATTTTTTTAAAACTTTGTCAATCGACAGTCTAATAGATGGTATTTTGTGTGAAACCATTGTACAATTTCTCTAAATGTCATGAGTAGTCGAAAAACGAGACTGAAAATCCAAATTGTCGTATTTTTACGATTTGGACCATTTTTAGAGGTATTTTTCTCGAAAAGTCATCGTAATATTTATTTTAAAACTTGTTTTACGGAGAGTCTAATCTGTAGTCTGATATATGAAACCATTGCGCCACAGTCCTAAATGTCAGGAATGGGAAAACAAAGGAATCGAAAATTGAAAACGGCATCTTTCATTGCAGTAAGAGTGTATACAATCTGTACGTATAACAAGCGTATAGAGCATACAGAGAGAGCTATTTTTCAAAGTGGCAATTTTTAAAATAAAGGTGTTTTACTGTGAACCAATATCTGTTACTGGTGCGTCTATGTTGAAAATAATTCATATTAGTAAATAACAATTACTCCTGGAATTAATATTCCATGCTTTATGTCTACATGAAGTCATCCCTTTTAACCAGTTAAAATAAAGCTCCCCGCTGAAGCTTTTTATATAGAAGTCGCCTGTCTTTATAAATAATTCAAATTTCATGCTGATCATTTCTTGGGACTTTTGGTTAAAATCTGAGACGAAAAAGTCTATTGTTTTTGTCCCATTCGGAAAACTGGGTTTATTTTATTCAATTTACAATACGTGTATATCTCCGAAACTATAACAGATAAAGTTCTGTTTACTGTTTTTTTCATGTTTTAAACAGTTAGTAATTATTATATTACTATTGCGAAAGTTGCCAAGAGACGGGAAGTGGTGTAAATCTTTAACGTGCACGGAAATTGAAAACAGGCTCTAATTATGTCAATTTCTAACGGATTTTTGAAAAAGTTATATTTTTGTACAGCTGGGGATATTGCGGATGTCATAACGACTGAATTGAGACCGGAAGTGGTGTAAATCTTGAACGTGCACGAAAATTGAAAACAGGCTCTTATTATGTCAATTTCCAACGGATATTTGAGATAGTTATATTTTTGTACAGCTAGGGATATTGCGAATGCCATAACGACCGAATTGAAAAAGGAAGTGATGTAAATCTTTAACGTGCACGAAAATTGAAAATAGGCCATAATTATGTCAATTCCCATACGATTTTGGAAAAAGTTATATTTTTGTACAGCTGGGGATATTGCAAATGCCATAACGACAAAATTGAGACCGGAAGTGTGTAAATCTTTAACATGCACAGAAAGTGTCAATATCTGAGTTGTTTAAGTGTGTGTGTGTGTGTGTGTGGGTGTGTGTGTGTGTGTTTTAAGGGGTGAGTGGTGGGCATTTTGTGCTGCCTTGGGTAAGGTGAAAGCCTTCAGCCTTGCAAGCAAGTCTAGTTAGGCTTTCACCATTGACAATGGTGAAAGGCTATTGTTATTACTAAGATTATTATTATTATTCTTTTTTTTTATTCCACTTTGCCTATTTCTCAGCAACTATAAGAGATAGAGGTCTGAAGTTTGATTTTCTCTCGGGAAAGTGGTGTGCAGTTAGTGCTTAAATGTAAAATGAAATTTGTGCGCATAGCGGAAATACGTCAATTCTTTAACGTGTACGCAAATTGAAAATCGGCCATAACTCCGTCAATTCTCAATCGATTTTTCAGATATTTACATTTTTGAATAACTGGTGACATTTCTGAATTGATAGCAGTTCAAAAACGTCGAGTTTAGAAAGTTTGTCGCTCTCATTTTTTCGGTGAAAATTGGAAAATTTTCAAATTTTTCTAATATTTTTATTTTTGGGAACTTTGAAATTTGAGTTATATTTTTGGATAGCTGACGTCAATCCAATTCCAACAATATCAGTTTTGATCTGAAATGTTAACTTTGATTTTTCCCTTTTTTTCGCATTTTGGTTAAATCGTAGAGTTCTTATTTTTTTAAAACTGCGCCTACGATTTTCCTGAAACTTCACGAATATGAAGTCGAAGAACCAGACCAGTGCATGGACTATAAATGAAAATCCTCTAATCACCGGAAGTAGTCAAGAAAGGTATCCAAAGTTGGACAAAATTGTGAAAAATTGGTGTATGTGCGTAAAATGCAATGTATCGATTGTTTCTTTACCGAGTAGT
The DNA here is from genome assembly GCA_917208275.1 of Patella pellucida. Classification (NCBI taxonomy): domain Eukaryota; kingdom Metazoa; phylum Mollusca; class Gastropoda; family Patellidae; genus Patella; species Patella pellucida. The sequence goes on along the minus strand of OU795037.1, from coordinate 47,095,267 downwards.
TAAATTATTATGTCGTTTTGATAGCCAAATGAATTGTCTATCAAATGATACTACAGCGACAAGTTTCTATCGAAAATTTAAAATGTTATAGGACTTTGAAATGTGACGTTTTTTACAATTTCGGGCAACTTTGGACGCATGTTTCTCGGAAACGCCGCCAACGAATTTTTTTAAAACTTCTTCAATCGACAGTCTAATAGGTGCTCTATTAGGTGAAACCATTGTACAGTTTCTCTAAATGTCATGAGTAGTCGAAAAACGAGATTGAAAACCCAAAATGTACGCATTTTTACGATTTGGAGTATTTTTATAGGTCTTTTTCTCGAAAAGTTCAGAAAATATTTTTGGGAAACTTCTGTTACAGAGAGTCTTATCGCTGATGCTATGTATGACACCATTGTACAACAGTTCCAATTATCAGGTGTAGGAGAACAAAGGGGTCGAAAAATGAAAACGGCATTTTTCATTTTTAAGCGAAATATGTAGTAAAGAAGGACAAAATCTGTACGTTTAACCAACGTATAGAGCCCATTCAATGGTTGTTTTTTTTCTTGCACAGTGACAATATTTGAACTAAAATTATTTCAACTAGTGTGTTTGCTTCTATCCAAAATAGTTGTTTGCTATTTTTAGTCTTTGTTAAGCGTGCAGTTATAGCATCGTGCATATTTTCATCCAATATCAAATACTACTGTACAATCTGTAACATTCCGATAAGAGTCACTTTCCATAGCTTGAGAAGGTATAGCAACCATTCCCCTTGAGAAAATTCCTTTGTTCACACACTTCACACACGGTCTCATTATCTCTAGGCAAGTGCAATATTCGTACTCAGGCACGATACTACTGCACTTTGATCACTATTTTGACTTGCTTATAAACAGCCTGATCCGTCGAATTCTGTTGAGATGATTACGGTTATGAGATTATTTTTTTTACAAAGAAGCAACACTATTAAATCAAAGACTACTTATTACACAGGGCAATCATATATTTCTGTTACAGGGTTAATAAACCCATATATTGGTTAGAAATAATCACTCATAGTTGAAATAATTTTAGTTCAAATCCTGGCACTCATGTACATATGGCTGGATAAAATCTGTACGTATAGCGCAAATATAGAGAGCTATTTTTCAAAGTGGCAATATTTACAGTAAAGGTGTTTTACTGTGAACCAATATCTGTTACTAGCGCTTCTATTGTGAAAATAATTGTAAGAGTGGAATAAATCAGTACGTACAACCAACGTATAACCCAGCGTATACATGTAGAGAATACAGAGAGAGGTATTTTTCAACATTGCAATTTTTGAAATAAGGGTGTTTTACTGTGAACCAATTTTTGTTTCTAGTGTGTCTTTGGTGAAAATAATTCATATAAGTAAGTAACAGTTACTCCTGGAATTAATATCCTATGCTTTATGTCTATATGACGTCATCCCTTTAACCAGTTAAAATAAAGCTCCCAGCTGAGGCTTTTTATATAGAAGTGGCCTGTCATTATGAATAATTCAAATTTCATGCTGATCATTTGTTGGGGTATTTGGTTGTTATCTGAGACTATAAAGTCTGTTTTTGTCCCATTCGGAAAACGTTTTTTTTTTATAATTCCATTTACAGTTCGTGTATATCCCCGAAACTAGAACAGGTAGAGTTCTGTTTACTGTTTTTTCATGTTTTAAACAGTTAGTAATTATTACTATTGCGAAAGTTGCGAAGAGACGGGAAGTTGTGTAAATCCTTAACGTGCACTAAAATTGAAAACAGGCCCTAATTATGTCAATTAACAACGGATTTTTGAAAAAGTTATACTTTTGTACAGCTGGGGATATTCCGGATGCCACAACGACCAAATTGACACAGGAAGTGGTGTAAATCTTTAATGTGCACGAAAATTGAAACAGGCTCTTATTATGTCTATTTTCAACGGATTTTTGAAAAGGTTATATTTTTGTACAGCTGGGGATATTGCGGATGACATAACGTCTGAATTGAGACCTGAAGTGATGTAAATCTTTAACGTGCACGAAAATTGAAAACAGGCCATAATTATGTCAATTCCTAACCGATTTTTGAGAAAGTTATATTTTTGTACAGCTAGGGATATTGCGGATGCCATAACGACCGAATTAAAAAAGGAAGTGGTGTAAATCTTTAACGTGCACGAAAATTGAAAACTAGTTCTAAGTATGTCAATTTCCAACCGATTTTGGAAAAAGTTATATTTTTGTAAAGCTGGGGATATTGCGAATGCCATAACGACCAAATTGAGACCGGAAGTGTGTAAATCTTTAACGTGCACGAAAATTGGAAACATCCCTAAGTATGTCAATTCCCAACAGATTTTGTACAAAGTTATATTTTTGTACAGCTGGGGATATTGCGAATGCCATAACGATAAAATTGAGACCGGAAGAGATGTAAATCTCTAACGTACACGAAAATTGAAAACATCCCTAAGTATGTCAATTCCCAACCGATTTTCAAAAACGTTATATTTTTGTACAGCTTGGGATATTACGGATGCGATAACTGTCAACTCGTCAATCTTGTGGTCAAGGTGAAAGCCGTTCAGTCTTGCACGCAAGTCTAGTGGGTAATTGGTTTTACCCCAAAAACCAATTACAAAACGCTTTATACGTTTAACTCAAATTGGGTAGCCTAAATCTCTGAAACTATTTGAACGAATGTTTTAAAACTTTGGAATCAAATTAACTGTTTCTTGTATTAGTGCTTAAATGTAAAACCAAATTACCAGAATGTCTGGCTTTTGTAGAATCTTTAACGTGCACCGAAATTGAAAATCAGCCACAATCCTATTTATTCCCAAACGATATTTCAGATAGCTACATTTTTGGGTAGCTAGAGACATTCTTAAAAAGATAGCAGTTCAAAAACTTCAAGTTTAGAAACTTTGTCGTTTTCATTTTTTCGGTGAAAATTGAAAATTTTTCTAAAATTGATTTTTTTTGGGGAATTTGAAATTTGACTTATATTTTTAGATAGCTGACATCAATCCAATTCCAACAATATAAGGTTTGTTCTGAAATTTTAAGTTTGATTTTTCACGTTTATTCGTATTTTAGTCAAATCGTAGAGTTCTTTTTTTTTTAAAACGGCTCCAACGATTTTTCTGAAACTTCAGTAATACCAAGTCGTTGGGCCAGACCAGTCCATGAACTATAAATGAAAATCCTCTAATCAACGGAAGTAATCAAGAAAGGTAGCCAAAGTTGGACAAAATTTTGAAAAATGGGTGTCTGTGCGTAAAATACAATGTATCGATTGGTTCTTTACCGAGTAGTTAAATTATTATGTCGTTTGGTAGCCAACCGAATTGTCTATCAGATGATACTACAGCGACAAGTTTTTTTTCAAAAACTGAAAAAGTTATAGGACTTTGAAATGTGACGTTTTTTTACGATTTCGGGCATCTTTGGACGCATGTTTCTCGGAAACGCCGCCAACGATTTTTTTTAACACTTTCTCAATTGTTAGCCTAATTGGTGGTGTTTTGTGTAAAACCATTGTACAATTTCTCTAAATGTCATGAGTAGTCGAAAAATGAGATTGAAAATTCAAAACGTCGTATTTTTACTTATTTGGAGCATTTTTAGAGGGTTTTTTTCTCGAAAAGTCAACGTAATATTTATTTTGGAACTTGTTTTACAGAAAGTCTAATATGTAGTGTTTTATATGAAACCATTGCGCATGGTCCTAAATATCAGGAGTGGAAAAAAAAGGGACCGAAAATAAATTGAAAACGGCATCTTTCATTGCAGTCAGAGTAGATACAATCTGTACGTATAGCCAACGTATCACAAACGTATAGTGCATACAGAGCGAGAGCTATTTTTCAAAATGGCAATTTTTGAAATAAAGTTTTTTTTAATGTGAACCAATATCTGTTACTGGTGTGTCGTTGGTAAAAATAATTCATCCTAGTAAGTAACAGTTACTCCTGGAATTAATATCCCATGCTTTATGTCTACATGACGTCATCCCTTTTAACCAGTTAAAATTAAGCCCCCCGCTGAAGCTTTTTATATAGAAGTCGCCTTTTTTTATATCATTCATTCAAATTTCATGCTTATCATTTGATGTGGATTTTGGTTAAAATCTGAGACTAAAAAGTCTATTTTTTTGTCCTATTCGGAAAACTGGGTTTATTTTATTCAATTTACAATACGTGTATATCTCCGAAACTATAACAGATAGAGTTCTGTTTACTGTTTTTTCATACAGTTAGTAATTATTACTATTACGAAAGTTGCCAAGAGACGGGAAGTGGTGTAAATCTTTAACGTGCACAAAAATTGAAAACATGCTCTAATTATGTCAATTTCCAACGGATTTTTGAAAAAGTTATATTTTTGTCGGCTAGGAATATTGCGGATGTCATTACGACTGAATTGTGACCGGAAGTGAAGTAAATCTTTAACCTGCATAAATGAAAATAGGTCATAATAATTCCCAACTGATTTTCGAAAAAGCTATATTTTTGTAGAGCCGGTGATATTGCGGGTGCGATAAAGGTCGAATTGCAATATACCTTTTTCCTAAAAATTTGAAAATGTACTGAGGTTGTAATTTATTTTAGAATTTTTGAGTCTTTGATTGCGTATTTCGATTTCTGGCGTCTGTAGGATTCTACCAATCCAAGTTCATAATGTTGTAAATTGTTAAACTATATTTTTCACTTTACTTCTATCGTAATGCGCATGCACAGAAAGTGTCAATATCTGAGTTGTTTAAGTGTGTGTGTGTGTGGGTGTGGGTGTGTGTGTGTGTGTTTTAAGGGGTGAGTGGTGGGCATTTTGTGCTGCCTTGGGTAAGGTGAAAGCCTTCAGCCTTGCAAGCAAGTCTAGTTCTTATTATTATTATTAGGCTTTCACCATTGAAAATGGTGAAAGACTATTGTTATTACTAAGATTATTCTTCTTCTTATTATTATTATTATTTTTTATTGGGGGAAGCTAGATCTCAGGAAGTATAAGAGATAGAGGTCTGAAGTTGGATTTTCACTCGTGAAACTGGGTGGTGGCTAGTGCTTAAATGTAAAACGAAATTTGTACGAATAGCGGAAATAACTGAAATCTTTAACGTGCACGCAAATTGAAAATCGGCCACAATTCTGCTAATTCTCAACCGATATTTCAGATTGTTACATTTTTGGATAGCTGGCGACATTTCTAAGCGGATAGCAGTTCTAAAACGTCGATTTTAGAAACTTTGTCGCTCTAATTTTTTCGGTGAAAATTGGAAAATTTTCAAAATTTTCTCAAATTGTTAAATTTTAGAATTTTGAAATTTAACTTGTATATTTGGATAGCTGACATCAATCCGATTCCAGTGATATAAGTTATGTTTCGAAATTCTGATTTTGATTTTGGTCGATTTTTGACGATTTTTGCGAGATTTAGTCAAAATTTGATAACTCAAAAACGGCTCCAGCGATTTTTCGGAAACTTAAGGAATATGAAGCCGAAGGAATAAAGAAGTCCATGAACTATAAATGAAAATCCTCTAATCACCGGAAGTACTCAAGAAAGGTATCCAAATTTGGACAAAATTGTCAAAAATTGATGCCTGTGCGTAAAATGCGATGTATTCATTGTTTGTTTACCGAGTAGTTCAATTATTATGTTGTTTGATAGCCAATTAAATTGTCTAACAGATGATACTATAGCGACAAGTTTCTATCCAAAATTGAAAACGTTATTGGAGTTTGAAATGTGACGTTTTTTACGATTTCGGGCAACTTTGGAGGCATGTTTCTCGGAAACGCCGCCTACGATTTTTTTAAAACTTTGTCAATCGACAGTCGAATAGATGGTGTATTGTGTGAAACCATTGTACAATTTCTCTAAACGTCATGAGTAGTCGAAAAACGAGATTGAAAATCCAAAACGTCATATTTTTACGATTTGGACCATTTTTAGAGGTATTTTTCTCGAAAAGTCATCGTAATATTTATTTTAAAACTTGTTTTACGGAGAGTCTAATCTGTAGTCTGATATATGAAACCATTGCGCCACAATCCTAAATGTCAGGAGTGGGAAAACAAAGGGATCGAAAATTTAAAACGGCATCTTTCATTGCTGTAAGAGTGTATACAATCTGAACGTATAACCAACGTATAACAAGCGTAAAGAGCATACAGAGAGAGCTATTTTTCAAAGTGGCAATTTTTTTAAATAATTGTGTTTTACTGTGAACCAATATCTGTTATTATGTCGTTTCGATAGCCAAATGAATTGTCTATCAAATGATACCACAGCGACAAGTTTCTATCGAAAATTTAAAATGTTATAGGACTTTGAAATGTGACGTTTTTTACAATTTCGGGCAAATTTGGACGCATGTTTCTCGGAAACGCCGCCAACAATTTTTTTAAAACTTCCTCAGTCGAGAGTCTAACGGGTGATGTATTGTATGAAACCATTGTACAATTTCTCTAAATGTCATAAGTAGTCGAAAAAAGAGATTGAAAATCCAAAACGTCGTATTTTTACGATTTGGACTATTTTTAGAGGTATATTTCTCGAAAAGTCATCGTAATATTTATGTTAAAACTTGTTTTACGGAGAGTCTAATTCGTAGTCTGATATATGAAACCATTGTCCCACTGTCCTTAATATCAGGAGTGGGAAAACAAAGGGGTCAAAAATTGAAAATGGCATCTTTCATTGCAGGAAGAGTGGATACAATCTGTACGTATAACCAACGTATAACAAACGTATAGAGCATACAGAGAGAGCTATTTTTCAAAGTGGCAATTTTTTTTAAATAATTGTGTTTTACTGTGAACCAATATCTGTTATCCCATGCTTTATGTGTACATGAAGTCATCCCTTTTAACCAGTTAAAATAAAGCTCCCCGCTGAAGCTTTTTATATAGAAGTCGCCTGTCTTTATAAATAATTCAAATTTCATGCTGATCATTTGTTGGGACTTTTGGTTAAAATCAAAGACTAAAAAGTCTATTGTTTTTGTCCCATTCGGAAAACTGGGTTTATTTTATTCAATTTACATAGGTGTATATCTCCGAAACTATAACAGATAAAGTTCTGTTTACTGTTTTTTTCATGTTTTAAACAGTTAGTAATTATTACTATTGCGAAAGTTGCCAAGAGACGGGAAGTGGTGTAAATCTTTAACGTGCAAGGAAATTGAAAACAGGCTTTAATTATGTCAATTTCCAACGGATTTTTGAGATAGTTATATTTTTGTACAGCTAGGGATATTGCGAATGCCATAACGACCGAATTGAAAAAGGAAGTGATGTAAATCTTTAACGTGCACGAAAATTGAAAACAGGCCATAATTATGTCAATTCCCAACTGATTTTCGAAAAAGCTATATTTTTGTAGAGCCGGTGATATTGCGGGTGCGATAAAGGTCGAATTGCAATACCACGCCGTTCTCCTTTTTTCCTAAAAATTTGAAAATGTACTGAAATTGTAATTTATTTTAGAATTTTTGAGTCTTTGATTGCGTATTTCGATTTCTGGCGTCTGTAGGATTCTACCAATCCAAGTTCATGATGTTGTGAATTGTTCAACTATATTTTTCACTTTACTTCTATCGTAATGCGCATGCACAGAAAGTGTCAATATCTGAGTTGTTTAAGTGTGTGTGTGTGTGTGTGTGTGTGTGTGTGTGTTTTAAGGGGTGAGTGGTGGGCATTTTGTGCTGCCTTGGGTAAGGTGAAAGCCTTCAGCCTTGCAAGCAAGTCTAGTTATTATTATTTTTTATTGGGGGAAGCTAGATCTCAGGAAGTATAAGAGATAGAGGTCTGAAGTTAGATTTTCTCTCGTGAAACTGGGTGGTGGCTAGTGCTTAAATGTAAAACGAAATTTGTACGCATAGCGGAAATAACTGAAATCTTTAACGTGCACGCAAATTGATTATCGGCCACAATTCTGCTAATTCTCAACCGATATTTCAGATAGTTACATTTTTAGATAGCTGGCGACATTTCTAAGCTGATAGCAGTTCAAACACGTCGATTTTAGAATCTTTGTCGCTCTAATTTTTTCGGTGAAAATTGGAAAATTTTCAAAATTTTCTCAAATTGTTAAATTTTAGAATTTTGAAATTTAACTTGTATATTTGGATAGCTGACATCAATCCGATTCCAGTGATATAAGTTATGTTTCGAAATTCTGATTTTGATTTTGGACGATTTTTGACGATTTTTGCGAGATTTAGTCAAAATTTGATAACTCAAAAACGGCTCCAGCGATTTTTCGGAAACTTAAGGAATATGAAGCCGAAGGAACAAACAAGTCCATGAACTATAAATGAAAATCCTCTAATCACCGGAAGTAGTCAAGAAAGGTATCCAAATTTGGACAAAATTGTCAAAAATTGATGCCTGTGCGTAAAATGCGATGTATTCATTGTTTGTTTACCGAGTATTTCAATTATTATGTTGTTTGATAGCCAATTAAATTGTCTAACAGATGATACTATAGCGACAAGTTTCTATCCAAAATTGAAAAAGTTATTGGACTTTGAAATGTGATGTTTTTTACGATTTCGGGCAAATTTGGAGGCATGTTTTTTGGAAACGCCGCCTACGATTTTTTTAAAACTTTGTCAATCGACAGTCTAATAGATGGTGTATTGTGTGAAACCATTGTACAATTTCTCTAAACGTCATGAGTAGTCGAAAAACGAGATTGAAAATCCAAAACATCATATTTTTACGATTTGGACCATTTTTAGAGGTATTTTTCTCGAAAAGTCATCGTAATATTTATTTTAAAACTTGTTTTACGTTGAGTCTAATCTGTAGTCTGATATATGAAATCATTGCGCCACAATCCTAAATGTCAGGAGTGGGAAAACAAAGGGATCGAAAAAAATTGAAACGGCATCTTTCATTGCAGTAAGAGTGTATACAATCTGTACGTATAACCAACGTATAACAAGCGTAAAGAGCATACAGCGAGAGCTAATTTTCAAAGTGGCAATTTTTGAAATAAAGGTGTTTTACTGTGAACCAATATCTGTTACTGGTGCCTCTATGGTAAAAATTATTCATATTAGTAAATAACAGTTACTCCTGGAATTAATATCCCATGCTTTATGTCTACATGACGTCATCCCTTTTAACCAGTTAAAATTAAGCCCCCCCGCTGAAGCTTTTTACATAGAAGTAGCCTGTTTTTATTATTAATTCAAATTTAATGCTTATCATTTGTTGCGGCTTTTGGTTAAAATCTGAGACTAAAAGGTCTATTTTTATTGTCCCATTCGGAAAACTGGGTTTATTTTATTCAATTTACAATACGTGTATATCTCCGAAACTATAACAGATAGAGTTCTGTTTACTGTTTTTTCATACAGTTAGTAATTATTACTATTGCGAAAGTTGCCAAGAGACGGGAAGTGGTGTAAATCTTTAACGTGCACGGAAATTGAAAACAGGCTCTAATTATGTCAATTTCTAACGGATTTTTGAAAAAGTTATATTTTTGTACAGCTGGGGATATTGCAGATGTCATAACGACTGAATTGAAACCGGAAGTGGTGTAAATCTTTAACGTGCACGAAAATTGAAAACAGGCTCTTATTATGTCAATTTCCAACGGATTTTTGAGATAGTTATATTTTTGTACAGCTAGGGTTATTGCGAATTCTACCAATCCAAGTTCATAATGTTGTAAATTGTTCAACTATATTTTTCACTTTACTTCTATCGTAATGCGCATGCACAGACAGTGTCAATATCTGAGTTGTTTAAGTGTGTGTGTGGGTGTGTGTGTGTGTGTTTTAATGGGTGAGTGGTGGGCATTTGGTGCTGCCTTGGGTAAGGTGAAAGCCTTCAGCCTTGCAAGCAAGTCTAGTTAGGCTTTCACCATTGAAAATGGTGAAAGACTATTGTTATTACTAAGATTCTTCTTCTTCTTCTTCTTATTAGGCTTTCACCATTGAAAATGGTGAAAGACTATTGTTATTACTAAGATTATTCTTCTTATTAGGCTTTCACCATTGAAAATGGTGAAAGACTATTGTTATTACTCAGATTATTCTTATTATTATTATTTTTTTTTTATTGGGGGAAGCTAGATCTCAGGAAGTATAAGAGATAGAGGTCTGAAGTTCGATTTTCTCTTGTGAAACTGGGTGGTGGCTAGTGCTTAAATGTAAAACGAAATTTGTATGCATAGCGGAAATAACTGAAATCTTTAACGTGCACGCAAATTGAAAATCGGCCACAATTCTGCTAATTCTCAACCGATATTTCAGATAGTTACATTTTTGGATAGCTGGCGACATTTCTAAGCTGATAGCAGTTCAAAAACGTCGATTTTAGAAACTTTGTCGCTCTAATTTTTTCGGTGAAAATTTGAAAATTTTCAAAATTTTCTCAAATTGTTAAATTTTAGAATTTTGAAATTTCACTTGTATATTTTGATAGCTGACATCAATCCGATTCCAGTGATATAAGTTATGTTTCGAAATTCTGATTTTGATTTTGGTCGATTTTTGATGATTTTTGCGAGATTTAGTCAAAATTTGATAACTCAAAAACGGCTCCAGCGATTTTTCGGAAACTTAAGGAATATGAAGCCGAAGGAACAAACAAGTCCATGAACTATAAATGAAAATCCTCTAATCACCGGAAGTAGTCAAGAAAGGTATCCAAATTTGGACAAAATTGTCAAAAATTGATGCTTGTGCGTAAAATGCAATGTATTCATTGTTTGTTTACCGAGTAGTTCAATTATTATGTTGTTTGATAGCCAATATAATTGTCTAACAGATGATACTATAGCGACAAGTTTCTATCCAAAATTGAAAAAGTTATTGGACTTTGAAATGTGACGTTTTTTACGATTTCGGGCAACTTTGGACGCATGTTTCTCAGAAACGCCGTCTACGATATTTTTAAAACTTTGTCAATCGACAGTCTAATAGATGGTGTTTTGTGTGAAACCATTGTACAATTTCTCTAAATGTCATGAGTAGTCGAAAAATGAGACTGAAAATCCAAATTGTCGTATTTTTACGATTTGGACCATTTTTAGAGGTATTTTTCTCGAAAAGTCATCGTAATATTTATTTTAAAACTTGTTTTACGGAGAGTCTAATCTGTAGTCTGATATATGAAACCATTGCGCCACAGTCCTAAATGTCAGGAATGGGAAAACAAAGGGATCGAAAATTGAAAACGGCATCTTTCATTGCAGTAAGAGTGTATACAATCTGTACGTATAACCAACGTATAACAAGCGTATAGAGCATACAGAGAGAGAGCTAATTTTCAAAGTGGCAATTTTTAAAATAAAGGCGTTTTACTGTGAACCAATATCTGTTACTGGTGCGTCTATGGTGAAAATAATTCATATTAGTAAATAACAATTACTCCTGGAATTAATATCCAATGCTTTATGTCTACATGAAGTCATCCCTTTTAACCAGTTAAAATAAAGCTCCCCGCTGAAGCTTTTTATATAGAAGTCGCCTGTCTTTATAAATAATTCAAATTTCATGCTGATCATTTGTTGGGACTTTTGGTTAAAATCTGAGACTAAAAAGTCTATTGTTTACTGTTTTTTTCATGTTTTAAACAGTTAGTAATTATTACTATTGCGAAAGTTGCCAAGAGACGGGAAGTGGTGTAAATCTTTAACGTGCACGGAAATTGAAAACAGGCTCTAATTATGTCAATTTCTAACGGATTTTTGAAAAAGTTATATTTTTGTACAGCTGGGGATATTGCAGATGTCATAACGACTGAATTGAGACCGGAAGTGGTGTAAATCTTTAACGTCTATCGTAATGTGCATGCACAGACAGTGTCAATATCTGAGTTGTTTAAGTGTGTGTGTGGGTGTGTGTGTGTGTGTTTTAAGGGGTGAGTGGTGGGCATTTTGTGCTGCCTTGGGTAAGGTGAAAGCCTTCAGCCTTGCAAGCAAGTCTAGTTAGGCTTTCACCATTGAAAATGGTGAAAGACTATTGTTATTACTCAGATTATTCTTATTAGGCTTTCACCATTGAAAATGGTGAAAGACTATTGTTATTACTCAGATTATTCTTATTATTATTTTTTTTTTATTGGGGGAAGCTAGATCTCAGGAAGTATAAGAGATAGAGGTCTGAAGTTTGATTTTCTCTCGTGAAACTGGGTGGTGGCTAGTGCTTAAATGTAAAACGAAATTTGTATGCATAGCGGAAATAACTGAAATCTTTAACGTGCACGCAAATTGAAAATTGGCCACAATTCTGCTAATTCTCAACCGATATTTCAGATAGTTACATTTTTGGATAGCTGGCGACATTTCTAAGCTGATAGCAGTTCAACAACGTCGATTTTAGAATCTTTGTCGCTCTAATTTTTTCGGTGAAAATTGGAAAATTTTCAAAATTTTCTCAAATTGTTAAATTTTAGAATTTTGAAATTTCACTTGTATATTTGGATAGCTGACATCAATCCGATTCCAGTGATATAAGTTATGTTTCGAAATTCTGATTTTGATTTTGGTCGATTTTTGACGATTTTTGCGAGATTTAGTCAAAATTTGATAACTCAAAAACGGCTCCAGCGATTTTTCGGAAACTTAAGGAACATGAAGCCGAAGGAACAAACAAGTCCATGAACTATAAATGAAAATCCTCTAATCACCGGAAGTAGTCAAGAAAGGTATCCAAATTTGGACAAAATTGTCAAAAATTGATGCTTGTGCGTAAAATGCAATGTATTCATTGTTTGTTTACCGAGTAGTTCATTATTATTTTGTTTGATAGCCAATAAAATTGTCTAACAGATGATACTATAGCGACAAGTTTCTATCAAAAATTGAAAAAGTTATTGGACTTTGAAATGTGAGGTTTTTTACGATTTCGGGCAACTTTGGACGCATGTTTCTCGGAAACGCCGTCTACGATTTTTTTAAAACTTTGTCAATCGACAGTCTAATAGATGGTGTTTTGTGTGAAACCATTGTACAATTTCTCTAAATGTCATGAGTAGTCGAAAAACGAGATTGAAAATCCAAATTGTCGTATTTTTACGATTTTTAGAGGTATTTTTCTCGAAAAGTCATCGTAATATTTATTTTAAAACTTGTTTTACGGAGAGTCTAATCTATAGTCTGATATATGAAACCATTGCGCCACAGTCCTAAATGTCAGGAATGGGAAAACAAAGGGATCGAAAATTGAAAACGGCATCTTTCATTGCAGTAAGAGTGTATACAATCTGTACGTATAACCAACGTATAACAAGCGTATAGAGCATACAGAGAGAGCTATTTTTCAAAGTGGCAATTTTTAAAATAAAGGCGTTTTACTGTGAACCAATATCTGTTACTGGTGCGTCTATGTTGAAAATAATTCATATTAGTAAATAACAGTTACTCCTGGAATTAATATTCCATGCTTTATGTCTACACGAAGTCACCCCTTTTAACCAGTTAAAATAAAGCTCCCCGCTGAAGCTTTTTATATAGAAGTCGCCTATCTTTATAAATAATTCAAATTTCATGCTGATCATTTGTTGGGACTTTTGGTTAAAATCAAAGACTAAAAAGTCTATTGTTTATGTCCCATTCGGAAAACTGGGTTTATTTTATTCAATTTACAAAACGTGTATATCTCCGAAACTATAACAGATAAAGTTCTGTTTACTGTTTTTTTTCATGTTTTAAACAGTTAGTAATTATTACTATTGCGAAAGTTGCCAAGAGACGGGAAGTGGTGTAAATCTTTAACGTGCACGGAAATTGAAAACAGGCTATAATTATGTCAATTTCTAACGGATTTTTGAAAAAGTTATATTTTTGTACAGCTGGGGATATTGCAGATGTCATAACGACTGAATTGAGGCCGGAAGTGGTGTAAATCTTTAACGTGCACAAAAATGGAAAACAGGCTCTTATTATGTCAATTTCCAACGGATTTTTGAGATAGTTATATTTTTGTACAGCTAGGGATATTGCGAATTCTACCAATCCAAGTTCATAATGTTGTAAATTGTTCAACTATATTTTTCACTTTACTTCTATCGTAATGCGCATGCACAGAAAGTGTCAATATCTGAGTTGTTTAAGTGTGTGTGTGTGTGTGTGTGTGTGTGTGTGTGTGTGTTTTAAGGGGTGAGTGGTGGGCATTTTGTGCTGCCTTGGGTAAGGTGAAAGCCTTCAGCCTTGCAAGCAAGTCTAGTTATTATTATTATTTTTTTTTTATTGGGGGAAGCTAGATCTCAGGAAGTATAAGAGATAGAGGTCTGAAGTTTGATTTTCTCTCGTGAAACTGGGTGGTGGCTAGTGCTTAAATGTAAAACGAAATTTGTATGCATAGCGGAAATAACTGAAATCTTTAACGTGCACGCAAATTGAAAATTGGCCACAATTCTGCTAATTCTCAACCGATATTTCAGATAGTTACATTTTTGGATAGCTGGCGACATTTCTAAGCTGATAGCAGTTCAACAACGTCGATTTTAGAATCTTTGTCGCTCTAATTTTTTCGGTGAAAATTGGAAAATTTTCAAAATTTTCTCAAATTGTTAAATTTTAGAATTTTGAAATTTCACTTGTATATTTGGATAGCTGACATCAATCCGATTCCAGTGATATAAGTTATGTTTCGAAATTCTGATTTTGATTTTGGTCGATTTTTGACGATTTTTGCGAGATTTAGTCAAAATTTGATAACTCAAAAACGGCTCCAGCGATTTTTCGGAAACTTAAGGAACATGAAGCCGAAGGAACAAACAAGTCCATGAACTATAAATGAAAATCCTCTAATCACCGGAAGTAGTCAAGAAAGGTATCCAAATTTGGACAAAATTGTCAAAAATTGATGCTTGTGCGTAAAATGCAATGTATTCATTGTTTGTTTACCGAGTAGTTCAATTATTATTTTGTTTGATAGCTAATAAAATTGTCTAACAGATGATACTATAGCGACAAGTTTCTATCAAAAATTGAAAAAGTTATTGGACTTTGAAATGTGACGTTTTTTACGATTTCGGGCAACTTTGGACGCATGTTTCTCGGAAACGCCGTCTACGATTTTTTTAAAACTTTGTCAATCGACAGTCTAATAGATGGTGTTTTGTGTGAAACCATTGTACAATTTCTCTAAATGTCATGAGTAGTCGAAAAATGAGACTGAAAATCCAAATTGTCGTATTTTTACGATTTGGACCATTTTTAGAGGTATTTTTCTCGAAAAGTCATCGTAATATTTATTTTAAAACTTGTTTTACGGAGAGTCTAATCTATAGTCTGATATATGAAACCATTGCGCCACAGTCCTAAATGTCAGGAATGGGAAAACAAAGGGATCGAAAATTGAAAACGGCATCTTTCATTGCAGTAAGAGTGTATACAATCTGTACGTATAACCAACGTATAACAAGCGTATAGAGCATACAGAGAGAGCTATTTTTCAAAGTGGCAATTTTTAAAATAAAGGCGTTTTACTGTGAACCAATATCTGTTACTGGTGCGTCTATGGTGAAAATAATTCATATTTGTAAATAACAGTTACTCCTGGAATTAATATTCCATGCTTTATGTCTACATGAAGTCATCCCTTTTAACCAGTTAAAATGAAGCTCCCCGCTGAAGCTTTTTATATAGAAGTCGCCTGTCTTCATAAATAATTCAAATTTCATGCTGATCATTTGTTGGTACTTTTGGTTAAAATCTGAGACTAAAAAGTCTATTGTTTTTGTCCCATTCGGAAAACTGGGTTTATTTTATTCAATTTACAATACGTGTATATCTCCGAAACTATAACAGATAAAGTTCTGTTTACTGTTTTTTTCATGTTTTAAACAGTTAGTAATTATTACTATTGCGAAAGTTGCCAAGAGACGGGAAGTGGTGTAAATCTTTAACGTGCACGGAAATTGAAAACAGGCTCTAATTATGTCAATTTCTAACGGATTTTTGAAAAAGTTATATTTTTGTACAGCTGGGAATATTGCAGATGTCATAACGACTGAATTGAGACCGGAAGTGGTGTAAATCTTTAACGTGCACGAAAGTTGAAAACAGGCTCTTATTATGTCAATTTCCAACGGAATTTTGAGATAGTTATATTTTTGTACAGCTAGGGTTATTGCGAATTCTACCAATCCAAGTTCATAATGTTGTAAATTGTTCAACTATATTTTTCACTTTACTTCTATCGTAATGTGCATGCACAGACAGTGTCAATATCTGAGTTGTTTAAGTGTGTGTGTGGGTGTGTGTGTGTGTGTTTTAAGGGGTGAGTGGTGGGCATTTTGTGCTGCCTTGGGTAAGGTGAAAGCCTTCAGCCTTGCAAGCAAGTCTAGTTAGGCTTTCACCATTGACAATGGTGAAAGGCTATTGTTATTACTAAGATTATTATTATTATTTTTTTTTTTATTCCACTTTGCCTATTTCTCAGCAACTATAAGAGATAGAGGTCTGAAGTTTGATTTTCTCTCGGGAAAGTGGTGTGCAGTTAGTGCTTAAATGTAAAATGAAATTTGTGCGCATAGCGGAAATACGTCAATTCTTTAACGTGCACGCAAATTGAAAATCGGCCATAACTCTGTTAATTCTCAATCGATTTTTCAGATATTTACATTTTTGAATAGCTGGTGACATTTCTGAATTGATAGCAGTTCATAAACGTCGAGTTTAGAAACTTTGTCGCTCTCATTTTTTCGGTGAAAATTGGAAAATTTTCAAATTTTTCTAAAATTTTTATTTTTGGGAACTTTGAAATTTGAGTTATATTTTTGGATAGCTGATGTCAATCCAATTCCAACAGTATCAGTTTTGATCTGAAATGTTAACTTTGATTTTTCCGTTTTTTTCGCATTTTGGTTAAATCGTAGAGTTCTTATTTTTTTAAAACTGCGCCTACGATTTTCCTGAAACTTCACGAATATGAAGTCGAAGAACCAGACCAGTGCATGGACTATAAATGAAAATCCTCTAATCACCGGAAGTAGTCAAGAAAGGTATCCAAAGTTGGACAAAATTGTGAAAAATTGGTGTATGTGCGTAAAATGCAATGTATCGATTGTTTCTTTACCGAGTAGTTAAATTATTATGTCGTTTTGATAGCCAAATGAATTGTCTATCAAATGATACTACAGCGACAAGTTTCTATCGAAAATTCAAAATGTTATAGGACTTTGAAATGTGACGTTTTTTACAATTTCGGGCAACTTTGGACGCATGTTTCTCGGAAACGCCGCCAACGAATTTTTTTTAAACTTTCTCAATCGACAGTCTAATAGGTGCTCTATTAGGTGAAACCATTGTACAGTTTCTCTAAATGTCATGAGTAGTCGAAAAACGAGATTGAAAACCCAAAATGTACGCATTTTTACAATTTGGAGTATTTTTATAGGTCTTTTTCTCGAAAAGTTCAGAAAATATTTTTTGGACACTTCTGTTACAGAGAGTCTTATCGCTGATGCTATGTATTACACCATTGTACAACAGTTCCAATTATTAGGAGTAGGAGAACAAAGGGGTCGAAAATTGAAAACGGCAGCTTTCATTTTTAAGCGAAATATGTAGTAAAGAGGGACAAAATCTGTACGTTTAACCAACGTATAAAGCCCATTCAATGGTTGTTTTTTTTCTTGCACAGTGACAATATTTGAACTAAAATTATTTCAACTAGTGTGTTTGCTTCTATCAAAAATAGTTGTTTGCTATTATTAGTCTTTGTTAAGCGTGCATTTATAGCATCGTGCATATTTTCATCCAATATCAAATACTACTGTACAATCTGTAACATTCCGATAACAGTCACTTTCCATAGCTTGAGAAGGTATAGCAACCATTCCCCTTGAGAAAATTCCTTTGTTCACACACGGTCTCATTATCTCTAGGCAAGTGCAATATTTATTTTTTTTATTGTAAATATGTTTATTCAGATAGTTCTATATATACACGAGTCATACATGAATAAACGAAAAATTAATAAGTGTATACTAAACATAATTTTACCAATACATGAAAGAGTGAGTTGATTAATTTAAAAACATATTTTTGGAAATTTTGTAGAGTTATGAACCGAATACTCAGGCACGATACTACTGCAATTTGATCACTATTTTGACTTGCTTATAAACAGCTCGAGCCGTCGATTTCTGTTGAGATGATTACGGGTATGAGATTTTTTTTTACAAAGAAGCAACACTATTAAATCAAAGACAACTTATTACACAGGGCAATCATATATTTCTGTTACAGGGTTACTAAACCCATATATTGGTTAGAAATAATCACTCATAGTTGACATAATTTTAGTTCAAATCCTGGCACTCATGTACATATGGCTGGATAAAATCTGTACGTATAACCAGCGTATAGCGCAAATATAGAGAGCTATTTTTCAAAGTGCAATATTTACAGTAAAGGTGTTTTACTGTGAACCAATATCTGTTACTAGCGCTTCTATTGTGAAAATAATTGTAAGAGTGGAATAAATCAGTACGTATAACCGACGTATAACCAGCGTATACATGTAGAGAATACAGAGAGAGGTATTTTTCAACATTGCAATTTTTGAAATATGGGTGTTTTACTGTGAACCAATTTTTGTTTCTAGTGTGTCTTTGGTGAAAATAATTCATATAAGTAAGTAACAGTTACTCCTGGAATTAATATCCTATGCTTTATGTCTATATGACGTCATCCCTTTTAACCAGTTAAAATAGAGCTCCCAGCTGAGGCTTTTTATATAGAAGTCGCCTGTCATTATGAATAATTCAAATTTCATGCTGATCATTTGTTGGGGTATTTGGTTGTTATCTGAGACTATAAAGTCTGTCTTTTTGTCCCATTCGGAAAACGGGTTTTTTTTAAATTCCATTTACAGTTCGTGTATATCCCCGAAACTAGAACAGATAGAGTTCTGTTTACTGTTTTTTCATGTTTTAAACAGTTAGTAATTATTACTATTGAGAAAGTTGCGAAGAGACGGGAAGTGGTGTAAATCTTTAACGTGCACGAAAATTGAAAACAGGCCCTAATTATGTCAATTTCCAACGGATTTTTGAAATTATTACAATTTTTGTAATTATTACAATTGCGAAAGTTGCGAAGAGACGGGAAGTTGTGTAAATCCTTAACGTGCACTAAAATTGAAAACAGGCCCTAATTATGTCAATTAACAACGGATTTTTGAAAAAGTTATACTTTTGTACAGCTAGGGATATTCCGGATGCCACAACGACCAAATTGACACAGGAAGTGGTGTAAATCTTTAATGTGCACGGAAATTGAAACAGGCTCTTATTATGTCTATTTTCAACGGATTTTTGAAAAGGTTATATTTTTGTACAGCTGGGGATATTGCGGAAGTCATAACGTCTGAATTGAGACCTGAAGTGATGTAAATCTTTAACGTGCACGAAAATTGAAAACAGGCCATAATTATGTCAATTCCTAACCGATTTTTGAGAAAGTTATATTTTTGTACAGCTAGGGATATTGCGGATGCCATAATGACCGAATTAAAAAAGGAAGTGGTGTAAATCTTTAACGTGCACGAAAATTGAAAACTAGCCCTAAGTATGTCAATTTCCAACCGATTTTGGAAAAAGTTATATTTTTGTACAGCTCGGGATATTGCGAATGCCATAACGACCAAATTGAGACCGGAAGTGTGTAAATCTTTAACGTGCACGAAAATTGGAAACATCCCTAAGTATGTCAATTCCCAACAGATTTTGTGAAAAGTTATATTTTTGTACAGCTGGGGATATTGCGAATGCCATAACGATAAAATTGAGACCGGAAGAGATGTAAATCTCTAACGTACACGAAAATTGAAAACATCCCTAAGTATGTCAATTCCCAACGAATTTTCAAAGAAGTTATATTTTTGTACAGCTTGGGATATTACGGATGCGATAACTGTCAACTCGTCAATCTTGTGGTCAAGGTGAAAGCCGTTCAGTCTTGCACGCAAGTCTAGTTAGGCTTTCACCATTGACAATGGTGAAAGGCTATTGTTATTACTAAGATTATTAGGCTTTCACCATTTGAAAATGGTGAAAGACTATTGTTATTACTAAGATTATTCTTCTTCTTATTATTATTATTTTTTATTGGGGGAAGCTAGATCTCAGGAAGTATAAGAGATAGAGGTCTGAAGTTTGATTTTCTCTCGTGAAACTGGGTGGTGGCTAGTGCTTAAATGTAAAACGAAATTTGTACGCATAGCGGAAATAACTGAAATCTTTAACGTGCACGCAAATTGAAAATCGGCCACAATTCTGCTAATTCTCAACCGATATTTCAGATAGTTACATTTTTGGATAGCTGGCGACATTTTTAAGCGGATAGCAGTTCTAAAACGTCGATTTTAGAAACTTTGTCGCTCTAATTTTTTCGGTGAAAATTGGAAAATTTTCTAAATTTTCTCAAATTGTTAAATTGTAGAATTTTGAAATTTAACTTGTATATTTGGATAGCTGACATCAATCCGATTCCAGTGATATAAGTTATGTTTAGAAATTCTGATTTTGATTTTGGTCGATTTTTGACGATTTTTGCGAGATTTAGTCAAAATTTGATAACTCAAAAACGGCTCCAGCGATTTTTCGGAAAGTTAAGGAATATGAAGCCGAAGGAACAAAGAAGTCCATGAACTATAAATTAAAATCCTCTAATCACCGGAAGTAGTCAAGAAAGGTATCCAAATTTGGACAAAATTGTCAAAAATTGATGCCTGTGCGTAAAATGCGATGTATTCATTGTTTGTTTATCGAGTAGTTCAATTATTATGTTGTTTGATAGCCCATTAAATTGTCTAACAGATGATACTATAGCGACAAGTTTCTATCCAAAATTGAAAAAGTTATTGGACTTTGAAATGTGACGTTTTTTACGATTTCGGGCAACTTTGGACGCATGTTTCTCGGAAACGCCGCCTACGATTTTTTTAAAACTTTGTCAATCGACAGTCTAATAGATGGTGTATTGTGTGAAACCATTGTACAATTTCTCTAAACGTCATGAGTAGTCGAAAAAAGAGATTGAAAATCCAAAACGTCATATTTTTACGATTTGGACCATTTTTAGAGGTATTTTTCTCGAAAAGTCATCGTAATATTTATTTTAAAACTTGTTTTACGGAGAGTCTAATCTGTAGTCTGATATATGAAACCATTGCGCCACAATCCTAAATGTCAGGAATGGGAAAACAAAGGGATCGAAAATTGAAAACGGCATCTTTCATTGCAGTAAGAGTGTATACAATCTGTACGTATAACCAACGTATAACAAGCGTAAAGAGCATACAGAGAAAGCTAATTTTCAAAGTGGCAATTTTTGAAATAAAGGTGTTTTACTGTGAACCAATGTCTGTTACTGTTGCGTCTATGGTGAAAATAATTCATATTAGTAAATAACAGTTACTCCTGGAATTAATATCCCATGCTTTATGTCTACATGACGTCATCCCTATTAACCAGTTAAAATTAAGCCGCCCGCTGAAGCTTTTTATATAGAAGTCGCCTTTTTTTATTTTTAATTTAAATTTCATGCTCATCATTTGCGGCTTTTGGTTAAAATCTGAGACTAAAAGGTCCAATTTTTTTTGTCCCATTCGGAAAACTGGGTTTATTTTATTCAATTTACAATACGTGTATATCTCCGAAACTATAACAGACAGAGTTCTGTTTACTGTTTTTTCATACAGTTAGTATTTATTACTATTGCGAAAGTTGCCAAGAGACTGGAAGTGGTGTAAATCTTTAACGTGCACAAAAATTGAAAACATGCTCTAATTATGTCAATTTCAAACGGATTTTTGAAAAAGTTATATTTTTGTACAGCTAGGAATATTGACACAATTCCCAACTGATTTTCGAAAAAGCTATATTTTTGTAGAGCCGGTGATATTGCGGGTGCGATAAAGGTCGCATTGCAATACCACGCCGTTCTCCTTTTTTACTAAAAATTGGAAAATGTACTGAAATTGTAATTTATTTTAGAATTTTTGAGTCTTTGATTGCGTATTTCGATTTCTGGCGTCTGTAGGATTCTACCAATCCAAGTTCATAATGTTGTAAATTGTTGAACTATATTTTTCACTTTACTTCTATCGTAATGCGCATGCACAGAAAGTGTCAATATCTGAGTTGTTTAAGTGTGTGTGTGTGTGTGGGTGTGTGTGTGTGTGTTTTAAGGGGTGAGTGGTGGGCATTTTGTGCTGCCTTGGGTAAGGTGAAAGCCTTCAGCCTTGCAAGCAAGTCTAGTTATTATTATTTTTTTTTTTATTCCACTTTGCCTATTTCTCAGCAACTATAAGAGATAGAGGTTTGAAGTTTGATTTTCTCTTGGGAAAGTGGTGTGCAGTTAGTGCTTAAATGTAAAATGAAATTTGTGCGCATAGCGGAAATACGTCAATTCTTTAACGTGCACGCAAATTGAAAATCGGCCATAACTCTGTTAATTCTCAATCGATTTTTCAGATATTTACATTTTTGAATAGCTGGTGACATTTCTGAATTGATAGCGGTTCAAAAACGTCGAGTTTAGAAACTTTGTCGCTCTCATTTTTTCGGTGAAAATTGGAAAATTTTCAAATTTTTCTAAAATTTTTATTTTTGGGAACTTTGAAATTTAAGTTATATTTTTGGATAGCTGATGTCAATCCAATTCCAACAGTATCAGTTTTGATCTGAAATGTTAACTTTGATTTTTCCCTTTTTTTCGCATTTTGGTTAAATCGTAGAGTTCTTATTTTTTTAGAACTGCGCCTACGATTTTCCTGAAACTTCACGAATATGAAGTCGAAGAACCAGACCAGTGCATGGACTATAAATGAAAATCCTCTAATCACCGGAAGTAGTCAAGAAAGGTATCCAAAGTTGGACAAAATTGTGAAAAATTGGTGTATGTGCGTAAAATGCAATGTATCGATTGTTTCTTTACCGAGTAGTTAAATTATTATGTCGTTTTGATAGCCAAATGAATTGTCTATCAAATGATACTACAGCGACAAGTTTCTATCGAAAATTTAAAATGTTATAGGACTTTGAAATGTGACGTTTTTTACAATTTCGGGCAACTTTGGACGCATGTTTCTCGGAAACGCCACCAACGAATTTTTTTTAAACTTTCTCAATCGACAGTCTAATAGGTGCTCTATTAGGTGAATCCATTGTACAGTTTCTCTAAATGTCATGAGTAGTCGAAAAACAACATTGAAAACCCAAAATGTACGCATTTTTACGATTTGGAGTATTTTTATAGGTCTTTTTCTCGAAAAGTTCAGAAAATATTTTTTGGACACTTCTGTTACAGAGAGTCTTATCGCTGATGCTATGTATTACACCATTGTACAACAGTTCCAATTATTAGGAGTAGGAGAACAAAGGGGTCGAAAATTGAAAACGGCAGCTTTCATTTTTAAGCGAAATATGTAGTAAAGAAGGACAAAATCTGTACGTTTAACCAACGTATAGAGCCCATTCAATGGTTGTTTTTTTTCTTGCACAGTGACAATATTTGAACTAAAATTATTTCAACTAGTGTGTTTGCTTCTATCAAAAATAGTTGTTTGCTATTATTAGTCTTTGTTAAGCGTGCAGTTATAGCATCGTGCATATTTTCATCCAATATCAAATACTACTGTACAATCTGTAACATTCCGATAACAGTCACTTTCCATAGCTTGAGAAGGTATAGCAACCATTCTCCTTGAGAAAATTCCTTTGTTCACACACGGTCTCATTATCTCTAGGCAAGTGCAATATACTGCAATTTGATCACTATTTTGACTTGCTTATAAACAGCTCGAGCCGTCGAATTCTGTTGAGATGATTACGGGTATGAGATTTTTTTTTTTACAAAGAAGCAACACTATTAACTCAAAGACAACTTATTACACAGGGCAATCATATATTTCTGTTACAGGGTTACTAAACCCATATATTGGTTAGAAATAATCACTCATAGTTGACATAATTTTAGTTCAAATCCTGGCACTCATGTACATATGGCTGGATAAAATCTGTACGTATTACCAACGTATAGCGCAAATATAGAGAGCTATTTTTCAAAGTGCAATATTTACAGTAAAGGTGTTTTACTGTGAACCAATATCTGTTACTAGCGCTTCTATTGTGAAAATAATTGTAAGAGTGGAATAAATCAGTACGTATAACCGACGTATAACCAGCGTATACATGTAGAGAATACAGAGAGAGGTATTTTTCAACATTGCAATTTTTGAAATATGGGTGTTTTACTGTGAACCAATTTTTGTTTCTAGTGTGTCTTTGGTGAAAATAATTCATATAAGTAAGTAACAGTTACTCCTGGAATTAATATCCTATGCTTTATGTCTATATGACGTCATCCCTTTTAACCAGTTAAAATAAAGCTCCCAGCTGAGGCTTTTTATATAGAAGTCGCCTGTCATTATGAATAATTCAAATTTCATGCTGATCATTTGTTGGGGTATCTGTTGTTATCTGAGACTATAAAGTCTGTCTTTTTGTCCCATTCGGAAAACGGGGTTTTTTTTTAATTCCATTTACAGTTCGTGTATATCCCCGAAACTAGAACAGATAGAGTTCTGTTTACTGTTTTTTCTTGTTTTAAACAGTTAGTAATTATTACTATTGAGAAAGTTGCGAAGAGACGGGAAGTGGTGTAAATCTTTAACGTGCACGAAAATTGAAAACAGGCCCTAATTATGTCAATTTCCAACGGATTTTTGAAATTATTACAATTTTTGTAATTATTACAATTGCGAAAGTTGCGAAGAGACGGGAAGTTGTGTAAATCCTTAACGTGCACTAAAATTGAAAACAGGCCCTAATTATGTCAATTAACAACGTATTTTTGAAAAAGTTATACTTTTGTACAGCTGGGGATATTCCGGATGCCACAACGACCAAATTGACACAGGAAGTGGTGTAAATCTTTAATGTGCACGAAAATTGAAACAGGCTCTTATTATGTCTATTTTCAACGGATTTTTGAAAAGGTTATATTTTTGTACAGCTGGGGATATTGCGGAAGTCATAACGTCTGAATTGAGACCTGAAGTGATGTAAATCTTTAACGTGCACGAAAATTGAAAACAGGCCATAATTATGTCAATTCCTAACCGATTTTTGAGAAAGTTATATTTTTGTACAGCTAGGGATATTGCGGATGCCATAACGACCGAATTAAAAAAGGAAGTGGTGTAAATCTTTAACGTGCACGAAAATTGAAAACTAGCCCTAAGTATGTCAATTTCCAACCGATTTTGGAAAAAGTTATATTTTTGTACAGCTGGGGATATTGCGAATGCCATAACGACCAAATTGAGACCGGAAGTGTGTAAATCTTTAACGTGCACGAAAATTGGAAACATCCCTAAGTATGTCAATTCCCAACAGATTTTGTAAAAAGTTATATTTTTGTACAGCTGGGGATATTGCGAATGCCATAACGATAAAATTGAGACCGGGAGAGATGTAAATCTCTAACGTACACGAAAATTGAAAACATCCCTAAGTATGTCAATTCCCAACCGATTTTCAAAGAAGTTATATTTTTGTACAGCTTGGGATATTACGGATGCGATAACTGTCAACTCGTCAATCTTGTGGTCAAGGTGAAAGCCGTTCAGTCTTGCACGCAAGTCTAGTTAGGCTTTCACCATTGAAAATGGTGAAAGGCTATTGTTATTACTAAGATTAATATTATTATTATTATAATTCTTTATTGGGGGAAGCTAGATCTCAGTAACTATAAGAGATAGAGGTTTGAAATTTGATTTTCTATCGTAAAAGTAGGGTGCAGCTACTGCTTAAAGCTATTTCGAAATTTGTGCGTAAAGCGGAAATGCTTCAAATCTTTAACGTGCACGCAAATTGAAAATCGGCAATAATTCTTAACTAATTTTTCAGATATTTACATTTTTGGATACCTGGAGACATTTCGTAGCAGAAAGCAGTTCAAAACTGTCGATTTTAGAAACTTTGTCGCTCTCATTTTTTCGTTGAAAATTGGAAATTTTCAATTTTTTTTCTAAAAGTGTTATTTTTTAAAGTTTTGAAATTTGACTTATATTTTTGGATAGCTGACATCAATCCGATTCCAACAATATCAGTTTTGTTCTGAAATGTTAACTTTGATTTTTCACTTTTTTTCGCATTTTGGTCAAATCGTAGAGTTCTTATTTTTTTTAAACGGCTCCAACGATTTTTCTAACACTTCAGAAATATATAGTCGAAAGCCCAAACAAGTCCATGAACTATAAATGAAAATCCTCTGATCACCGGAAGTAGTCAAGAAAGGTATCCAAAGTTGGACAAAATTGTAAAAAATGTGTGTCTGTGCGTAAAATGCAATGTTTCGATTGGTTCTTTACCGAGTAGTTAAATTATTATGTCGTTTGATAACCAATTGAATTGTCTATCAGATGATACTACAGTGACAAGTTTCTATCAAAAATGTGACGTTTTTTACGATTTCGGGCAACTTTGTACGCATGTTTCTCGGAAACGCCGTCTACGATTTTTTTAAAACTTTGTCAATCGACAGTTTAATAGATGGTGTTTTGTGTGAAACCATTGTACAATTTCTCTAAATGTCATGAGTAGTCGAAAAACGAGAATGAAAATCCAAATTGTCGTATTTTTACGATTTGGACCATTTTTAGAGGTATTTTTCTCGAAAAGTCATCGTCATATTTATTTTAAAACTTGTTTTACGGAGAGTCTAATCTGTAGTCTGATATATGAAACCATTGCGCCACAGTCCTAAATGTCAGGAATGGGAAAACAAAGGGATCGAAAATTGAAAACGGCATCTTTCATTGCAATAAGAGTGTATACAATCTGTACGTATAACCAACGTATAACAAGCGTATAGAGCATACAGAGAGAGCTATTTTTCAAAGTGTCAAATTTTCAAATAAAGGTGTTTTACTGTGAGCCAATATCTGTTACTGGTGCGTCTATGGTAAAAATAATTCATATTAGTAAATAACAGTTACTCCTGGAATTAATATCCCATGCTTTATGTCTACATGAAGTCATCCCTTTTAACCAGCTAAAATAAAGCTCCCCGCTGAAGCTTTTTATATAGAAGTAGCCTGTCTTTAAGAATAATCCAATTTTCATGCTGATCACTTGTTACAAGAAAAAAAAAATTTGTTGGGGCTTTTGGTTAAAATCTGAGACTAAAAAGTCTATTTTTTTGTCCCATTCGGAAAACTGGGTTTATTGTATTCAATTTACAATACGTGTATATCTCCGAAACTATAACAGATAGAGTTCTGTTTACTGTTTTTTCATGTTTTAAACAGTTGGTAATTATCACTATTGCGAAAGTTGCCAAGAGAAGGGAAGTGGTGTAAATCTTTAACGTGCACGAAAATTGAAAACAGGCTCTAATTATGTCAATTTCCAACGGATTTTTGAAAAAGTAATATTTTTGTACAGCTGGGGATATTGCGGATGTAATAACGACTGAATTGAGACCGGAAGTGGTGTAAATCTTTAACGTGCACGAAGATTGAAAACAGGCCATAATTATGTCAATTCCTAACCGATTTTTGAGAAAATTATATTTTTGTACAGCTAGGGATATTGCGGATGCCAAATTGACACAGGAAGTGGTGTAAATCTTTAATGTGCACGAAAATTGAAACAGGCTCTTATTATGTCTATTTTCAACGGATTTTTGAAAAGGTTATATTTTTGTACAGCTGGGGATATTGCGGAAGTCATAACGTCTGAATTGAGACCTGAAGTGATGTAAATCTTTAACGTGCACGAAAATTGAAAACAGGCCATAATTATGTCAATTCCTAACCGATTTTTGAGAAAGTTATATTTTTGTACAGCTAGGGATATTGCGGATGCCATAACGACCGAATTAAAAAAGGAAGTGGTGTAAATCTTTAACGTGCACGAAAATTGAAAACTAGCCCTAAGTATGTCAATTTCCAACCGATTTTGGAAAAAGTTATATTTTTGTACAGCTGGGGATATTGCGAATGCCATAACGACCAAATTGAGACCGGAAGTGTGTAAATCTTTAACGTGCACGAAAATTGGAAACATCCCTAAGTATGTCAATTCCCAACAGATTTTGTAAAAAGTTATATTTTTGTACAGCTGGGGATATTGCGAATGCCATAACGATAAAATTGAGACCGGGAGAGATGTAAATCTCTAACGTACACGAAAATTGAAAACATCCCTAAGTATGTCAATTCCCAACCGATTTTCAAAGAAGTTATATTTTTGTACAGCTTGGGATATTACGGATGCGATAACTGTCAACTCGTCAATCTTGTGGTCAAGGTGAAAGCCGTTCAGTCTTGCACGCAAGTCTAGTTAGGCTTTCACCATTGAAAATGGTGAAAGGCTATTGTTATTACTAAGATTAATATTATTATTATTATAATTCTTTATTGGGGGAAGCTAGATCTCAGTAACTATAAGAGATAGAGGTTTGAAATTTGATTTTCTATCGTAAAAGTAGGGTGCAGCTACTGCTTAAAGCTATTTCGAAATTTGTGCGTAAAGCGGAAATGCTTCAAATCTTTAACGTGCACGCAAATTGAAAATCGGCAATAATTCTTAACTAATTTTTCAGATATTTACATTTTTGGATACCTGGAGACATTTCGTAGCAGAAAGCAGTTCAAAACTGTCGATTTTAGAAACTTTGTCGCTCTCATTTTTTCGTTGAAAATTGGAAATTTTCAATTTTTTTTCTAAAAGTGTTATTTTTTAAAGTTTTGAAATTTGACTTATATTTTTGGATAGCTGACATCAATCCGATTCCAACAATATCAGTTTTGTTCTGAAATGTTAACTTTGATTTTTCACTTTTTTTCGCATTTTGGTCAAATCGTAGAGTTCTTATTTTTTTTAAACGGCTCCAACGATTTTTCTAACACTTCAGAAATATATAGTCGAAAGCCCAAACAAGTCCATGAACTATAAATGAAAATCCTCTGATCACCGGAAGTAGTCAAGAAAGGTATCCAAAGTTGGACAAAATTGTAAAAAATGTGTGTCTGTGCGTAAAATGCAATGTTTCGATTGGTTCTTTACCGAGTAGTTAAATTATTATGTCGTTTGATAACCAATTGAATTGTCTATCAGATGATACTACAGTGACAAGTTTCTATCAAAAATGTGACGTTTTTTACGATTTCGGGCAACTTTGTACGCATGTTTCTCGGAAACGCCGTCTACGATTTTTTTAAAACTTTGTCAATCGACAGTTTAATAGATGGTGTTTTGTGTGAAACCATTGTACAATTTCTCTAAATGTCATGAGTAGTCGAAAAACGAGAATGAAAATCCAAATTGTCGTATTTTTACGATTTGGACCATTTTTAGAGGTATTTTTCTCGAAAAGTCATCGTCATATTTATTTTAAAACTTGTTTTACGGAGAGTCTAATCTGTAGTCTGATATATGAAACCATTGCGCCACAGTCCTAAATGTCAGGAATGGGAAAACAAAGGGATCGAAAATTGAAAACGGCATCTTTCATTGCAATAAGAGTGTATACAATCTGTACGTATAACCAACGTATAACAAGCGTATAGAGCATACAGAGAGAGCTATTTTTCAAAGTGTCAAATTTTCAAATAAAGGTGTTTTACTGTGAGCCAATATCTGTTACTGGTGCGTCTATGGTAAAAATAATTCATATTAGTAAATAACAGTTACTCCTGGAATTAATATCCCATGCTTTATGTCTACATGAAGTCATCCCTTTTAACCAGCTAAAATAAAGCTCCCCGCTGAAGCTTTTTATATAGAAGTAGCCTGTCTTTAAGAATAATCCAATTTTCATGCTGATCACTTGTTACAAGAAAAAAAAAATTTGTTGGGGCTTTTGGTTAAAATCTGAGACTAAAAAGTCTATTTTTTTGTCCCATTCGGAAAACTGGGTTTATTGTATTCAATTTACAATACGTGTATATCTCCGAAACTATAACAGATAGAGTTCTGTTTACTGTTTTTTCATGTTTTAAACAGTTGGTAATTATCACTATTGCGAAAGTTGCCAAGAGAAGGGAAGTGGTGTAAATCTTTAACGTGCACGAAAATTGAAAACAGGCTCTAATTATGTCAATTTCCAACGGATTTTTGAAAAAGTAATATTTTTGTACAGCTGGGGATATTGCGGATGTAATAACGACTGAATTGAGACCGGAAGTGGTGTAAATCTTTAACGTGCACGAAGATTGAAAACAGGCCATAATTATGTCAATTCCTAACCGATTTTTGAGAAAATTATATTTTTGTACAGCTAGGGATATTGCGGATGCCAAATTGACACAGGAAGTGGTGTAAATCTTTAATGTGCACGAAAATTGAAACAGGCTCTTATTATGTCTATTTTCAACGGATTTTTGAAAAGGTTATATTTTTGTACAGCTGGGGATATTGCGGAAGTCATAACGTCTGAATTGAGACCTGAAGTGATGTAAATCTTTAACGTGCACGAAAATTGAAAACAGGCCATAATTATGTCAATTCCTAACCGATTTTTGAGAAAGTTATATTTTTGTACAGCTAGGGATATTGCGGATGCCATAACGACCGAATTGAAAAAGGAAGTGGTGTAAATCATTAACGTGCACGAAATTTGAAAACCGGCCCTAAGTATCTCAATTCCCAACCGATTTTGAAAAAAGTTATATTTTTGTACAGCTGGGGATATTGCGAATGTCATAACGACCAAATTGAGACCGGAAGTGTGTAAATCTTTAACGTGCACGAAAATTAAAAAAAATCCCTAAGTATGTCAATTCCCAACAGATTTTTTAGAAAGTTATATTGTTGTACAGCTGGGGATATTGCCGATGCCATAAGACCGAATTGAGACCGGAAGTGATGTAAATCTTTAACGTACACAAAAATTGAAAACATCCCTAAGTATGTCAATTCCCAACCGATTTTCAAAAAAGTTATATTTTTGTACAGCTTGGGATATTACTGATGCGATAACTGTCAACTCGTCAATCTTGTGGTCAAGGTGAAAGCCGTTCAGTCTTGCACGCAAGTCTAGTTAGGCTTTCACCATTGAAAATGGTGAAAGGCTATTGTTATTACTAAGATTAATATTATTATTATAATTCTTTATTGGGGGAAGCTAGATCTCAGCAACTATAAGAGATAGAGGTTTGAAATTTGATTTTCTATCGTAAAAGTGGTGTGCAGCTACTGCTTAAAGCTATTTCGAAATTTGTGCGTAAAGCAGAAATGCTTCAAATCTTTAACGTGCACTCAAATTGAAAATCGGCAATAATTCTGTTAATTCTTAACCGATTTTTCAGATATTTACATTTTTAGATACCTTGAGACATTTCCGAACAGATAGCAGTTCAAAATTGTCGATTTTAGAAACTTTGTCGCTCTCATTTTTTCGTTGAAAATTGGAAAATTTTCAAAATATTTCTAAAAGTGTTATTTTTTAAAATTTTGAAATTTGACTTATATTTTTGGATAGCTGACATCAATCCGATTCCAACAATATCAGTTTTGTTCTGAAATGTTAACTTTGATTTTTCACTTTTTTTCGCATTTTGGTCAAATCGTAGAGTTCTTATTTTTTTTAAACGGCTCCAACGATTTTTCTAAAACTTCAGAAATATATAGTCGAAAGCCCAAACAAGTCCATGAACTATAAATGAAAATCCTCTGATCACCGGAAGTAGTCAAGAAAGGTATCCAAATTTGGACAAAATTGTCAAAAATTGATGCCTGTGCGTAAAATGCGATGTATTCATTGTTTGTTTACCGAGTAGTTCAATTATTATGTTGTTTGATAGCCAATTAAATTGTCTAACAGATGATACTATAGCGACAAGTTTCTATCCAAAATTGAAAAAGTTATTGGACTTTGAAATGTGACGTTTTTTACGATTTCGGGCAACTTTGGGCGCATGTTTCTCGGAAACGCCGCCTACGATTTTTTTTAAACTTTGTCAATCGACAGTCTAATAGATGGTGTATTGTGTGAAACCATTGTACAATTTCTCTAAACGTCATGAGTAGTCGAAAAACGAGATTGAAAATCCAAAACGTCATATTTTTACGATTTGGACCATTTTTAGAGGTATTTTTCTCGAAAAGTCATCGTAATATTTATTTTAAAACTTGTTTTACGGAGACTCTAATCTGTAGTCTGATATATGAAACCATTGCCCACTGTCCTTAATATCAGGGATGGGAAAACAAAGGGATCGAAAATTGAAAACGGCATCTTTCATTGCAGTAAGAGTGGATACAATCTGTACGTATAACCAACGTATAACGAGCGTATAGAGCACACAGAGAGAGCTATTTTTAAATTGGCATTTTTTGAAATAAAGGTGTTTTACTGGGAACCAATATCTGTTACTGGTACGTATATGGTGAAAATAATTCAAATTAGTAAATAACAGTTATTCCTGGAACTAATATCCAATGATTTATGTCTGCATTACGTCATCCCTTTTAACCAGTTTAAATAAAGCTCCCCGCTGAAGTTTTTTATAAGGAAGTCGCCTGCCTTTATGAATAATGCAAATTTCATGCTAATAAGTTTTTTGGGTTGTTATCTGAGACTAAAAAGAATGCTTTTATGTGCCATTCGGAAAACTGTTTTTTTTAAATTCCATTTACAATTCATGTAGATCTCCGAAACCATAACAGATAGAGTTTTGAATACTGATTTTTCCATGTTTTAAACAGTTAGTATCTATAACTATTACGAATGTTGTGAAGAGACCGGAATTGGTGTAAATCTTTAACGTGCACGAAAATTGAAAACAGGCCCTAATTATGTCTATTTCTAACCGATTTTCGAAAAAGTAATATTTTTGTACAGCTGGGAATATTGGGGATATGATAAAAGTCGCATTGAGATACCACGCCGTTCGTTTATTTTCTTGACAATTTGGAAATGTACTAAAATTGTAATTTCTTGGAATTTTTGAGTTTTTGATTGCGTATTTAGATTTCCGGCGTCTGTCCGATTCTACCTATCCAAGCTCACTATGTTCTGAATTGGGATAACATGTCGATCTCAATTTTTCTTCAAAATTGCAAAATTGACTAAAATTGTTATTTTTTCGAATTTTGAGTTTTCGATTACATTTTTGGATTGTAGGCGTCTGTTCGATTCTACCGATCTAGAATTATCATGATGTGAATTTTTCAACTCTATTTTTTATTTCCCTTCTATGCGCGTGCAAAGAACGTGTCAATATTTGAGTTATGCAACTGTGTGTTTTTTGGGGGTGGGGGGAGTAGTGGGTTTAGTCTTAGAAACTGTAAAAAGTTCTGAATAATGATGTTTTCCCATGTAAATTGTTTTTACAAATAACAGGATGCAATGCACCAGGTATTGAAATGAAATAAAACGGGGTTTAACGTCTTACTGTTCTGCTCCTAAAATGGGCTAATGGAAGATCTTCAACCGCCAAGGGATCTTTTACGTGCCAATGTGTACGCGGGACCACGGTATTTGTCCTATCCGAACGACTAGACAGCTGCCCGACAGGCCCTCCGTCCTGCATCACTGACAAGGGGGAACGACGACAGAAAATTCACTGACTTTGACCCTCAATTAGAGAGACATGGGGTTTAACGTTCACTCGACACAAACTAGGTCATTCGGGACTAACATATTGCACGCAGGGGTCTTTAGCAGTGGGAGGGAACCGGAGTACCTGTAGAAAACTCATGAGGTTGTACAAACGAACCTATATCTATCTATGAAGTATACGTATATATTCACTTAATAAAGAGAGGGAGAGATGTGGATATTTAATGTCCACTGATACAAACTAAGAAATTTGGAGACTAACATGGTTAAATTTTATTTCAATGATTCACTTTTACGTTGGGGCCTTTATCACTGGGAGGTGGGACAGACTACGCTACTTCTTATCACTTACAAGCAGGAAATTGAAACCACGCTACTTGACTCAATGACAAGCTTTATGATACACCGCGCACGCGTTAACCATTAGATCTTTCTAACCTGGTGGTCCCGTGTTAGATCGCTGCACGGGATTTTACGGAGTAGTTCAACCTTGTTAGTGGTGCAGGACAGACAGAGGGACTGGCAAGGGACAATGTGTAGTTTTTCGGATGGGACAAAAAAAACCCCGAGATCCCGTGTAACCATTGGCGTAAAGGTGAAAAATCACTTGGCAATTGTATTTGATGTAGCACACTAAGTTGTATTGCCGTGTTCATTACCTCAGTCGGAGCATAACAGTAGGAAGTTCAAAACCATTTCGTTCCAATTTTTACTGCATAAATATAATGAGATTCCCATTATCATGAACAATTAACAGCTCAATGCAAACAATAAATATTAATATTTATTCAGCGTCAACTACCAATTTGAACGTTTCTGTCTGGGCTACAGCTGATGTTGCAAGTCGAATAGCAATTCTGGCGCTGGACCATCATATTTACACATGGCTACACAGTGGAAACAAGTAGGAGCCATAGAAAAGTTATGCTATATTCAATGAAGCTAGTATTCTGTAATTCTTATTATACTTGACCAATTTACGTTAAGATATATTGTTGGTGTGGTTATTAAAGAACAAATCAAATTAAATGTGGTAATTTTTATTACCTGTAGATAAATACAAAATAATGTAATGAAGGCTGAATGGGGGTTACAGTTAATAATAATGTATCTTTAAACCAATGACACATTATAAACATAAAAAAAATATTCTTATAAAACAATACTATTGGTAAGAAGTTAATAAAATTCAGAAATACTCTAATTAGGACTGACTTTCTTTACTATAATAGGTACTTCATGATAATTTATAAGTTATATTAAAAAGTAATTGACAGGATGGCTTAATTACTAAAAAGGTCATAACTGCCATTGTCAACTTGGATGACATTTATATAATATTTAAATATAAATCATGGGATAAACATCTGGAGGTGGCGATAACTAGCATGATATATATATATATATATAGAGGCATACTACACTTATCTGAGGATACCACATTACATCAGTTTACACTTGAAATGCATCTTGTAGCTGTATTGAATGAATGAATGAAATGGGGTTTAACGTCCTACTCTTGTAGCTGTAACTGACAGCTTATTAAAGCTAAACATATTGAAACTAAGCATATTTATAACCAGTTATTTAAAGATACATTATGGACAAGCTGACAGTTCTAAGTATAATAGTTTAAAACTAGATAATGTAAAGGGGATATGCTGAAAATTTCAGTCAAATTGATCCAATCTGAATATAGATATAAGCAACTGACTTTATAGGTCAAGCGCAATCATCATTACTAAAGTCAGTAGATACAGAATGGATTTAAATCCAATGAAAATCCGATACATAAGATGTCATCGAAAATTGATTACGGTATGTTATGTTAATTAATATTTAATTTACAGTTTATATAACATTTCACTCATTAATAAAAAGACCTGCAATAGGCAGATTTATCTCATGTATAATGTGTTTAACAAAATATTGAAACATATTTGATATAATAAACATATATTTGAATACATTTACACTTATATTAAACAGGACAATTAAATCAATGCCATTGGTAACTTTGATTAAGTTATAGCATAAAAGTCTGGAAGTAGTAAAAACAGGCATGATATTACATTTGTCTGAAGATATCATATTGCATAAGTTTACACTTTAATATATATTTAGTAGCATATTGATAACTATGATATAAGTAAACCAGTTATTGAAACATATTTGATATAATAAAGATTTGAATAAAATATTTACAATAATATCAATACATACAACAATTAAATATTTCAATGCATAAACATTAATAATATTATATAACCACCCATGGTCAAAACAAGTGAATATCACTGAATATCTCCATTACTGAAATGAAATGAAGTTTAAGGTCCTGTTATCTTCATTATTCAATGGTAAACAACTAGTTGCTTTTACGTATATTTACTAAAAGTAATATGCTGCAGGCGTGAAAACATCATTTGCTAATTGTCATTAAGTTAGTAATTAATGACAGGCCATTGTTTGAAAGTTTTAGATTTGTTTAACCTAAATCACTATAAACTTCTAAAGGTAGAAATAACTGTCATGATATATATATATATAATTGAAATTAAAATATTGAGGAAAGAAGCACAGCATTACGCCACATAGTACTGTGTTTCTTTCCTCAATATTTTAATTTCAATAAATAAAAGCGAAGAGCGAATCATCAATTAGAATTTTTAATAATATATATAAAAACTAAATTAAAGAAAGGCACCAAAATATTTTGGTGTCTTTCTTAAAAGATACATCAAGTAAGATTTAGATAAAGAGCTAGCCATTCTTGCTATAGAAGTTTGAAAATAAATGATGTAAAAAACAAATAATTTGAAAATTTCATTTAAATAACTCTATTGTGAGCGAAGATATTAGCCTTTGAAGGTTTGACAAGACATGTGCAATAATTGCAACCACCTCACTGGTTGTTCAAAGCTAAGTCTCGCTCCTCAATTTTTGAATTATATCTAAATATGGCTGAACCATTCTTATCTAATTAATACTAGAGAAATACGTTGCCATCGACAGTTGATTAATGTCGTATTAAAATTTTAGAAAACATTTAAGGCTAAAACAAACACCTGCAATAGGCAGATTGAACTCTTGCATAATGTATGTTTAATTAAGTTTATATATATATCATGTTCCTGTGCAACGGATACTGTCTTATAACTATTATCCGTTGCTTTCACAGCCGACTATTCTCGTCACTAATTTTGATTGGTCGAGGGGATATTCCAGTAGCCATTGAGATTCCTTGAAACTAAATTTTCCGCGAAATATTCGAATAACCAGACGCTTGATCTCCAGTAGAAACCCCTATTTATGTTAATCGAGTCACAAAGGTCAAAGGGGACAAAGGGCAAGGCTGTCAACATTCCATCATCGAGGCCGATCGTATCACGTTTTGTCGAATATTGGAATTATTGGAGTAAAAAACCGACGATTGTTATTTTCCCGGCTTTTTTAATATGTATATATATATAGTAGAATAGTTAATTAAAGCTGCTCTTTGGTAATATATAATTGAAATTAAAGATGGGAAAATAAAAATAAAACTGTACATTTGTATAGGTAAAGACAACTCAGGAGAAGACATCAATCTTATCTTGTAATAAATACAAGATAAATTTGATGTCTGCAACTGAGTTTAAGATGATATTATCAAATAAATTAACAGTTTCTTCAATCAATTTAGCAAATTATAAAATAACATACAATACATATTTTTACAATGTCAATAAATATAAATCTGTTTTTAGCAAATTCTGCAATAAATTCAATATATAAAGGGAGACAATTAACAGAATATATAAAGACTCATTATTCTGAAGTATTTTTGAGTCCATTCATTATCAGTGATCTAATCCCATTCTGGTACATTCATTGTAACTGAAGTAGGTTGATACAATGATATATTTTATAGATCATTTTTTAGAAAATGTCCAAGATTACTATTAAAGGTAGGTAATAATTGTTTAAATCAATTTCTCATCAGTCATTTAATCCTATTCTGATACATTCGTGGTTGCTGAAATAGGTTGAAACAAATTTCAAGTGAACTTTACTCTGATCTAAACATTTAACAAACACCAAATCTAGCAGACTTCCACCAGTCGTTGTTTCAAAATCCACAAGTTGCGTAAAACCATTCTCTGACATACATCTTGCAATGGTTGAATTTTCATCCAAAAGGTTCTGATTGAAGTCACCCAATCATATCACCACCATAGTTTTCTAACTGTCAAAAAAAATTGTAAATTACGATATGATTTATAACCTATCTACAATTTTTTTAATAAATACAAAATAAAACAATGAACTATAGAATAAATAAAACAAACTCCAAGCATATCTTTACAATTAATTCAAATTAAATATGTTATAAATTAAGTAGACAGTATATAATATACGTTCACACTTTTTGCTACAGAAAGTGTAGTACAACATAACTGTATAATTCCTGTAATAAAATTACAGTAAAATTTTATTACATACAAATACAATTTTTATAATAAATAAAATAAAATTACAGTATGGAATATATTACATACCATTACAATTTCTGTAATAAATATAGTTGATCATAATACAATTTCTGTAATAAAGCTAAACTTGATGTCTGTTTCGGAGTTCAAGATGAAACTATCAAAGGGAGGTAATTGTCCACTTGTTTCAATGTATATCTTCACAATTTCTGTAATAAATTTAGACAAATTATAGTATAGCATAAAATAGCCTACATATATGTACAATTTCTTAAATCAATTTAACAAATTATAAAATAGCACACAATACATATATTTACAATGTCAATAAATATAAATCTGTTTTTAGCAAATTCTGCAATAAATTCAATATAAAAAGGGAGACAATTAACAGAATATATAAAGACTCATTATCCGGAAGTATTTTCGAGTCAATTCAATTTCAGCGATCTAATCCCATTCTGGTACATTCATTGTAACTGAAGTAGGTTGATACAATATCTTTTATAGATGATCTTTTAGAAGATCTCTAAGATTACTATTAAAGGGAGGTAATGAGCACACATTGTACAGACTAATAATTGTTTGAATCAATTTCTCATTAGTCATCTAATCCTATTCTGATACATTCATGGTAGCTGAAATAGGTTGAAACAAGTTTCAAATGAACTTTACTCTGAACTAAACATTTAACAAACACTAAATCTAGCAGACTTCCACCCATTGTTGTTTCAAAATTCACAAGTTGCGTAAAACCATTCTCTGACATACATCTTGCAATGGTTGAATTTCCATCAAAAAGGTTCTGATTGAAGTCACCCATTACAATCATATCTCCACCATAGTTTTCTAACTCTGTCAATAAAATCTGTAAATTACGAATGAATAAATCTGCTTTATAACAGCTAGGTCTGTAAATAACAACAACAGTAAGATTAATATCAGGTATACTAAATACAACATGTTCTATATTAAAGGTACCTAATCTATGTATATTACAATGTCTCTTATTGCTACAATAAATACCAACGCCACCATTTTTCATCGATTTTATTCTGTCATATATATTAGAGTTATCATAACATGTATGTCTAGGTTGATTAAATAATGTATAGCCCTCGAGTTTAAAGTTTCTACATTCTGCTATTTGGGAGATCCACGTTTCTGTTAAACAGATAAAGTCAGCCTGGGTAAATCTATAATCATTCTTCATGTCTTCATAATGTTGCATTAATCCCTCTACATTAAACAGCAATATTTCAGTATTTCTACGATTTTCTACCTGAGGTTCTAAATATAATGGCATCTTATTGATTGATTCTTCAATTCGGGGATCACAATATATTACCTTTTCATCAAAGTCTCTAATAATTAAACCCTCTAAAGATGTGACTCGGCTCAAAGCCACGTACGCTTGCCCTGGTGAAAATATTTTCTTTAGTGATACAACTGCAGAACTGAGACTCAAACCTTGTACTTTATGCACCGTTGTACTATAGCTAAGTTTAAGTGGAAATTGTCGTCTGATGTCGCCACGGTAATTGACTTTTTCTTCTTGTATCTCAATGGGAGTACTGCCTTCTGGTATATTATCATTTGATCTTTTATTTTCTCTACGTAAAATAGCCCCGACTCTTTCGTCATCAAATTTAACGTATATTGTTTTAGGTTTATCATTATCCATTGTGATATAAGTTACTTTACCAAAAGCACCATTAGTAAGACCATCACTAACATTCAAATTCTTAATTAACATAACTCTTGCATCAATACCAATTATTAATATGTCAGGTAAACTAGAATCTACTTTACCAGCCAGAGGTTTCTC
The DNA here is from genome assembly GCA_917208275.1 of Patella pellucida. Classification (NCBI taxonomy): domain Eukaryota; kingdom Metazoa; phylum Mollusca; class Gastropoda; family Patellidae; genus Patella; species Patella pellucida. The sequence continues at coordinate 47,055,417 of OU795037.1, read as the reverse complement.
CAATTTCTTCATTTTACCTGTTCTAGCATCTTTTGAATAATCGTTTGCTGCAATGGTTATGGTATCTGGACATTTACTGTGTAAGAATTTTACATTTATTTCATTTACCTGCTTATTTGTAGAAACTATATGCACTGCATCAGATTCTAAACCTGTAACCCTACTACTGAACAAAGCAATATCATCTACAGACATTTCATCAGAGTTCTTTTTTGTGCGTATTCTATTTAGTGCTTGCGCAAATGTCAAATCATCTCTCTGTCTCATTATTTCGGTGAGTTGAACAAGTTTAAAATTATCTTGCCATAGATTAACCATTTCATTATCATTGTACAGAGCTCTGCCTTTCACCGGCGGTAACTGGTAAAAATCTCCAACTGCTATAATAGAAACATTACCAAATAAAACATGATCAGGTGTTTGTTTGATTTGTCTTAATCTACCGTGTATGTAACATAATAGTTTATGATCAACCATAGATATTTCATCAATTATCAGAATTTCTAGATTACCTAATTTAGATCTGAGTGTGTTTATTTTATCGGAGGACAATCCTATGTAAGGCAACTTAAAATGGATGGGAATACTAAAAAAAGCATGGATGGTACTTGTACCTGATGAAATGTTAAACGCCGAAACCCCTGTCGGACAGATTATTGCAACTGTTGTGTCATCCGGACTGTCACTAATTCTGGCTAATAATCTTGATGCTTCGTAATACATACATTTGATGATATGACTCTTTCCACTACCGGCACCACCTGTTAAAAATAGCATGAATTGTTCTGGGTTTTTGTTATGAATTTTATCTAGACAGAATTGTCGTACTTTGTAAAATACTTGTGATTGTAACTTATTTAATGATCTTAATAAAGGTATAGCTTGTGAATGGGAGATAACTGTGTCACATTTTTCTTTATGCCTATCTTTCTTGTCCGATTTTCTATTGCCTAACAAATCAGGTATCTCGACAGGTTCGTCATCTTCATTAATTGTATCATTACCTTGTAATTCTATACATTCTAATCGATCAACTTCTGTTTCAACACAAATATTTGCCCATGCATCGTCTAGGGGTCCACATTTTTCGAGGATTTCTTGTGCCATTTCAATATTAACTGCATCTTTTTCATATTGTTCACGGTTGTTATTAACAATTTCTCTTACTAATTCAACATCATTATAATATCTCACAGATCCAAATTTATAGAAATCTTCATACGTTTCAACAGGAGGGGGCTTGAGCTGTTCAGTTTGTCGATAAGGCAGAAAAAGTTGTAGACTACTGAGATAAAAAAGCTCTGGATTTTTTGTAATTGAAAATCTAGCGTAACGTATTACGGCAGGACTGGTTTTTGTACGTTTTATGATATAACCAAGGTCGCCTTTAAGTTTATATGCAGGGTTATTTTCACGATCAACATCAATTTTCTCACTCTTAGCCATGACTCTATATTCAGAACAGAACTGAGCTATACACATATAATCGAATTGAATGCCATCTGGTCGTGCCCTATATCTATCAACAATGCTAGTTTGATACATGTTGTCATCGGTTAGCGTACCTTCATTTGCACGACTTTTGAGAATAGATAAAGGTAATGTCATTCGGATATAATTCTCACCTGTCGGTATAAATACTACTTTTCGTGATGCTTCTTTAAGACGTAGATTACACACACGATATGCTGCTTCTTGTGCCGAAACCTCTCTACTATGTAAATACGTACTTGAAATCTTTTTTAGACTACTTTTAGCATCCAAATTACCTTCAACAGCTTCCTTGTGAGCTTGGCCTAGTAATAAACCAATTTCTCTTTCAGACTTTGATATATATGACACAATGTATACAATACAACTGTAGGCATCAAATACATATTGTATGTCCAAATTAGCATTCCATGCTCTTAGTAAGTCAGGATTATACTGATTTATCCATACATCATTGGGGTCTCTTTTAAGAACTAGATTGTTTTTCTTTGTTAGCTTTTCGCATGCTTTTACAAATAACTCTTGAGTGATATCTAGATCAGTATATAAATCGTCAAAAGAATCGTAATTCTTATCGGGGTCTGAGATGGCCTTCATTATGCATTCTAGGATTGTCTTAGCCTGATCATTGCTAATTTCGTCCTTTCTGGATTCCTGATTATCACTTTTGTCCATGTCTACAGTTCTACAAACAAAGGTTTCTTCAGAGGGTGGTCTTGGGAAATTAAATCGACATACCGTATTTTTCTTTTTACAAGATTTTGAATGCTTTTTACTGTGCGTTTGAACACTGGATACAATTTCGTGTAGTTCTGGATCATCTGAAATGTTTGGCATTTTACATGTTATGTATTTATCTACAAATTCAACAACTTTACTGTCTGGGTCTCTACCAAGTACGGGTGCATCTTCTATCCATAATAGCCCATGTACATGACAACTTCCGCGCATTTGATATTCGATACGATAGAAATAATCTTTTACTTTACCAATAGGCTCAGCTTTTGACATGATAAAATTCTTTAAGAAATAATGAAACCTGTGATCGAACATTCTAGCTATAGTTATCGGATTGCTTCTAAGTATTTCTTGTTTTTCGGCCCAGCCTAAATCACTGGCTTTTCTATTATCACCTTGCTGTCTAAGAATTACCTCAATAAACGTGAACCAACGAAATTCAGCCGACGAGAAACTGATAAAGTAAGTAGCAACCCCGAGTTGTCTAATCATAGCAAACAGATCTGATTGTGTAGTCTTCCAATAACTGGGTGAACCTCGTACTGATTTCAAAAATCGATAGCCATCATCACATTTCAAAATATTGTTCAAGGGTTCTTCATGTGTAAGCATGTCGGCTGTTATTCTATTACCTCCTGATTTTGTTTTGCGTAAAGCGATGGAGACACTTGAAACAACTTGACTTAGTTCATATAAATACTGAGCATAAAAGATGTAATCTGTATTTTTAGCAAATCGGTTATCAGCATTCATTAGACGACAGTGTAAGTAACGACCTATAGTGATTCGTTCATCTCGACTATCATTAAATGTATTTTGTCCAGTTGGAAAGAGGGTCGGAAAACATTTAGCTTCATTCGTTTTGTCTGTTAAAATTCTCACAGGATTTTTATTTTCTGTCGGAGAAATAGAAAATATACTATCAGTGTTGTCTAAAATCTCTTGTGCAAGGTCAACGGGTTGCAAACACGTACTTAACAATGGTCCATGTAAATCATCAAGTGGTATGTCTATATCTGGTAAGCTATCAGTATCGTCTTCTTTTGTCTTAGAATTACTTAAAGCAGCATGTATGTCATTAATGTCTGATAAACTATCAGTTTCATTTTCCATTGTATCAGAGTTGTTTAAAGTATCATTGTTAAACTGTTCCAAATTGGAGTTATCTCCCTTACCTTCTACATCAGTCTCAAAATTCCAGTTTTGGTCAAATTCAACATCTGTATAATATTGGTTATTTTCCTTCAAAAAAAGTAAAGCATCTCTTAATTTCGACTTGTTAACAAATTCATATTGATAATAGCTTTTATGTGTAATTCTTTTTTTTAATTTCAGTCTAATGAGCTGATCAGAACCTTCAGATCTGGGTAAAACCTTGGTCACTTCATTAATATTGTTAGGAATACAGACAGTTTCTCCGGTAACTTTAAATTGTTGTGTCTTTGCCAAGTTTACCATTTTCATGAAAGGTATATTTAGAGCTATTAAATGTGCCTCGAGACCATTTAAACATGCGAGTTGTTGTGGTATATGACCAGGTTCTAAATTGTTTGTAACACTTTCTGCAGGTATTTTACCAGATTTGATTTTAGAATCGCAAGTAAAACAAATCCATAACGATTTATAACCTTCGGGATAGTCACAGTTATCTATACAATCTATAGAACATTCGTGTAAATATGTTTTAGTGATACACTGGGTTGCTACGTTCTTGACTTTATCATCTTTATTATATAATTTCTCATTGCAAGACTTTACTTGATTTTTAAACAATAATCTGTGACATACACAGCAGATATATTCTGGACCATGACTCGATTCTTTTTTAAACTCTTCAAGAACCTTTTCTATGTCTGACATCTCTATCTGTTTTTTGAATTTTCTTTGTTTATTCTGATCAATTATTTTGTTCTTATGATTTGTATTAGTTCGATATCTATCAGAGCTAACCTGCTTTACTCTATTCTTATGATTGATATTAATCCTATATTTATCAGTGCTAAGAAGCTTAACATGATTTCTATGATTTACATTATTCCTATACTTGTCAGTGCTAAGACGCTTGACATGATTTCTATGATTTACATTATTCCTATACTTGTCAGTGCTAAGAAGCTTGACATGATTTCTATGATTTACATTGGTCCTGTATTTAAACACAATCAGCTGTTTCAATTTGTTACTAATAACTGGATTTTTTTTATATTGATCTCTGATTTTCTCTTTGATTTTATTCCTGTAGTGTTCGTTACCATGATATCGTTTTTTAAAGATTGATTTAACCCTTCGTTTAAAATTTTTATCATTTCTATATCGATTACAAGAGCTATCATGATCAGACGTTAGTTCTTTATTCATATTTTTAGATTTCTTTGCTAATTTGTGAGATCTCCAATTATTTCCTCGTTTTCTGTTTTGACCTACATGTGATGGTGTTTGATCAAGTAGGTTGTCATTCATTATATCATCCATTATATCATCCAATTCGTGTAGTGACTGTTTATCACAATCATTACTTATTTCCGACATTTGCTCTTCATTTAAATTATTATACTCTTTTACTGGCTTTGCTTTACCAACTACATTTCTTTTGAATTTTGTACATTTTGTTCTCTTTCTACTTTTACACTGAGAGAATGAGTTCTGTTTCGACAAGTTTTCTGTTTCATTGTTGGTATTAGTGTATTGTACATTTGGTGTGTTTTCATAATCTGAAGCATTACAATCATTACTTACTTCATATGTTTGTTCTCTCATAACATCTCTTACAACTTCATAGTGTACTCCATTCAGATGATTAATATATATTGCTCCATTCATTGAATTATCTCCCTTGTGTTGCAATCTAGAAAATTTTAACCAGTTATTATTACTGTAGGTATATATGTCAGTTTCAAGTAAATCTGCTGCAGCAAATATTTCTATTTCAGTGGCCCAACTTTTAACATAGTTCATGCGTGATCTACTAATATAGTCAAGTACAGAGGTATAACCTGGTCTTAGATACTGTTTAAATAATGCGGCATGGGTCTTAAGGTGCTTTACAACAGCAAGTCTAATCTTTCTATGGTGATTCTCTGTGTCTGTTAAAGAATATGATATAGATCTAAAAAAACAATTTCCATCTCCAATAATTGATTTTATTTCTGAGGGTTTCGTTAATGGACACGTACTTACAATGTTTTCATTTGAGTTAGCTGGCAGACCAAGCTGTGAACAAATATTTTTTTTACTAGCTAATGAAATTGGATTAAAATTAAATGAAGTGGATTCCACTTGAGAGATAATAATATCATCATTAGATTCTGCTAAATCTATCGAAATATCATTAAATGGATCATTACAAGACATGTTGTCATCGTCTGAAATAATTACACATTCTTGATCTATAGACTGGGGTAGGCCTATATCTGATAACTCTGTTAAAATATCAATGTTAATACCTGTTATTTCAAATTGACTTTGTGGACCTAGGTTCAGAGAAACAGCTAGTTCGTTACAGTGTTGATAGACTTCTGTTATATCTCTAACATGTAATAATATGCACGTACCATTCTCATATAACAATCCTCTATCACTTCTGCTGTGCGAATCAAAAATAAAAAAAGTATTCAAGTGTTTCATTATTGCAAACGTATTTCCGCCAAATGTTATAAAGCATGATTCGTGCATTAACAGACTAGTTTGCAGGGCTTCAAATAAGTTCATAACTATGTCATCTATTCCACTTGCATTTCTTGACCAAAATAATCCGACATATGAATCATCGGCGATACTGAGACTAAATATTTCACCAAATTTTTCTATTTTATCTGGAAGTTCCGATACCAAAATATATCTCTTGTTAATTGATGCCATCGACTGAAGAGAAGCATATAATTCATTACCGGCTATTAATATATTGTCCAAATCTGCCTTATTCCAACTTTCTAAAGGTTTTACTTTAGTAAACAACATAGACATGGCGCTCATAGCAACACACTGGCTACCACTAAATCTACCGAATAAAGGATTTCCTTGATGGTAACTAGCTAAAACTGGATCTTTCATTTTAATTGGAAACGTAGGAATGTCTATAATAGTTTCAACTGGTTTATTACACAGGGTAGGTGTTTCGTCATCTGAAGGACTAGTAACATTAATGTTTTCCCTTTTTGGGGGAATGCTATCTTCTTTAACAGAGCTATAGTTCTCACCTGAAGACATGGATGCATTCTGTTCTTTCTTTCTTTCTGTTTTATCTTTATTTTGCTTTGACTTCAAATTATCTATGGGATTAAATCTACGTCGTCTTGCCATTTTTTTTATTCTGCAAAGAATGTAACAATTTAAGGTTTTCTTTAAAGTAACAAAATAGTCTCCCTTTAGTCTTATTTGATTTCGTGACACCAAAATGGAGTTATCTCCCTTTTGCCTAAAACAAAAATGACACCCTTTCTTCTAATATTAATAAAATTGTGTCTATTACTAGACAAGTCTTTTACGAGACTTTTTAGTTTATGCTTCTACTTTTATGGTTATATTTAGACTTTTTAGTTTATGCTTCTACATTTATGTGTTGATGATAGTTCAAAAAAAAAAAAAATATGGGCAACACTCCCGAAATCAATAAAAAGTTGGGACCTTAAAGGAATTGGTACACAGGTCCAAGCTAGTACTGAAAAATATATAAATCAAATGGTTATAATCAAAAATATTTTAAATACAATGTTAGCCTATAATAAAATCATATTTTAATGTCCAGATATTATTTTTAAACTTTATACAATTTCTGACACATTACTTTATTTTCTAATTATTAAAGATCTGACGTTTTATGAGTTAAACACAATGTCAGGAATTAAACAGCAGATATATACTTACGCACAAGGAACTGCTGTGGACTGGTAAGTTGCACTGGAATAGATAAAAAAAAAGCCAATTAAGATATACTATAGAGCGTCACAAGATTTTTCAAAGTGATCAAGGGAGATAACTTTGGAAGTAATTATGGGAAATCGCTGAAAATCAATGGGCTTCTTTGTCTCATGACCTTAATTACTGTATATCAATTTAAAGTCAATCGGATATTAACTTTGGCCTCTAGCGCGTTCACAAGATTTTTTGAAGTGATCAAGGGTCATAACTCTGGCAGTAATTATCCGAAATCTCTGAAAATCAATAGGATTCTTCTCTTCAATCGGATATTAACTCTGGCCTCTAGACCATCCACAAGACTTTTCATAGTGATAAAGGGCCATAACTCTGGCAGTATTTATCAGAAACCTCTGAAAATCAATTGGATTCTACGTCTCATGACCTTAAACACTGTGTATAAATCTAAAGTCAATCGGATATTCACTTTGGTCTCTAGACCATCCACAAGATTTTTCAAAGTGATCAAGGTCTATAACTTCTTCGTCTCATGACTTTAAATACTGTGTATAAATTTAAAGTCAATCGGATATTAACTTTAGCCTCTAGAGCGTTCACAAGATTTTTCAAAGTGATCAAGGGTCATAACTCTGGTAATAATTATCAGATATTGCTGAAAATCAATAGGCTTCTTCGTCTCATGACCTTAAACACTGTGTATAAATTTAAAGTCAATCGGATATTAACTTTAGCCTCTAGTGTGTTCACAAGAAATTGCAGACGATGGACAGACGGACGCGACGGCAATATACGTCCACTATTCCATGTGAGCGTATAAAAATGATTATCTGATGTTAAGACAGGGCCTTAAGCTGTGTCACCAGAAATACCATACCCCTGACAATATAATAGACATAGGCAAACAGTTCTTTCCACAAGTCTGAAATAGAATTACTATTCAAATAAATAGTATATCATACAGATATTTTTCATGTCCCTGTGATAAACAGCCAAGTTTAATATTTAGTAAAACAAGGAGAGTATTATTCCAATCACATTTATACAACATTAATATGTTATTATCATTATATAATACATGTTGCTTTTGCCATAATTGTTCAGTAGTGCTTTACAATAATTGCAACAAGTTAAATGAAAACAGAAAATGACAAGCATATAAAACATAAAATGACACAAATAAAATATATAGTCACAAAAATAAAATGACCAATAAAATAATAAATCTGATCATTAAATTGGCTCGACAAGTTTTTCTTATTAGCTAAATATTCTTTTAAAAGGTTTGGTCTTCAGCAGATGTTCAAAGGGGTAGGTGGGCTACTCACAACTAGCCATAATGTATCAGGGTTTATTCGAGAGTTTGGGAAAGGTGACTGAAAACGATTCCTCAGATATTCACCAGAAGCAGAAATTTAACAAGGATTAAATTTATAATATTGTAAAATATCTGACAAATAAGTAGCTATATCATATTATTTAAGCATTTAAAAGTAAAATCTGATATTCTATTCCACATACAACGGTAACCAATGCAATTAAAATTGGAAAGATGTAATGTGGTCATACAGAAAGTGTCTGATACTATTGTAACAGCAGAGTTCTGAACTTTATGAAGATTATAGAGATTTTTGCAGGAATACCATGATAATCGAGTTAAATAAGCAATACACCATGTCACAAAACAAATTAAGGTTTTGGAAGTATCAACAGATATTTATAAATTTTACAAACATTACATACATTAAAATGACCAATGTTATAAATATCATTAATTTCCGATTCCATGAGTAATCTATAATCAAAAATGGCACCAATATTTCGAGCAGATTTAGATGGATTAATGTTAGAATTACTTTCTTAAACAGACACATTATTGAATTTGTTGGTTAACATTTCATCCAAGCAGCAAGTATTCTGGTTTATCGTCATTAAGTTTTAAAAGGATTTTACTAGAGACTTTTCATGATGGAGGGCCTGGAAAGCACAGTTTCTGATTAGATGGGATGGAAAATCGAGGTCCACTGTACTCATTGGCGTGCACACAAAAAATCCTTTGTCAGTTGGAATTAGATACGTACAAGTAGGCCATAGCACCGCTGTCTGGGCAAAATTTCCCCTCATAGCACACCAAATAGGACATGGCAGTCTTCAGTAGTGTAATCGGAGCAGAATAGAATTTGGTGACACCTTTTAAAAACAAATCCAATTATAAGTTATTATCTTGCATCAACAGAACAAACTTACTCTTTGTCTTCTTTCTTCCAACTGCTAACAAACACAGGTTTTATATATTGTAAAGCAAGAAATGGATGCCTGTTTATATGCACAAAGTATGATGTTTTGAAAACTTTTTGTCACATCCATGTGAACCATACTAATAAATCATTCAGAAATATTTCAATTTGCATAAATTCTTTGCTTTACAATATTTGTTTTATTAAAAATCAACATTTACATTTTTATATCAATTTCACCAACAAATGAGAAGGTACACGTTATTCTACTGATAATAAGCATATCCTACATTCTGCTGATGGGCCAAGATATGTATCTTGTTACCTTTGTTAGAGCAACATGGATACAGCAGACACAAATATAAAATTCAAACTAGGTTATTATCAGACATTCAATACATACTCTGTCTTGGTACTTCTGCCTTCACAAGATTTCAAGAGTTTGGCTGTAAAAGGGGGGATTAACTGATCAATTTTTTACTTTTGATAAAATTCCATTTCTTGATAAAATGATATCAATATCAAATGCAAACTACAGTACTATAGTATAAATTTCTTACTTATTTCTCAATCACAGTTCCCACTAATATTACATAAAGCAATTTGGTACTCTTGCCCTCCAAAGATTTCAAAAGTATGGCTAGTAAAAGGGGGGTAACTCCCGTTTGGAAAAATTGCATTTCTTAATGATATCAAAAAAAACTTTCTCAGAACGGCTAAAACAAAGATCGGCATTTTTACTGACTCTGGACACACCAGTGGGCAGATACAAAGGAAGTTAGCTAGTATATACATGTAATCAAAATTTAGTTATAATTCGAACCAACATTATCTCAGTACCAACCAACTTCACAAAAGAGACATTACATTAAGGGGTGAGGCTATCCGAAAAAATGCTTTCTGAAATTCTAAAGCCAGTGAATTGAATATGGCACAAGAAGTTAGGAAATGCAATAAACAAGGGAAAACTAGCATTAAAAATAAAGAAGAAAAAAGTTGTTGCCAGGGTAACACAGATTTTGGAGAAAGTATGAAAAACATAGGTACACTATATCTCTGGTATTAATAAAGATAAATGTCTCATTTTCGAAATGCGTATTTTCTAATGATAACTCTAAAACCAGACAGAGAGGTTTTCTCTATAAATTTTATAGTTTCTTGGAAAATGATGTCTAAATTATTTGTCTCACCACAATATTTTGTCTTCGGAGAAATATTTTAATAACTTTTAAAATATTAATGATAATTCAAATTGCTTTCTGTCTGATTCTGTGGTACATATTAGTTTATATATCTTGAAAATTTGGTAAAGATATTTTAATTAGTTAGAGATATAGCGTACCTACGTTTTTCATAATTTTTTATCCAAAAATTGTGTTACCCTGGTAACAACTTCTTTAATGTCAATTTTCTCTTGTTTAATACATTTCCTAACTACTTGTACTGTTTTCAATAGAATAACTTTAACATTTTAGAATAAAAAGTTTCGGATAGCCTCCCCCCTTAATAATGGTATTGTCTACTGGTAATAATAGTCCAAAAAATGCGGTGACTACAAATTCATATATATTTTTAATGTTATATACTGTAAAGCAAGAAATTGACGCCTGTTGATATGCACAAAATATAATGTTTTGTCACGTCCGTGTGAACCATACTAATAAATCATTCAGAAATATTTCAATTAGCATACATTCTTCGCTTTACAGTATTTGTTTTATTAAAAATCAACATTTGCATATAAATTTCTCTAACAAATGAGATGGTACGCGGTGTTTTACTTAGAATAAGCATATCTTGTATTCTGCACATGGGCCACGACATCTATCCTGTTACCTTTGTTAGAGCAACTTGGATACAGCAGACACAAATATAAAATGCAAACTAGGGTATTATCAGACATTCAATACGTACTGTCTTGAAGCTTCTGCCTTCACAAGATTTCAAGAGTTTAGCTGTAAAAGGGGGGCTATATCTCAAGTAATATCGACACCCTGTCTGACGCAGGGCACATATTTATGCATATACAAAGGAAATTAGTATATATGTGTATAGATGTAATCAAAACTTAGTTATAATTCAAACAAACATTATTACTATATCAGTCTTTTAACAAATAATAGCACATAGATTGGGATCTTGCTTAATAGTGATAATACCGACAATTATAAAAGGTCTATGCTAGCTATAAAACCAAATACGATACATTCCGCATAGTTTCATTTTCATGTCCCAATCAAGCCTCCAATCAAAATTGCATTTAGAGGTCTACCTATTATTGCCTTCACAAGATTTCAAGAGTGTGACTGCAAAAGGGGGGATAACTCAAAAACTTGTTACTTTTGATAAAATTCAACTCTTTCGCAAAATAATATGAAATCTTGACAAAAAGACAAATATCGACACCCTGATTAACGCATGACACATATTTAGGCATATACAAAAGAATTTAGTTTAATATCACAATATAAGTCTGTTAACAAATAATACACAACAGATAGATGATAAACGTAACTTTACCAAAGTAAATGCAAAATGGTTACAAAGTACAGTAACCTTTATATTACGTAGATATATTTATACTCAGCATACCTAATATTTGTAATATGAAATAATAATCTCCTTGTTCTACTAGATATAGCCAATCAATGTCCCAACAGCAGCTAATCCGAAAAGAAAATTTGAATGTTAACCAAACTTGATGAGGAAGGGAGACAATTCAAGAGATTCGATACATAAGATCTGCAATGTGCAACATAAGTCTACTTATTCTACTAGAAATGGCTATGCAATGCATGGAAATACGCTCACACCCCAGCCATGTTGCAATAGCAGCTTAGACGGAATAAAAAGTGGACCTAATTTGATACCAAAGGATCCTCCAACAAAATTTGTTCACAAGCTTGAAAAATATATGTTTAAAACGGTAGCCTCTATCATTTTCACAATGGTTTTTGGCTTAGGAGGCACAAGCGACTCCAAAGCCTGATATCAATAGGGTTCATCTACTTAATTATGATCGCAATGATTCAAACCAATTCTTGGCGTAATCTCTAGAAATGGATTAACCGCCTACACAACGTACAGACATGACAAGAAGTACGTACGCAAACGGGTGGTGCCAAAAGGCTCTCATTGCATTACTAAAATTTAAATAATTTACCTGTAGAACGGTTCCTTGAAGCTTAAAAATAAGCTATGCAAGCAGCCAGATATCTGTAAAACAATAAATATTTTAAATACTTAGAAAATCTAGGAATGTTGAATATTAACATAGATTTGTGAATCAGGTCTTGGAATCTTTGTCGAGATAAAGTGTAATAAAAGTATAGTGTCTTAATCCACATAAGGACACTTGCTGACCACCCAACACATCTATGTCAAAACTGGTTAAACACTTTCCAAATATATTTTAACAAGTTAAATAGCAAACAACATGGTTACTGATTTAGTCGCTGTCTTGGTCGGTAACAGAGAGAAAGAGACGAATATGGTTGAACGTCCACTCGACACAAACTAGGCCATTTCGGGACTAACATATGGTTTAATCTCATTTTAATAATTCGCTTGCACATAGGGGTCTTTAGCAGTGGGAGGAAACCGGAGAACCCGGAGGAAACAAACAAGTTCGGACAGGCGACCCTACTCCATGACTCATACAACCGGGGATTTGAAACTATATCAGCTGACTTAATGGCAGGCTTTTTTGACACAGCACGCACATGCTAACCATTCGGCCATTCAACCCCCCAGATCCGTAACAATATGGATATCAATTGTCACTTTTACGCCTTTATTTTTAGAATAGTAGTCACGTAACCAGGAAATTCCCCTCGATGCGTCATCACGATATTTAACAAAACCATACTTACATAATAATGATACTAGTATCTATATGAAAAGATGCACAGTTAAAATACTGTGTAGAAATGGCTATATCTGAAATACATAAATAACATCTATATTAATATATCGGTAATTTTGATATGTTAATTGTATCTCCTACATTTATAATGCACAGTAGAATATGTACAAGTCACCACATGTTTCACCCTCGTGTCCCAATAAAGGGTCCCGCTAAAAATGCATGATGAAGTAGAGGTGCTATTGTCTCTACAAGATATCATGCATGGATGTGACTGAAATAGGGAAGATAACTCAATGATTTGTGACAATGGATAAAATCCTATTCCTTGAGAAAGTGCTATCAACATAAATCTTCTGCAACGCCTAACAAAGCAATGAAATGAAATGGGGTTTAACGTCCTACTCTTCTGCACCTATCCTGGGCTAATAGAAGACACACAAAGCAAAGCATGACACAGTGGAGGGGGCAGGACATATATATGGGCACAAAGTTATTTTCCTGAGGCAATGCTAACAAACATTACAAAATAACGTATATATGCATCAAAACACAAGCGGCATAACTGTAGAAATTATAAACATAAATTTTTGAAATTCATCTCAAACATGTATTTACAAAAGTGTCCATGCTAGTTGACTCAAAGACAGGTTCTATAATACAGTAGGCACATGTTAACCATTCGGTAATTCAACCCCCCAGATCGGTAACAATATGGATATCAATTGTTTCTTTTAAGCCTTTATTTTTAGAACCAATCTATAGATACAACTATACTTACATGATAATTATACTAGTATCAATATGAAAAGATGCACAGTTACAATACTGGCTATATCTGAAATACATAAATAACATCTATATTAATATATCGGTAATTATATGTTAATATATCGTTAATTTTATTCCAGTCCAAAATAAACATTGTACTTACCGAACAAAAATCACTTGAATTTCTAAGATTAACTGAAATTTATAATACATTACTTTATACAGCATTACTTTATATATATTTCAGTCAACATTTACACATAAAAAAATAATTTGAGGGAGAGAGAAATGGGTACAAAGTCCAGCGGTCATTTTTGGACCAAACATATTTTTTAAGAATAATTTGCTTGTGCAAAGGCATCTTTAAGAGTTTGAATAATCTGGTTTCCAAGACGTCTTAATAAATGTGTGATATGTTCAGACTATGGATGTGCGAGACTACAAATCATACAACCTTTAATTCTTTAATTTCAAATATAAAGGACAGGACATATATTCATTGCTTTATTTGTACATACTTCATTGAACAGAATATCATAAATTATCATAATTCGCTTGTGCGTAGGGGTCTTTGGCAGTGGGAGGAAACTGGAGGACCTGGAGAAAACCCACGAGGTTGGAATGAATGAAATAGGGTTTAACGTCCTACGCTTCTGCACCTAACCTGGGCTAATTGAAGACAGGCATACACCATACAGTGTGCTATGAGGAAAATTTTGCCCGGGGGGGAAAATTGAATTCCAACTGCCAAGGAATCTTTTACCTGCACGCCAATGTGTACACGGGACCTCGGTTTTTAGTGCCATCTGAGCAAATAGGCAGCTAATTGAAGACGGGCATACACCATACAGTGTGCTATAAGGGAAATTTTGTCCGGGCAGCAACTGAATTTCAACTGCCAAGGGATCTTTTACGTGCACGTCAATGTGTACACAGGACCTCGGTTAATATCCTTTTATCCCATCTGAACGACTAGGCAGCTGTCCTTGTCAGGCCCTCTGTCTGCATCACTGACAAAGGCAAATCACACCAGAAAATCGAGATGAACTTTCTCGGCCAATGCAGGGATCAGACACCTTACCCACGTGATCCCACTCCCACGAGGATGGACAGTCAACCCTACTCCTTGTCTCATACAACCTTGGATTAAACTCACACGATTTCAGTCCAGGGCTAGAAATGCACGCGAATATCCGAATCTAATTCGGGCAAGGATTCTTGCAAGAGCTTATGTTTCGAATCTATAAAGATTCGCGTAAAAATTTAATTCGCAAAAAATGACGAATGATTTCACCATGTCCAGAATAACACATATATTACTCATTTACTGTATCATATTACGTATTACTACCAATAAACCAGCTAAAAAAAACAAAACAAAAAAACCCCCAACATTGTACTTACCAAGAAAACACCGATTAAATCTCTAAAGTGTCTGTAATCAATAATAAAACACATAACATTACTATGTCGTATGGCAATAAGTCGTATATTCAAAAATTGTCTTCCATAAAGTAAACATAGTCTTGGTTACCAAGACGTCTAAATAAATGACTACAAATTATAAAACTTTTAATTCTTGAATATCAATGATACATGACGAATATTCATTCGGTTTTTGTGCATACATCATTTAATAACATACTATAAAATACTATAATTGCATTTAGGTACCAAAACGTCAAAAATATATGTAATTATTTGATTATCAATATTTTGTCTTCGAAAAACGTGGTTTCTTACCCTAGACATACAGGTCAGTTAAAAAGGAAATTACCCCATTCATACAACCACGTCTTATAACTGTAGCATAAACACGAGTAGATAAACTTTCTCTAGCAAAACGAACACCCATTTTAATATATATTTTTTTTCACTTTGCCTATTTCTCAGTAACTATAAGAGATAGAGGTCTTAAGTTTGATTTTCTCTCAGGAAATTGGTTGATGGTTAGTGCTTAAATGTAAAAGAAAATTTGTGCGCATAGCGGAAATGCGTCAAATCTTTAACGTGCCCGCAAATTGAAAATCGGCCATAATCCTGTTAATTCTCAACCGATATTTCAGATATTTACATTTTTGAATAGCTGGAGCGATTTTGAAGCTGATAGCAGTTTAAAAAAGTCCAATTTAGAAACTTTTTCGCTTCATTTTTTCGGTGAAAATTGGACAATTTTTAAATTTTTTCTAAAATTATTATTTTTTGGAATTTTGAAATTCGACTTACATTTTTGGATAGATGACACCAATCCGATTCGAAAAATATAAGTTTCGTTCCTGATTGGTAACTTTGATTTTTCATGGTTGCAATCATATTGAATAGTCAATGGCGAGAGCCATTTGCGTTTGGGCGCTGGTTCAGACTATAGTCGCGACCACAGTCTGCATCCAAACTGTAGCATAAACACGAGTAGATAAACTTTCTGTTGAGGCTGGGGGGGGGGGGTATTTAGGTTCTATAAATAAGTGTTTATGATGCCCCTCGACAACTGTTTTGATTTTTGCGTGTGTGGAAATGGGGGGGGGGGGGCATTATGTTGACATATAAATGATGATCATGCCATATATTAATAAAACATAAAATGCTAGGACTGCCCATTTCCAGATAAGTGTTTATGATGACCCTGGACAACTGTTTGATTTGTGGGGTAGGGGTAGCCTAGGTGTGGGCTACGTGTATGAAATAAAGGGAGAGGGTTGGCGGGAAATGGGTTCACGTTGATTTAAATGCTGATTTTCTTAGAGCTTGTTAAAAACATTACTGCACAACTCTAAATATGTGTAGGCTATAAGTTTAACATTGTATGGAGGGATGGGGGAGGTGGGGGATAAATGTAAGCCTATTTTGGGCGACAGAAACCACTTGGTTCAAAATTGATCGAAAAAGTGTTTTCTCGAGTTTTTCGTTCAGTTCCAATATCGTCATTCTAAATATTTAATTATAATGGTACTTCTCGAGAGATCTGGAAATGTACACAAAAAACACATGTTTAGATATAAGTTTATTCTTATAATATGAGCCGGATAAATATTTTCTTGATAACTGATCCACAGCTCGCATATATCCTTTTTAGTCCTGTAGCTGAAGGGGGGGGGGATACTACCTGTGAATTTATGAGACCATGTAACAAAAGACAACGTATACGACAAGGTGGTTATAAAGAAAGGCCTGTTTTATTTTCACCCAGAAAATCCTTTTTCTAGCTTTACCCGTCTAATAATCGATCAAAATTTGTATATTTGGATCATCGTTTGCGAAGAGAATGATTGGAATGTCTATTGTCTATTTCGCCCGAGCAAGAATGCAAAATATAATATTTTTCGGTACCTCAATTAATTTGAAATTCGAAAAGGAGTAGGTAAGATATTTTGGTGTCCTCGTGGTTGGTTGTCAGTTCTAGGATATTCTCAACACTTTCAATACTATATTTTGATCCAATCAAGACAAGTATTAAAAGTGCCGAGAATATCCCGACCTACGATACATGCTTTCACTTGTGATGACTATCTGTCCTCTTTCAAGATAATCCCAACTTTCTAACAATTTTTAAAGAGCTGGGATGACGTAATTGCTGGCTTAGAAAAAAATGTCTGCACCTTGTACGGCGAAAACCGACTTACTTCTGTAACTGACACTGGTGTTTTAACGTCCGCTTCCACAGAAAGGGTGATATCGTTCGTTCGTTCGTTTCTGGGGTTTAACGTCCACTTCCACCCAGGGTGATATCGTAGACAATGGATGATATCTGGGGGGGGGGGGGGGGTGAGTGAGTTACTGGGAGTTTAACGTCCACTTCCACCAAAGGTGATATCGTACGAGCAAGTGCTTATATTGTCCCCCGCGTCGTCAGGAGGTACACGTTGACGCCCCATTTTGACGGTTGAGTTGTTCGATCCAATTACTGAATTAGAATAAAAACCATTTGTCACCCAAGCCTTACGATTGGCCGACCAATTGATTGACAGTTCGTTCTTCTCCACGCCCGTAGAACATATCACATTCTCCTCTTTAGCCTTTATAAGATTTTTCCGATTCTACTTTGAATCATAAGTTTAACGTCCACTTCCACCAAAGGTGATATCGTACGAGCAAGTGCTTATATTGTCCCCCGCGTCGTCAGGAGGTACACGTTGACGCCCCATTTTGACGGTTGAGTTGTTCGATCCAATTAGAATAAAAACCATTTGTCACCCAAGCCTTACGATTGGCCGACCAATTGATTGACAGTTCGTTCTTCTCCACGCCCGTAGAACATATCACATTCTCCTCTTTAGCCTTTATAAGATTTTTCCGGTTCTACTTTGAAACATAAGATAGTTTCATAAATTTTATATGACATATTCCGAGGGGGAGGGGTACATTTTGGCATCTTCGGTTTAACGCCGTACAATGAGCCTGAACAAGTGTTTATATTGTCCTCGTCGTCGTCAGGAAGTAGATGTTGACGCTTCATTTGACGTTTGAGTTCTCCGGACCAATCAGAATAAAACCACTCATCATCAAAGCCTCACGATTGGCCGACATATTGATTGACAGGTTGTTCTTGTCCACGCCTTTAAAACATCGAAGATTCTCCGCTTTACCCATTATAAAATGTCCCCAATTTTGAGATAGCTTCATAGATTTTATGGCATATTCCGACACATCTTCTGTTAAACTTTGTACAGTGAGTGTAAGTGAGTTAGTTGTCTTCCTCGTCGTCAGGAGGAACACGTTGGTGACTCATACGGTTGAATTGTTCGAGCCAATCAGAATAAATACCACTTGTCATCCAAGCCTTACCATTTTGGCCAACTCATTGATTGGCAAGTCGTGCTTGTTAACGCCCTTTAAACATCGAAAATTCTCCACTTTACCCATTAAAAACTTAGTTTTTATCTTAGAGATAATCGATGATAGATTGTGTGTTAATCTTTTGTAGCTTCAAATTCAAGTTCAACTTTTATTGTCCTTTGGGCCACAGACTCACCAAGAAAAACCAATATATTAACAATATAAATATACATATATAAGCAATACAAATATCAATATATACTACTATATAGACACGACATTACAAACAAGAATCATGGTATATGGAGAGTAGAGTGACGTATACTAACTGTTACTATTCCCTTTTATCTCTTCATCTCTTATTTTATGAAAAAAAATATAAAAATCTACCAAGGTTTACAAGTTCAGATACATTTTAGTACATAAAAGATTAAATAATTTAAAAACACTGGGGTTCGAATAATAATATTTTTTATATATATATTTTCAATTGTATAATATAGGCCGCATTAGAAACTTTATTGATACTGATACTTCTAAATTGCTTGTCAACTCACTTGTAACTTCTCGACTTGATTATTGTAATTCTTTATTGTTTAATTTGCCTTCTCTTCAGCTAAATAGACTACAAAAAATTCAAAACAAAGCCGCCCGAATCATAACTAGAACTAAACTTTGTGAACATATAACCCCTATTTTACATCAACTACATTGGCTACCAGTTACTAGCAGAATTGAATTTAAAATACTCTCTCTAACGTACTCTATCATCAATATTGAAGACTCACCTGGCTACCTCAAACATCTAGTCACTCCATATATTCCTACAAGAACACTTAGATCCCAAAACAAAAACTTGCTGATGCCCTATCATGCAAAATCCTCATTTGGTGAAAGATCTTTTGGTTTTGCTGCTTTTAAACTATGGAATAAGTTACCTTCTGAAGTTAAAGATTCCCCTTCCTTGTCTGTTTTTAAGAAAAAGCTAAAGACCCACCTTTTTAAAACCCATTTTAATTGATAAATGCTTAAACGCTTTCAGAGGTTGTTTTTTTTTTTTTTTTATTATTACATACCATATTTTATTCTAATTGTGCAATATAAATATGTGTTTCTTTTATTCCTTTTTAAACCTTATTCTTGAGATGTTTTATATTTTGTATCTTTACCATAATGTAATAGCGCCATAGAGCAATCAATATATTGGATTATAGGCGCTCTATAAATAAATTATTATTATTATTATTTATTATTATTATATTTCAGATGTTTATAAATTGGTTTTCGTCATTATACAACGCTGATTCAGTGAAACACGTGATTGAACAAATTTTAATTTTTTCTGAAATTGCTATTTTTTGTAATTTTTAAATTCTTATTACTTTCTGAAACAGCACCGGGAGCTAACATGGTACTTCCAGGCTTATACAGAATTTAAAAAAGGCTTTTGCTATACCTTTGTGGTATTTACATATACGTAGACTATCGTTGTTAAATAAACAGTTCAAATGATATGTGTTGAAAGTTATTTGTTGTGGGCTACTTACAGTACTTGCGGAGAGAAGGGTTGACACCTCGGAAAAAAAAACCTTTCTTCGCGGTAAAAATGTTTCCATATGGGGAGAATGTGTTTCAAACGTGGGGAACAGATTTCCATCACAGAGAAAAGGTTTCTGTGGTCGAAAAAGGTTTCTACTGTCGAGAAAAGGTTTCTACCGCGTCAAAACAGGGGTTTCATCGCACCGGAAAAGCTTTTATCTGTGGTAAAAGGGTTCTCATGACGGAAAATAAGTTTTCAGTACAGGGAAAAGAGGTTTCCTTCACGGAGAAAGGGTTTTTCTCGCACAGAAAATGTTTCCATCGTGGAAGAATACTTTTTCTCGGTCCTTGAAATCTTTTCTCCATCATGGAAACCTTCTTTATACACGGTACCGAGGAGAAAAGGATGTACACAGCGGAAAAAAGGAGTTTTCGTTGTTTTGTTTTTATTTTTTCATCATTTTATCCTTCTAGTATGAAACAAATAACTAGAAAAAAAACCATAGATTAATCAATGGCACCAATAGGCCACCATACTAAATTCTACAGATTACAAGAAAAAAAGCTACAGTTTTAACCTATGACACAAATGGAGAACGCTAGATAGGAGACGGTCCTACGCATTTTAGCACATATGACGTCATATATAGATTGTGGGTTAGGGTTAGGGTAAGGACTAGGACCTGTAGATTTGGTCAAAGTGCCGAGATGTAAACAGGACTAGCCCTAACCCTAATCCATAATCAAGCCTTACCCTTACCCTAACCCACAATAAACATATGACGTCACATTTTGGGTAGGACCGTCTCCGATCTAGCGTTCTCCGACACAAATGGGCCACCATACTAAATTCTACAGGTATTTTCTTAGACATCAAAGCACAGGTAAAAATCGAGTTCTGCCTCGGATTGAAATACCACGTGGAAATTCACCTACAGGGTATATAAGCAAAAAGGATTATCATTTGTCCTCTTTTTCAAAATGAGTTCCTTTAAGTCCATTTTAGAAGACAAAAATGGCCCTTATACAAAGCCATTAAAATTTACAGTAATATCCGGAAAAGAATTAGACAAAAAAAAAAAAGTTTTTGCCATTTCGGATGGAACATTGGTATATCAACTGTATACAAAGCAGGAACTTAAACTTGATCAAAGCTATTTGTTGTTACATTATAAAATTAACAAATCAACAAGTACCGGTATACAATACTTCACAGCAGGTAAGAAAGTGATTTAATATTTAAATTTATCAGTTTGGGATAAATACACCCATTGTCAGTAATAATTTATCAATTTGGGATAAATACACCCATTGTCGGTAATAATTTATCAATTTGGGATAAATACACCCATTGTCAGTAATAATTTATCAATTTGGGATAAATACACCCATTGTCGGTAATAATTTATCAATTTGGGATAAATACACCCATTGTCGGTAATAATTTATCAATTTGGGATAAATACACCCATTGTCGGTAATAATTTATCAATTTGGGATAAATACACCCATTGTCGGTAATAATTTATATATTAAGAAGCACAATTTGCTGTTGTAGCCAAAATCAATTTTAACTAAAAACAATTGCTTAAATTATAATAAACAAAGAGCATATTTTTAAGTCTTGAACAAAAGCGACCCTTTCCCCAATTTCTGCAATATTTTCCATTGTAACCACTCCACTCCTCCCATTATTAAAAAATATATCCAACATATAACCCTCTGTCTGCCCCTAAAGGAAACCACGTTTGGTCTTTTAATTCCATCTTTACACTTTCGTAAAATATAATATCAATGTGCACGCTCGAGACGACCCTGGGAACCACGTGGCTAAGTGGTTTTCTCTTGTCAGTGATACAGAACGCGGGAACTGACAATGAGGGCTGTCTAGTCGTACGGATGGTACGAAAAACTGAGGTCCCCTGTACACATTGGCATGCATGTAAAAGATCCCTTGGCATTTGAAATTCAATATAAGAGTAGGTCGTAGCTCCGTTCCCTGGGCAAAATTTCCCTCATAGCACATTGTATGGCGTATGCCCATCTTCCATTAGCCAAGGTTTGGTGCAGAAAAGTAAGACGTTAAAACCCGATTTTATTTCATTTCGAGACGACCCTGTCCCATCAATTATCATTCAATACGTTTTGGGGTTCCTTGAACCGGACTGTCACAAAGCTTTAAAGTTTTAAAATCGAGTTCACCAGGATAAAAATTCTCCACCCTTAACAAACCCAACACACAATCCCATCATATACATCCCACCCCAAAACGATACAGCCGCGCCCCTCCCCGAGGGCTTATAAAAATAAACATTGATTAAATTTAAATAAAATATTTCAATTTATTACAGAAATAAAATATTTCAATTTATTACAGAATTACAGAAATAAAATATTTCAATTTATTACAGAAATAAAATATTTCAATTTATTACAGAAATAAAATATTTCAATTTATTACAGATCCAATAGCCAGAACAACCCCAATAAATCTTAACATATCAAATGAGGTACGGGAAAGAGGCCGATTATTGATACATCCCGTGGCACCAACCCGCAGCATTGCGGTCGCGAAATCTTTAACTGGTTATTCGACGATTATCGGCACAGTCACAGAGGTAAGACGTCACTATTCAACGGAGAGAGAGAGAGGGAGAAATGGGGTTTAACGTCCACTCGACACAACTAGGTCATTTCGGGACTAACATATGTTTTTTTAAATTTTATTTCAATAATTCGCTTGCGCGTAGGGGTCTTTAGCAGTGGGAGGAAACCGGGGTGCCCGGAGGAAACCCACGAGGTTGAGAAGGCGCCCCTATCTCCATGCCACATACGCTCACAGCAGGGCTCGAAACCACAGCCGTAAGCCAGAGGTGACCGGCCAGCTAGAAGTCGAAGCGCGGCACTCTAGACCACTAGGCCACCCCAACCCCCACTATCCAACGGATCTAGATTTCCTACATTTTGCCAATTCAATTATAATTATAGTTTCCCAAATCTTTTTTTATTTTTTTTTGGGGGGGGGGGGTTGTCGAAAGCCATTATTTCAATCAAATTTGTTCACCTTGGTTAAATAGTAGTAGTTGTTTATTAACGTCTCACCAGTTTTAAAAACATCACATTCATAAATTATAATATACTAAGAATTAAAAAACTGCCATTCATTAAGAATTATGAGACGAAATATACATTATAAAGAAACAAATAAACAAAATAAAATAGTAATAAACGAAATATACATTATATAGAAACAAATAAATAAGCAAAATAAAATAGTAATAAACGAAATAAAAAAAAATATACACACTGTACCCACGACGGTAGTTCTAAAATTAATATCTACACAAGGCTAAATAGAATCCATTCACGTACATGGATATAAAGTTTGCCTCCGTCTTTTTAAAATATCTTTTAAATGTCTTTTAAATATGTGACGGTATAATTCGCTAGAAGAAAATTATCTTGTGGTTGGCTGTACATGACAAGTTAAGCTGTAACAATACCACGTGACTCGTGTTGATAAACATCACCCCCAACAGCTTCTGACGCACGCTTTGACCACCATTGTACTGTTTCACTGAGAACAGTCTTGATTGACAGGTGATTCAATTGTTATATACGCCTGTTATCACGTGATCTCGTTCATATTCATAATGCCATTATCCATCTGTAATTAAAATGGATTTTAGTAATTTTTTATTTTTTTGTGTGTCGATCCTTCAATAATAAAAACTTACACCTCAATATTGAATAATATATCAGGTATATACCATTTTCCTGTAAAGCAATCAAATAACCCGTTTTCTAGCAGCGGGGTTGGAATGACCTAGTGGTCTAGAGTACCGCACTACGACCTCTAGCTGGCCCGTCACCCCTGGCTTGCGGCTGTGGTTTCGAGCCCTTGCGTGAGCGTATGTGGCATGGAGATAGGGGCGCCTTCTTAACCTCGTGGGTTTCCTCTGGGCACTCTGGTTTCCTCCCGCTGCTAAAGACCCCTACGCGCAAGCGAATTATTGAAATAATTAAACCATATGTTATTCCCGAAATGACCTGGTTTGTGTTGAGTGGACGTTAAACCCCACTTATCTCTCTCGTTTTCTAGCGTAGCTTGTAGCTTATTCTTATAATATAAGCATTACACCTACTTGTCGAATTACCATTTCCAGGTCGTGATTTCAATTAATACAACACAAAATAAAAATAACATTGTCTCGTTGGGCTTCCTTACCTTTATGTGAGAGAGAGAGAGAGAGGGGGTTTAACGTCCACTCAACACAACCAGGTCATTTCGGGACTAACATATGGTTTCAATTTTATTTCCATAATTCGCTTGCACGTAGGGGTCTTTAGTCGTCGGAGGAAACCGGAGTGCCCGGAGGAAACCCACGAGGTTGAGAAGGCGCCCCTATCTCCATGCCACATACGCTCACACCAGGGCCATCCCAACCCCCTTACCTTTATGTCTACTATTTTTAGTTTGATAGTTGCTTTTTACACAATCTGTTACATACCTGTTTATAACCTGTGAACTGTATGGTTATTTTAGGAACACCAGACTGAACAAGTAAATAAAAGGGGAAAGGAGATCAACATTAAAAAAATCAAAATAAGAGACGAATCGGATTCAACAATGGTGACAGTCTGGGAACCAACACCAGAAGTTACCAACCTTTTAAAAATTAGCCAATACATCAAAATTACAAATTTAAAATTTAATATATATCAGAATAACGTGGAATTCAGTTCCACCTTTAACACTGTCATCGAGGTAAGTTAGTATATTCCTTCGCCCAAAGTCAACTTTTTTAAGTTCCGGAGGGCCTGACGAGGACAGCTGTCTAGTCGTTCGGATTGGACGAAAAACGAGGTCCCATGTACACATTGGTGTGCACGTTAAAGATCCCTTGGCAGTTGGAATTCTATATAAGAGTAGGCCGTAGCACCCGTCTACCATTATCCCAGGTTAGGTGCAGAAGAGTAGGACGTTAATCCCCATTTCATTTTATATTGATTAATATATTAGTTTAATAAATGATATTTGTTATCACAGTCTCGTATCCAAATGCACATAAAAAACAATATGACGTAACGCTTTGATGTTGGCGTAGCTTTTTCATACTGCTAATCGTCCATTTTATTTTTAATTACGTGGTGGATATTTTATAGTAATGCATGTGTTGTAAACTGTATTTTCTATTGGTAGTGTATATAAGGGCTCTAACAAGACTTTGCGTAGTATATTGATAAAAAAAATCGGGTAGACACAGTATATTGATATGTAAGCGTCTCTCTGAACCACCCCTTAATAACCCAAATTGATAATACTATGCATTTTGTTTTTGTTGTTGTTAATTTAAGATGGTAGAGTGTCAACCGGTCCGGGTGGTCGGACTACCGGAGGCCTTTGATTTGGAACATGGCATTATCACCATAAAAGTGCCAGACGGCACGTACAAAGAATACTCCATGTGCAAAACCAAACATAAAGAAATCAACAAAATTATTCTCAAAGAGAGAACTATATCTTTGACTATAAAAAACAATAAAGTTCTCGATTTCAAAGGTATGTTAACCTCAAAATATTTTGCAATCGTACTAACAAATGCATGTTTATTAAGCGTAATATTCTATAAATAGATTTTATTATATATATATATATATATATCAAATGCAATTTCAAGACGATTTAAGGCCACTGATCGCCATTTAAATATATCGAACAGTGTAATTTTTTAAAGATTTAATCCAATAAAAAAATGCTGAGAACTGATTATTCAACTTATTTAGAAAAGTATATATCAAAAGTAGATAAGCTCATGGTTTGAATTAATTCAGTCAGATATTGGAAATTAACTTCTCAATATTAAAGTTTGCAACAATTTAAAATGACATTAATTCAATCTTATTTTTTTTTTTTTCAGAAGGAAATTGAAATTAAAATCTCCAAACCTTCACTTTATAGTTATGTTATGATACTTCTCTTCGGAATAATCAGTTTCCGCCCCACTAGAATGCCCGTTTACCCAAAGTTCTGAATGCAAAATAGAGGCTAAACTGCAGCAGTATAGTTCCACATTTTAAAACTCCATCCTATCATTTTGTTTTTGAGCATACGCGCGTGCAATCAACGAAAGAGCCAAGTAAAAAATCAAGCCATTGTATAGAAAATATTCCCCGGTGTCTCTACATCTATTAACCGAATTTTGAACGAATTACAATAATAACTTGAATCAAGATTTTGAATTTTAACATACTCGCTTCTTTTAAAACCACAAAATGGTTGCAAATTATGTTTAAGTGATAAGTACGTGTAGTTTCCTATCTCTTGAAAACTTGTGTATTAAATTCTCAACTGCGTAGATTACTTAGGAGATAAACACCTGTTTCGCATTTAGAGGGGTGTTATTGTCCAATAGACATGTCCTGAGATCATTAGGACCCAAGACGCGTTAGCGTCTCGGGTTCTAATGTAAAAGGGGATCACGGTGGCTAAGTGGATAAGGCGCTGGTTCGCTAGCCTGGAGGTCGAGTGTTCGATCCCTGCATTGGCCGAGAAAGTTCATCTCGATTTTCCGACGTGATTTCCACTTGTCAGTGATACAGGAGGGCCTGACAAGGACAGCTGCCTAGTCGTTCGGATGGGACGAAAAACCGAGGCCCCGTGTACACATTGGAGTGCACGTAAAAGATCCCTTGGCAGTTGGAATTCGATATAAGAGTAGGCCGTAGCGCCGCTGCCCGGGCAAAAATTTCCCTCATAGCACCCTGTATGGCGTATGCCCGTCTTCAATTAGCTCAGGTTAAGTGCATAACAGTAGGACGTTAAACCCCATTTCATTCATTCATTCATTCTAATGTAAAATCTCAGGACATCTATTGGACAATAACACACCTCTAAATGCGAAACAGGAGGTGTTTTTCGACATTGTAACATGTTCTTTTTCAGGATTTTAAAAGAACTTTTTTTATTGTGTGAACTTCAAAATTCGCAAAACAGCAAATCGGTTTGAATGACGTAAAAATCAAAAAAATAAATTTTGACGTCAGACAACGTTGTGACGTAACTTGATAACGGACTGCCGTTTTACCGAGGTGTGCCGAATTAGTTCTGGAATCCAAGCGAAGATAAATTCAAGTTTAAAATGCTTGAGTCTTTGGTCTCTGGTAAATAAATTATGGAAGAAAATATTTTTCAAATATTTCAAATGAAATACCTGCACTTGGCGTTGAAGGCTGCACGCGAACTTGAGTGATTTGTGTACATGTTGAAAAACTTTATGAAGAGTTAGACATACAACAATTTCTGGGGTAAAAATCACGAAAAAAGACGCGGGCAGTGGATAATCCGAGAATTTAATTAGGATTCGATATTTGTAGTAAAGTCAGTGTTTACAGACAACATCGTCTTGTGTATGCAATGCATTCTCCCCTGTCCTCTGCCGCCGTTGCCATTGGTTACGAAGAGGGTAATCGCCTGACGCAAACATGGCCTCTTTTGATAGATTTTTATAGCAGGCTATACTTGACAATAACAATGTTTTGAGAACGATTTAAAGCAAAATTATGATAGAATAATTAGTTTTTAATTCTAATATATCATCAAATCACCCAGTTTGTATCCGGGAAACCAACTTTAAGCATGTTACAACAAATTAACACTTTACAGCAATTTAAAATTTCTACACCACTACTTTATTATTCCGGTTTGAACTCGTATTTAATTTGTTAGGGATATAAACTTCCATCCGTTATAAGTGTTATGCCCCATGAACTAAATTCATAATAAACACCGTCCCCACGGTCCCAAGTGCCACGTGTCTGCCCGAGTTAATGATATAGTTTTCCTAGCTCAAATATCATCGGAATTGGCAAATGCTTTTGCACAGCAGTGGGGCGATACTACGACACGTACCCTGTCTTGAATGCCACAGGTGAAAAAAGAGAAATGGAGTTTAACGTCCACTCGACACAAAATAGGTCATTTCGGGACTAATAGGTTCTTTAGCAGTGAGAGGAAACCGGAGGACCCGGGGGAAAAAAACGAGGTTGGACAGGTGACCCTATACTCCTTTTCACGTACAGGTGAAAAAAACTACTAGCTATATTCAAGCAAACCAGTAATTTTTAAGCAAACATTAACTTACTTAAACGGTTAAATAAACAGGGTTGTGAAAATGAGGTTAAACACAAAATCCTTAGTGTTTTTTCGCGTCTTCGTCCCTGCATTTAATAATTGTCGGATGCTTTTGTTTTGCTCCTAATGTCGGTCGTGAATTCGAAAGTGAAATACACACAACCTATACCTGAAGTAGGGGAAACTCGACTATGATCTCTAGAACATTCAATCGATTTTTAAAAGTTAAACGATTTTTTTTCTCATTTTTTGATGAAAATTGTTTTATAAATGTCTTAAAAAAAATCGCATTTAAATTGATAAGGTTAACTCAATTCCAGCAATATAAGTAACGTGGATTATTCGCGTTTTCACTATTTAGTCAACTGAAGATATCTTGATTCTAAATGGCCTCAATCATTTTCTACACCTGCAAAAACATGTCCCGTGATTAGACCATTCGTTAAAACTATCACATTTTAAAAATCATGAAATGATTCGGAGTGCTTATAAGAAAAATGCGATTTTCTACTTTGAAGGCGTGTCAAGAAGCAACCGACCAATCGGAATCACTTATTGTGACGTGCAATATAATTGGTCTGCAACCAGAATATTGAGCGTGAAATTTGGCTATTACGATTCGCCGTAGTGAAATGACACGCAAACTTTTTAACTTTGAAGACGTACCAAACCAATTGACCAATCGGAACAACCAATCCTGCCCTAGAATACCGTGTATATGAAAACGCCACCAGTTGTATTTATGTGACAAAGTGGATAGATTCATTAGTTGCAAGCAGACGCCACTCCACACCAAAAACAGCAGGTATATAGTGATTAGATGTAAATTAAAATTACTAAATATACGCTTATTATAATCGTTAAGATTTGGGATCCGAGGGTGTTAAGACACCGTGCTGT
The DNA here is from genome assembly GCA_917208275.1 of Patella pellucida. Lineage (NCBI taxonomy): Eukaryota > Metazoa > Mollusca > Gastropoda > Patellidae > Patella > Patella pellucida. The sequence continues at coordinate 47,026,097 of OU795037.1, read as the reverse complement.
AAAGTAAGTTGATTTATGTAAATATCGACAAAAGATCGTTAGCTAAGATTATAGGTGGCGCTGGCTTGTTTTGATCATGGATCTACAGTTAAAAGCCTCTACGTATTATATAGACGAATTATCACATTTTTGAAACTTGTGAATGGAATTGCATCTCTTTGGACTATTTTGGAGATTCGGCTTTTACTGGATGACAATCTTTTTGATAGTCAACTTTTACAATATTGAAGTTTCCAGTGAATTAATAATATAATAAAAAGGTTAATGATAATTTATCCTTCTTTTCCAGGACCTCACCAAAACAATGTAAATAAACTTGAAATAAAAACTTTTCAAAGCTAAGAAGAGTGTTCCTAAAAAATTATGCCACACTGTCGGACCGCGCGGTTTGGCGACATTGCAAGGTTCTTATAGTGATTAAAAAGAATACTTTCATCGAAATTTTACGATTTGGTTTACCCTTGCCAGTGACAGAGGGTGGAAGGCTAGACAAGACAACTGTCTAATCGTTCGGATGTGACGAAAAACCGAGTCCACGTTCATATATTTTCGTGCATGTAAAATATCCCTTAACTGTTGGAGATCGTTGTAAGAGTAGGCCATGATTCGGCTACCCTGGTAAAATTTCATCACAGCACGACGGATGCCCTTCTTCATTGGCCTACAATAGGAGCAAAACAAACCTCATTTTATCTTTTTTGCCGTAAAACCGCAAATTTGTGCGAGTTATTGACTGTGGACTTATCTTCCACTTAAGGAAGCTTTGTATGAGATCCCGAGGGCTTAAAATATGGATGTGAATGAAAAACTAAGGTCCCCTATGCACGATGGCGTGTAGAAACGCTTTTGTCCAGGCATAAAGTATTCAATAGTACAATGCATGACGTATGTCCGTTTTTATTATCCCACACTCTGTCAAAAATAGCACCCCATTTCCCTTTCATTTTGCTACGCAAACCAACGTAGGTAATGACACTCCGATGGACTTTAATGCATTTAGAGAGGGATGGATGTAAATGGGGTTTAACGTCTATTGGACATAACTAGGTTATTCCGAGATTAGTGCATAGTTTTATTTCAATAATTTGCTTACGACTGGGGGGTCTTCTGTCCTGCATTACTTACATAAAATCTGGATGAACTTTCTCGTCCAATGCGACTATCCGTACACATGACCTCCAGACTAGCGAGCCAGCGTCTTGTCCACTTTAGTATTTAAAGTAATCACTTTGGTTCAATATTTCACCTGAAAATGTAATCCGAGGCGTTCACTGATCCCCTATAATTACATGGGGTTTAACATCCTACTGTTGTGCTCAGATATCCGTGTACACTTTAGCGTGAAAGATAACTATAATTTTGCACTGGCAGTTGCACTATGGCTATTCTTATACCGAATTTACAACTGCTAGGGGATCTTTTACGTACACGCCAATGTATACACGGTGCTTAGGTTTCCTCCCCCATCCGACCGACAGCACCTTGTCAGACCCTCCGTCCAGTACCAAACCACGCCGGAAAATCTGGATGAACTTTCTCGGCCAATGCAGGGATACCCGACCTCCAGCGTCTTAGCGATCTAGCGTCTTACCAACTTAGCCACCGTACCCCCCCCCCTCTACCACACACGATAAATTTTTACAATTAGGAGCATGTTTACAGATCTTTTTCTCGAATAACTTCATTAATTTACATGTTATTGACATCAAATCTTTAACATACACGAAACCAGAAAATTGGCAATGTCTCATTGAAAATTCAATAAATTTTTCAAACGGTTACATTTGAGTAGCTGACATGAACACGATTCCGAGGTCCCGTGTACAAACCGGTGTGACCGTAAAAGATACCTTGGTATTTGGAATTCTATATAAGAGTAGGCTAGCGCAGCTGTACTGGCATGTTTAGATGTCTAATATTTTTGAGGGAACTTCTTCTATGGAGAACCTAATCGATATCTTTGTGTATCAAACCTACGTAAAGTATCAGGACTTGCCAAAAAATTGGCAATAGACATCGACAAACGTCGGAAATTGTCATAATCGGAACGTTTTGCATACGTATATATAAGGAATATATAGAGAGCTATTTTTCAAAGTGGTAACATATTGAAATAGGGGTGTTTTATTGTTAACCAAAATATGGGATAGGTGCTTCTTGAGTGACAATAATTCATTTTGGTAAATAGCATTTTTTTTCTCCTCTCGATACCAGTGAAAATGTATAAGGAAGTCGCCTCTCAATGTCAGTAATGAAAAGTTAATGCCCGTAAGTATGACTTAGAGTTTTGGTTGTCATCTGCGACTTAATATACTTTTTTTGGTCCATTCGGAAAACTGATTTTATTATTCCTTTTACAATTCGTGTAGAGTTCTAAATATTAATTTTCTCATGTTTTAAAGTGTTAGTACTTATAAATATCGCGAAAGTTGTGAAGGCACCAGACGTGATGAAAATCTTTAACGTGCACCAATGAAAATCGGTCCTAATTATGTCAATTTTAAACCGATTTTCGAAAGTTATATTTTTGTACAGTCGGGGATATCGCGAATGCTAGCTATATCGGTCGAATTGAGCAACCGAACCGTTCTCTTTTTTTTTTAATTTGGAAATTTACTAAAATTATTTCTTGGAATTTAGATTTTTCGATTATATATTTGGATTTTTGACGTCTGTCCGATTCTACAAATCTGGGATTATTATGATGTGAACAGTTCAACTTCTTTTTTCAATTTATTTCTATCGTAATGCGCAGCTCATGGACGTCTAAATATGCCAGTTATGCAGGTGTGTTTATGCCATTAGGAGTATCTGTAAGGGGAATATTCTTTGAATCGCATCTGTCAACCCGTCAATCTTGTGGTCAAGGTGAAAGCCTTCAGTCCTGCGAGCAGGTCTAGTGGGTAATTGGTTTTACCCCCCAAACCAATTACAAAACGCGTTATACGTTTAACTCAAATGGGGGAGCCTAAATCTCAGAAACTATTTGAACGAATGTTTTAAAACTTTGGAATCAAAGTAACTGTTTTATGTATTAGTGCTTAAATGTAAAACCAAATTACCAGAATGTCTGGCTTTTGTAGAATCTTTAACGTGAACAGAAATTGAAAATCAGCCACAATGCTATTTATTTTTAAACAATATTTCAGATAGTTATATTTTTGGGTAGCTTGAGACATTTCTGAAAAGATAGCAGTTCAAAAACTTCAAGTTTAGAAACTTTGTCATTTTCATTTTTTCGGTGAAAATTGAAAGTTTTTCTAAAATTGATTTTTTGGGGATTTTTGAAATTTGACTTATATTTTTGGATAGCTGACATCAATCCAATTCCAACAATATAAGGTTTGTTCTGAAATTTTAAGTTTGATTTTTCACGTTTATTCGTATTTTCGTCAAATCGTAGAGTTCTTATTTTTTTAAAACGACTCCAACGATTTTTCTGAAACTTCAGTAATATCAAGTCGTAGGGCCAGACCAGTCCATGAACTATAATTGAAAATCCTCTCATCACCGGAAGTAGTCAAGAAAGGTATCCAAAGTTGGACAACATTTTGAAAAATGGGTGTCTGTGCGTAAAATGCAATGTATCGATTTGTTATTTACCGAGTAGTTAAATTATTATGTCGTTTGATAGCAAACCGAATTGTCTATCGGGTGATACTACAGCGACCAGTTTCTCTCTAAAATTGAAAAAGTTTTTGGACTTTCAAATGTGACGTTTTTTACGATTTCGGGCAACTTTGGACGCGTGTTTCTCGAAAAGTCGCCAACGATTTTTTTTTCAAACTTTCTCAATCGAGAGTCTATTGGGTGGTTTATTGTTTGAAACCATTGTACAATTTCTCTAAATGTCATGAGTAGTCAAAAAATGAGATTCAAACGTTGTATTTTTACTTATTTGGAGCATTTTTAGAGGTTTTTTTCTCGAAAAGTCAACCTAATATTTATTTTCGAATCTGTTTTACAGAGAGTCTAATCTGTAGTCTTTTAAATTAAACCATTGCGCACGGTCCTAAATATCAGGAGTATGAAAACAAAGGGATCGAATTGCAATACCACGCCGTTCTCCCTTTGACCTAAAAATTTGAAAATGTACTGAAATTGTAATTTATTTTAGAATTTTTGAGTCTTTGATTGCGTATTTCGATTTCTGGCGTCTGTAGGATTCTACCAATCCAAGTTCATAATGTTGTAAATTGTTCAACTATATTTTTCACTTTACTTCTATCGCAATGCGCATGCACAGAAAGTGTCAATATCTGAGTTGTTTAAGTGTGTGTGTGTGTGTGTGTGTGTGTGTTTTAAGGGGTGAGTGGTGGGCATTTTGTGCTGCCTTGGGTAAGGTGAAAGCCTTCAGCCTTGCAAGCAAGTCTAGTGGGTAATTGGTTTTACCCCAAAAACCAATTACAAAACGCTTTATACGTTTAACTCAAATTGGGGGAGCCTAAATCTCAGAAAGTATTTGAACGAATGTTTTAAAACTTTGGAATCAAATTAACTGTTCCTTGTATTAGTGCTTAAATGTAAAACCAAATTACCAGAATGCCTGGCTTTTGTAGAATCTTTAACGTGCACTGAAATTGAAAATCAGCCACAATCCTATTTATTCCCAAACGATATTTCAGATAGTTACATTTTTGGGTAGCTAGAGACATTCCTGAAAAGATAGCAGTTCAAAAACTTCAAGTTTAGAAACTTTGTCGTTTTCATTTTTTCGGTGAAAATTGAAAATTTTTCTAAAATTGATTTTTTGGGGAATTTGAAATTGGTCTTATATTTTAAGATAGCTGACATCAATCCAATTCCAACAATATAAGGTTTGTTCTGAAATTTTAAGTTTGATTTTTCACGTTTATTCGTATTTTGGTCAAATCGTAGAGTTCTTATTTTTTTAAAACGGCTCCAACGATTTTTCTGAAACTTCAGTAATATCAAGTCGTAGGGCCAGACCAGTCCATGAACTATAAATGAAAATCCTCTAATCAACGGAAGTAATCAAGAAAGGTAGCCAAAGTTGGACAAAATTTTGAAAAATGGGTGTCTGTGCGTAAAATACAATGTATCGATTGGTTCTTTACCGAGTAGTTAAATTATTATGTCGTTTGGTAGCCAACCGAATTGTCTATCAGATGATACTACAGCGACAAGTTTTTTTTCAAAAACTGAAAAAGTTATAGGACTTTGAAATGTGACGTTTTTTACGATTTCGGGCAACTTTGGACGCATGTTTCTCGGAAACGCCGCCAACGATTTTTTTTAACACTTTCTCAATTGTTAGCCTAATTGGTGGTGTTTTGTGTAAAACCATTGTACAATTTCTCTAAATGTCATGAGTAGTCGAAAAATGAGATTGAAAATTCAAAACGTCGTATTTTTACTTATTTGGAGCATTTTTAGAGGGTTTTTTTCTCGAAAAGTCAACGTAATATTTATTTTAAAACTTGTTTTACAGAAAGTCTAATATGTAGTGTTTTATATGAAACCATTGCGCATGGTCCTAAATATCAGGAGTGGGAAAAAAAGGGATCGAAAATAAATTGAAAACGGCATCTTTCATTGCAGTCAGAGTAGATACATTCTGTACGTATAACCAACGTATCACAAACGTATAGTGCATACAGAGCGAGAGCTATTTTTCAAAATGGCAATTTTTGAAATAAAGTTTTTTTTAATGTGAACCAATATCTGTTACTGGTGTGTCATTGGTAAAAATAATTCATCCTAGTAAGTAACAGTTACTCCTGGAATTAATATCCCATGCTTTATGTCTACATGACGTCATCCCTTTTAACCAGTTAAAATTAAGCCCCCCGCTGAAGCTTTTTATATAGAAGTCGCCTTTTTTTATTATTAATTCACATTTCATGCTTATCATTTGTTGCGGATTTTGGTTAAAATCTGAGACTAAAATGTCTATTTTTTTTGTCCTATTCGGAAAACTGGGTTTATTTTATTCAATTTACAATACGTGTATATCTCCGAAACTATAACAGATCGAGTTCTGTTTACTGTTTTTTCATACAGTTAGTAATTATTTCTATTACGAAAGTTGCCAAGAGACAGGAAGTGGTGTAAATCTTTAACGTGCACAAAAATTGAAAACATGCTCTAAATATGTCAATTTCCAACGGATTTTTGAAAAGGTTATATTTTTGTACAGCTAGGAATATTGCGGATGTCATTACGACTGAATTGCGACCGGAAGTGGTGTAAATCTTTAACGTGCACAAAGATTGAAAAAATACCATAATTATGTCAATTCCCAACTGACTTTCTAAAAAGCTATATTTTTGTAGAGCCGGTGATATTGCGGGTGCGATAAAGGTCGAATTGCAATACCACGACGTACTCCTTTTTTCCTAAAAATTTGAAAATGTACTGAAATTGTAATTTTTTTTAGAATTTTTGAGTCTTTGATTGCGTATTTCGATTTCTGGCGTCTGGCGTCTGTAGGATTCTACCAATCCAAGTTCATAATGTTGTAAATTGTTCAACTATATTTTTCACTTTACTTCTATCGTAATGCGCATGCACAGAAAGTGTCAATATCTGAGTTGTTTAAGTGTGTGTGATGGTGGGTGTGTGTGTGTGTGTTTTAAGGGGTGAGTGGTGGGCATTTTGTGCTGCCTTGGGTAAGGTGAAAGCCTTCAGCCTTGCAAGCAAGTCTAGTTAGGCTTTCACCATTGACAATGGTGAAAGGCTATTGTTATTACTAAGATTATTATTATTATTTTTTTTTTATTCTACTTTGCCTATTTCTTAGCAACTATAAGAGATAGGGGTCTGAAATATGATTTTCTCTTGGGAAAGTGGTGTGCAGTTAGTGCTTAAATGTAAAATGAAATTTGTGCACATAGCGGAAATACGTCAATTCTTTAACGTGCACGCAAATTGAAAATCGGCCATAACTCTGTCAATTCTCAATCGATTGTTCAGATATTTACATTTTTGAATAGCTGGTGACATTTCCGAATTGATAGCAGTTCATAAACGTCGAGTTTAGAAACTTTGTCGCTCTCATTTTTTCGGTGAAAATTGGAAAATTTTCAAATTTTTCTAAAAATTTTATTTTTTGGAACTTTGAAATTTGAGTTATATTTTTAGATAGCTGACGTCAATCCGATTCCAACAATATCAGTTTTGTTCTGAAATGTTAACTTTGATTTTTCACTTTTCTTCGCATTTTGGTCAAATCGTAGAGTTCTTATTTTTTTTAAACTGCGCCTACGATTTTTCTGAAACTTCAGGAATCTGTCGTCGAAGAACCAGACCAGTGCATGGACTATAAATGAAAATCCTCTAATCACCGGAAGTAGCCAAGAAAGGTATCCAAAGTTGGACAAAATTGTAAAAAATGGGTGTATGTGCGTAAAATGCAATGTATCGATTGTTTCTTTACCGAGTAGTTAAATTATTATGTCGTTTGATAGCCGACTGAATTGTCTATCATGTGATACTACAGCGACAAGTTTCTATCATATATTAAAAAAGTTATAGGACTTTGAAATGTAACGTTTTTTACAATTTCGGGCAACTTTGGACGCATGTTTCTCGGAGAAAATCCGTACGTATAACCAACGCATAGAGCCTATTCAAGGGATGTTTGTTTTTCTTGCACTGTGACAATATTTGAACTAAAATTATTTCCAACTATGAGTGGTTACTTCTATTCAAAATAGTTGTTTGCAATTATTTCTCTTTGTTAAGTGGGGTTGCAGTGGCATCGTTCACATTTTGATCGAATATCAAACACGACTGTACAATCTGTAACATTCCGATAACAGTCACTTTCCATTGGTTGAGAAAGTATAGCAACCACTCCACATGAGAAAATCCCTTGGTTCACACACTTCACATACCTCACACCTTGACATCTCATTATCTCTGGGCAAGTGCAATATTCGTACTCAGGCACGATACTACTGCACTTTGATCTCTATTTTGACTTGCTTATAAACAGCTCGAGCCGTCGAATTCTGTTGAGATGATTACGGGTATGAGATTTTTTTTTACAAAGAAGCAACACTATTAAATCAAAGACAATTTATTACACAGGGCAATCATATATTTCTGTTACAGGGTTACTAAACCCATATATTGGTTAGAAATAATCACTCATAGTTGACATAATTTTAGTTCAAATCCTGGCACTCATGTAAATATGGCTGGATAAAATCTGTACGTATAACAAACGTATAGCGCAAATATATTGAGCTATTTTTCAAAGTGGCAATATTTACAGTAAAGGTGTTTTACTGTGAACCAATATCTGTTACTAGCGCTTCTATTGTGAAAATAATTGTAAGAGTGGAATAAATCAGTACGTCTAACCAACGTATAACCAGCGTATACATGTAGAGAATACAGAGAGAGGTATTTTTCAACATTGCAATTTTTGAAATATGGGTGTTTTACTGTGAACCAATTTTTGTTTCTAGTGTGTCTTTGGTGAAAATAATTCATATAAGTAAGTAACAGTTACTCCTGGAATTAATATCCTATGCTTTATGTCTATATGACGTCATCCCTTTTAACCAGTTAAAATAAAGCTCCCAGATGAGGCTTTTTATACAGAAGTCGCCTGTCATTATAAATAATTCAAATTTCATGCTGATCATTTTTTGGGGTATTTGGTTGTTATCTGAGACTATAAAGTCTGTTTTTTTGTCCCATTCGGAAAACGGGGTTTTTTTAAATTCCATTTACAGTTCGTGTATATCCCCGAAACTAGAACAGATAGAGTTCTGTTTACTGTTTTTCATGTTTTAAACAGTTAGTAATTATTACTATTGAGAAAGTTGCGAAGAGACGGGAAGTGGTGTAAATATTTAACGTGCACGAAAATTGAAAACAGGCCCTAATTATGTCAATTTCCAACGGATTTTTGAAATTATTACAATTTTTGTAATCATTACAATTGCGAAAGTTGCGAAGAGACAGGAAGTTGTGTAAATCCTTAACGTGCACTAAAATTGAAAACAGGCCCTAATTATGTCAATTAACAACGGATTTTTGAAAAAGTAATACTTTTGTACAGCTGGGGATATTCCGGATGCCACAACGACCAAATTGACACAGGAAGTGGTGTAAATCTTTAATGTGCACGAAAATTGAAACAGGCTCTTATTATGTCTATTTTCAACGGATTTTTGAAAAGGTTATATTTTTGTACAGCTGGGGATATTGCGGATGTCATAACGTCTGAATTGAGACCTGAAGTGATGTTAATCTTTAACGTGCACGAAAATTGAAAACAGGCCATAATTATGTCAATTCCTAACCGATTTTTGAGAATGTTATATTTTTGTACAGCTAGGGATATTGCGGATGCCATAACGACCGAATTAAAAAAGGAAGTGGTGTAAATCTTTAACGTGCACGAAAATTGAAAACTAGCCCTAAGTATGTCAATTTCCAACCGATTTTGGAAAAAGTTATATTTTTGTACAGCTGGGGATATTGCGAATGCCATAACGACCAAATTGAGACCGGAAGTGTGTAAATCTTTAACGTGCACGAAAATTGGATACATCCCTAAGTATGTCAATTCCCAACAGATTTTGTAAAAAGTTATATTTTTGTACAGCTGGGGATATTGCGAATGCCATAACGATAAAATTGAGACCGGAAGAGATGTAAATCTCTAACGTACACGAAAATTGAAAACATCCCTAAGTATGTCAATTCCCAACCGATTTTCAAAAAAGTTATATTTTTGTACAGCTTGGGATATTACGGATGCGATAACTGTCAACTCGTCAATCTTGTGGTCAAGGTGAAAGCCGTTCAGTCTTGCACGCAAGTCTAGTTAGGCTTTCACCATTGAAAATGGTGAAAGACTATTGTTATTACTAAGATTATTCTTCTTATTATTATTATTTTTTATTGGGGGAAGCTAGATCTCAGGAAGTATAAGAGATAGAGGTCTAAAGTTTGATTTTCTCTCGTGAAACTGGGTGGTGGCTAGTGCTTAAATGTAAAACGAAATTTGTACGCATAGCGGAAATAACTGAAATCTTTAACGTGCACGCAAATTGAAAATCGGCCACAATTCTGCTAATTCTCAACCGATATTTCAGATAGTTACATTTTTGGATAGCTGGCGACATTTCTAAGTGGATAACAGTTCAAAAACGTCGATTTTAGAAACTTTGTCGCTCTAATTTTTTCGGTGAAAATTGGAAAATTTTCAAAATTTTCTCAAATTGTTAAATTTTAGAATTTTGAAATTTAACTTGTATATTTGGATAGCTGACATCAATCCGATTCCAGTGATATAAGTTATGTTTCGAAATTCTGATTTTGAATTTGGTCGATTTTTGACGATTTTTGCGAGATTTAGTCAAAATTTGATAACTCAAAAACGGCTCCAGCGATTTTTCGGGAACTTAAGGAATATGAAGTCGAAGGAACAAACAAGTCCATGAACTATAAATGAAAATCCTCTAATCACCGGAAGTAGTCAAGAAAGGTATCCAAATTTGGACAAAATTGTCAAAAATTGATGCTTGTGCGTAAAATGCAATGTATTCATTGTTTGTTTACCGAGTAGTTCAATTATTATGTTGTTTGATAGCAAATTAAATTGTCTAACAGATGATACTATAGCGACAAGTTTCTATTCAAAATTGAAAAAGTTATTGGACTTTGAAATGTTACGTTTTTTTCGATTTCGGGCAACTTTGGACGCATGTTTCTCGGAAACGCCGCCTACGATTTTTTTTTAAACTTTGTCAATCGACAGTCTAATAGATGGTGTTTTGTGTGAAACCATTGTACAATTTCTCTAAATGTCATGAGTAGTCGAAAAACGAGATTGAAAATCCAAAACATCGTATTTTTACGATTTGGACCATTTTTAGAGGTATTTTTCTCGAAAAGTCATCGTAATAGTTATGTTAAAACTTGTTTTACGGAGAGTCTAATCTGTAGTCTGATATATGAAACCATTGCGCCACAGTCCTAAATGTCAGGAATGGGAAAACAAAGGGATCGAAAATTGAAAACGGCATCTTTCATTGCAGTAAGAGTGTATACAATCTGTACGTATAACCAACGTATAACAAGCGTATAGAGCATACAGAGAGAGCTAATTTTCAAAGTGGCAATTTTTAAAATAAAGGTGTTTTACTGTGAACCAATATCTGTTACTGGTGCGTCTATGTTGAAAATAATTCATATTAGTAAATAACAATTACTCCTGGAATTAATATCCCATGCTTTATGTCTACATGAAGTCATCCCTTTTAACCAGTTAAAATAAAGCTCCCCGCTGAAGCTTTTTATATAGAAGTCGCCTGTCTTTATAAATAATTCAAATTTCATGCTGATCATTTCTTGTGACTTTTGGTTAAAATCTGAGACTAAAAAGTCTATTGTTTTTGTCCCATTCGGAACACTGGGCTTATTTTATTCAATTTACAATACGTGTATATCTCCGAAACTATAACAGATAAAGTTCTGTTTACTGTTTTTTTTCATGTTTTAAACATTTAGTAATTATTATATTACTATTGCGAAAGTTGCCAAGAGACGGGAAGTGGTGTAAATCTTTAACGTGCACGGAAATTGAAAACAGGCTCTTATTATGTCAATTTCCAACGGATATTTGAGATAGTTATATTTTTGTACAGCTAGGGATATTGCGAATGCCATAACGACCGAATTGAAAAAGGAAGTGATGTAAATCTTTAACGTGCACGAAAATTGAAAACAGGCCATAATTATGTCAATTCCCATACGATTTTGGAAAAAGTTATATTTTTGTACAGCTGGGGATATTGCAAATGCCATAACGACAAAATTGAGACCGGAAGTGTGTAAATCTTTAACATGCACAGAACGTGTCAATATCTGAGTTGTTTAAGTGTGTGTGTGTGGGGGGGGGCGTGTGTGTGTGTGTTTTAAGGGGTGAGTGGTGGGCATTTTGTGCTGCCTTGGGTAAGGTGAAAGCCTTCAGCCTTGCAAGCAAGTCTAGTTAGGCTTTCACCATTGAAAATGGTGAAAGGCTATTGTTATTACTAAGATTAATATTATTATTATAATTCTTTATTGGGGGAAGCTAGATCTCAGCAACTATAAGAGATAGAGGTTTGAAATTTGATGTTCTATCGTAAAAGTGGTGGGCAGCTACTGCTTAAAGCTATTTCGAAATTTGTGCGTAAAGCAGAAATGCTTCAAATCTTTAACGTGCACGCAAATTGAAAATCGGCAATAATTCTGTTAATTCTTAACCGATTTTTCAGATATTTACATTTTTAGATACCTTGAGACATTTCCGAACAGATAGCAGTTCAAAATTGTCGATTTTAGAAACTTTGTCGCTCTCATTTTTTCGTTGAAAATTGGAAAATTTTCAAAATATTTCTAAAAGTGTTATTTTTTAAAGTTTTTAAATTTGACTTATATTTTTGGATAGCTGACATCAATCCGATTCCAACAATATCAGTTTTGTTCTGAAATGTTAACTTTGATTTTTCACTTTTTTTTCGCATTTTGGTCAAATCGTAGAGTTCTTATTTTTTTAAAACGGCTCCAACGATTTTTCTAAAACTTCAGAAATATATAGTCGAAAGCCCAAACAAGTCCATGAACTATAAATGAAAATCCTCTAATCACCGGAAGTAGTCAAGAAAGGTATCCAAAGTTGGACAAAATTGTAAAAAATGGGTGTCTGTGCGTAAAATGCGATGTTTCGATTGGTTCTTTACCGAGTAGTTAAATTATTATGTCGTTTGATAACCAATTGAATTGTCTATCAGATGATACTACAGTGACAAGTTTCTATCAAAAATTGAAAAAGTTATAGGACTTTAAAATGTGAGGTATTATACGATTTCGGGCAACTTTGAGCGCTTGTTTCTCGGAAACGTCGCCAACGATTTTTTTTTAAACTTCCTCAGTCGAGAGTCTAATGGGTGATGTATTGTGTGAAACCATTGTACAATTTCTCTAAATGTCATAAATAGTCGAAAAAAAGAGATTGAAAATCCAAAACGTCGTATTTTTACGATTCGGACCATTTTTAGGGGTATTTTTGTCGAAAAGTCATCGTAATACTTATGTTAAAACTTGTTTTATTGAGAGTCTAATCTGTAGTCTGATATATGAAACCATTGCGCCACAGTCCTTAATATCAGGAGTGGGAAACAAAGGGATCGAAAATTGAAAACGGCATCTTTCATTGCAGTAAGAGTGGATCAATCTGTACGTATAACCAACGTATAACAACCATATAGAGCATACAGAGAGAGCTATTTTTCAAAGTGGCAATTTTTGAAATAAAGGTGTTTTACTGTGTGCCAATATCTGTTACTGGTGCGTCTATGGTGAAAAAAATTCATATTAGTAAATAACAGTTACTCCTGGAATTAATATCCTATGCTTTATGTCTATATGACGTCATCCCTTTTAACCAGTTAAAATAAAGCTCCCTGCTGAAGCTTTTTATATAGAAGTCGCCTGTTTATATGATTAATTCAAATTTAATGCTGGTCATTTGTTGGGGTTTTTAGTTGTTATCTGAGACTAAAAAGTCCGGCCTTTTTTTTGTCCTATTCGGAAAACTGTTTTTTTTTTTATTCTCGTGTAGATCTCTGAAACTAAAGCAGATAGTGTTCAGAATAATGATTTTTCCTATGTTTTAAGCAGTAAGTACTTAGAACTATTGCGAAAATTCTGAACAGATCGGAAGTGAAGTAAATCTTTAACCTGCATAAATGAAAATAGGTCATAATAATGTCAATTCCCAACTGATTTTCGAAAAAGCTATATTTTTGTAGAGCCGGTGATATTGCGGGTGCGATAAAGGTCGAATTGCAATACCACGCCGTTCTCCTTTTTTCCTAAAAATTTGAAAATGTACTGAAATTGTAATTTATTTTAGAATTTTTGAGTCTTTGATTGCGCATTTCGATTTCTGGCGTCTGTAGGATTCTACCAATCCAAGTTCATAATGTTTTAAATTGTTCAACTATATTTTTCACTTTACTTCTATCGTAATGCGCATGCACAGAAAGTGTCAATATCTGAATTGTTTAAGTGTGTGTGTTTTTGTGTGTGTGTGTGTGTGTGTGTTTTAAGGGGTGAGTGGTGGGCATTTTGTGCTGCCTTGGGTAAGGTGAAAGCCCTCAGCCTTGCAAGCAAGTCTAGTGGGTAATTGGTTTTACCCCCCAAACCAATTACAAAACGCGTTATACGTTTAACTCAAATGGGGGAGCCTAAATCTCAGAAACTATTTGAACGAATGTTTTAAAACTTTGGAATCAAAGTAACTGTTTTATGTATTAGTGCTTAAATGTAAAACCAAATTACCAGAATGTCTGGCTTTTGTAGAATCTTTAACGTGAACAGAAATTGAAAATCAGCCACAATGCTATTTATTTTTAAACAATATTTCAGATAGTTATATTTTTGGGTAGCTTGAGACATTTCTGAAAAGATAGCAGTTCAAAAACTTCAAGTTTAGAAACTTTGTCATTTTCATTTTTTCGGTGAAAATTGAAAGTTTTTCTAAAATTGATTTTTTGGGGATTTTTGAAATTTGACTTATATTTTTGGATAGCTGACATCAATCCAATTCCAACAATATAAGGTTTGTTCTGAAATTTTAAGTTTGATTTTTCACGTTTATTCGTATTTTCGTCAAATCGTAGAGTTCTTATTTTTTTAAAACGACTCCAACGATTTTTCTGAAACTTCAGTAATATCAAGTCGTAGGGCCAGACCAGTCCATGAACTATAATTGAAAATCCTCTCATCACCGGAAGTAGTCAAGAAAGGTATCCAAAGTTGGACAACATTTTGAAAAATGGGTGTCTGTGCGTAAAATGCAATGTATCGATTTGTTATTTACCGAGTAGTTAAATTATTATGTCGTTTGATAGCAAACCGAATTGTCTATCGGGTGATACTACAGCGACCAGTTTCTCTCTAAAATTGAAAAAGTTTTTGGACTTTCAAATGTGACGTTTTTTACGATTTCGGGCAACTTTGGACGCGTGTTTCTCGAAAAGTCGCCAACGATTTTTTTTTCAAACTTTCTCAATCGAGAGTCTATTGGGTGGTTTATTGTTTGAAACCATTGTACAATTTCTCTAAATGTCATGAGTAGTCAAAAAATGAGATTCAAACGTTGTATTTTTACTTATTTGGAGCATTTTTAGAGGTTTTTTTCTCGAAAAGTCAACCTAATATTTATTTTCGAATCTGTTTTACAGAGAGTCTAATCTGTAGTCTTTTAAATTAAACCATTGCGCACGGTCCTAAATATCAGGAGTATGAAAACAAAGGGATCGAATTGCAATACCACGCCGTTCTCCCTTTGACCTAAAAATTTGAAAATGTACTGAAATTGTAATTTATTTTAGAATTTTTGAGTCTTTGATTGCGTATTTCGATTTCTGGCGTCTGTAGGATTCTACCAATCCAAGTTCATAATGTTGTAAATTGTTCAACTATATTTTTCACTTTACTTCTATCGCAATGCGCATGCACAGAAAGTGTCAATATCTGAGTTGTTTAAGTGTGTGTGTGTGTTTGTGTGTGTGTGTTTTAAGGGGTGAGTGGTGGGCATTTTGTGCTGCCTTGGGTAAGGTGAAAGCCTTCAGCCTTGCAAGCAAGTCTAGTTCTTCTTATTATTATTATTTTTTATTGGGGGAAGCTAGATCTCAGGAAGTATAAGAGATAGAGGTCTGAAGTTTGATTTTCTCTCGTGAAACTGGGTGGTGGCTAGTGCTTAAATGTAAAACGAAATTTGTACGCATAGCGGAAATAACTGAAATCTTTAACGTGCACGCAAATTGAAAATTGGCCACAATTCTGCTAATTCTCAACCGATATTTCAGATAGTTACATTTTTGGATAGCTGGCGACATTTCTAAGCTGATAGCAGTTCAACAACGTCGATTTTAGAATCTTTGTCGCTCTAATTTTTTCGGTGAAAATTGGAAAATTTTCAAAATTTTCTCAAATTGTTAAATTTTAGAATTTTGAAATTTCACTTGTATATTTGGATAGCTGACATCAATCCGATTCCAGTGATATAAGTTATGTTTCGAAATTCTGATTTTGATTTTGGTCGATTTTTGACGATTTTTGCGAGATTTAGTCAAAATTTGATAACTCAAAAACGGCTCCAGCGATTTTTCGGGAACTTAAGGAACATGAAGCCGAAGGAACAAACAAGTCCATGAACTATAAATGAAAATCCTCTAATCACCGGAAGTAGTCAAGAAAGGTATCCAAATTTGGACAAAATTGTCAAAAATTGATGCTTGTGCGTAAAATGCAATGTATTCATTGTTTGTTTACCGAGTAGTTCAATTATTATGTTGTTTGATAGCCAATATAATTGTCTAACAGATGATACTATAGCGACAAGTTTCTAAAAAAAATTGAAAAAGTTATTGGACTTTGAAATGTGACGTTTTTTACGATTTCGGGCAACTTTGTACGCATGTTTCTCGGAAACGCCGTCTACGATTTTTTTAAACTTTGTCAATCGACAGTCTAATAGATGGTATTTTGTGTGAAACCATTGTACAATTTCTCTAAATGTCATGAGTAGTCGAAAAACGAGACTGAAAATCCAAATTGTCGTATTTTTACGATTTGGACCATTTTTAGAGGTATTTTTCTCGAAAAGTCATCGTAATATTTATTTTAAAACTTGTTTTACGGAGAGTCTAATCTGTAGTCTGATATATGAAACCATTGCGCCACAGTCCTAAATGTCAGGAATGGGAAAACAAAGGAATCGAAAATTGAAAACGGCATCTTTCATTGCAGTAAGAGTGTATACAATCTGTACGTATAACAAGCGTATAGAGCATACAGAGAGAGCTATTTTTCAAAGTGGCAATTTTTAAAATAAAGGTGTTTTACTGTGAACCAATATCTGTTACTGGTGCGTCTATGTTGAAAATAATTCATATTAGTAAATAACAATTACTCCTGGAATTAATATCCCATGCTTTATGTCTACATGAAGTCATCCCTTTTAACCAGTTAAAATAAAGCTCCCCGCTGAAGCTTTTTATATAGAAGTCGCCTGTCTTTATAAATAATTCAAATTTCATGCTGATCATTTCTTGGGACTTTTGGTTAAAATCTGAGACGAAAAAGTTTATTTTTTTTGTCCCATTCGGAAAACTGGGTTTATTTATTTCAATTTACAATACGTGTATATCTCCGAAACTATAACAGATAGAGTTCTGTTTACTGTTTTTTCATACAGTTAGTATTTATTACTATTGCGAAAGTTGCCAAGAGACTGGAAGTGGTGTAAATCTTTAACGTGCACAAAAAGTGAAAACATGCTCTAATTATGTCAATTTCCAACGGATTTTTGAAAAAGTTATATTTTTGTACAGCTAGGAATATTGCGGATGTCATAACGACTGAATTGAGACCGGAAGTGGTGTAAATCTTTAACGTGCCCGAAGATTGAAAATAGGCCATAATTATGTCAATTCCCAACTGATTTTCGAAAAAGCTATATTTTTGTAGAGCCGGTGATATTGCGGGTGCGATAAAGGTCGAATTGCAATACCACGCCGTTCTCCTTTTTTCCTTAAAATTTGAAAATGTACTGAAATTGTAATTTATTTTAGAATTTTTGAGTCTTTGATTGCGCATTTCGATTTCTGGCGTCTGTAGGATTCTACCAATCCAAGTTCATAATGTTGTAAATTGTTCAACTATATTTTTCACTTTACTTCTATCGTAATGCGCATGCACAGAAAGTGTCACTATCTGAGTTGTTTAAGTGTTTGTGGGGGTGTGTGTGTGTGTATTTTAAGGGGTGAGTGGTGGGCATTTTGTGCTGCCTTGGGTAAGGTGAAAGCCTTCAGCCTTGCAAGCAAGTCTAGTTAGGCTTTCACCATTGAAAATGGTGAAAGACTATTGTTATTACTCAGATTATTCTTATTAGGCTTTCACCATTGAAAATGGTGAAAGGCTATTGTTATTACTAAGATTAATATTATTATTATTATTATAATTCTTTATTGGGGGAAGCTAGATCTCAGTAACTATAAGAGATAGAGGTTTGAAATTTGATTTTCTATCGTAAAAGTAGGGTGCAGCTACTGCTTAAAGCTATTTCGAAATTTGTGCGTAAAGCGGAAATGCTTCAAATCTTTAACGTGCACGCAAATTGAAAATCGGCAATAATTCTGTTAATTCTTAACTGATTTTTCAGATATTTACATTTTTGGATACCTGGAGACATTTCGTAGCAGATAGCAGTTCAAAACTGTCGATTTTAGAAACTTTGTCGCTCTCATTTTTTCGTTGAAAATTGGAAATTTTCAATTTTTTTTCTAAAAGTGTTTTTTTTTAAAGTTTTGAAATTTGACTTATATTTTTGGATAGCTGACATCAATCCGATTCCAACAATATCATTTTTGTTCTGAAATGTTAACTTTGATTTTTCACTTTTTTTCGCATTTTGGTCAAATCGTAGAGTTCTTATTTTTTTTAAACGGCTCCAACGATTTTTCTAAAACTTCAGAAATATATAGTCGAAAGCCCAAACAAGTCCATGAACTATAAATGAAAATCCTCTGATCACCGGAAGTAGTCAAGAAAGGTATCCAAATTTGGACAAAATTGTCAAAAATTGATGCCTGTGCGTAAAATGCGATGTATTCATTGTTTGTTTACCGAGTAGTTCAATTATTATGTTGTTTGATAGCCAATTAAATTGTCTAACAGATGATACTATAGCGACAAGTTTCTATCCAAAATTGAAAAAGTTATTGGACTTTGAAATGTGTGAAACCATTGTACAATTTCTCTAAACGTCATGAGTAGTCGAAAAACGAGATTGAAAATCCAAAACGTCATATTTTTACGATTTGGACCATTTTTAGAGGTATTTTTCTCGAAAAGTCATCGTAATATTTATTTTAAAACTTGTTTTACGGAGAGTCTAATCTGTAGTCTGATATATGAAACCATTGCCCACTGTCCTTAATATCAGGGATGGGAAAACAAAGGGATCGAAAATTGAAAACGGCATCTTTCATTGCAGTAAGAGTGGATACAATCTGTACGTATAACCAACGTATAACGAGCGTATAGAGCACACAGAGAGAGCTATTTTTCAAAGTGGCAATTTTTGAAATAAAGGTGTTTTACTGTGAGCCAATATCTGTTACTGGTGCGTCTATGGTGAAAATAATTCATATTAGTAAATAACAGTTACTCCTGGAATTAATACCCTATACTTTATGTCTATATGACGTCATCCCTTTTAACCAGTTAAAATAAAGCTCCCTGCTGAAGCTTTTTATATGGAAGTCGCCTGTTTATATGATTAATTCAAATTTAATGCTGGTCATTTGTTGGAGTTTTTGGTTGTTATCTGATACTAAAAAGTCTGGCTTTTTTTTGTCCTATTCGGAAAACTGTTTTTTTTTATCTCGTGTAGATCTCTGAAACTAAAGCAGATAGTGTTCAGAATAATGATTTTTCCTATGTTTATATGACATCATCCCTTTTAACCAGTTAAAATAAACCGCTAAAGCTTTTTATATAGAAGTCGCCCTGGCTTTATGAATAATTCAGATGTCTGTGTTTTTTTTGTCCCATTCGGAGATTTGTTTTTTTTAAAATTCCATTTACAATTCGTGTATATCTCCGAAACTATAACATACAGAGTTATGTTAACTGTTTTATCATGTTTTAAACAGTAAGTAATTATTACAATTGCGAAAGTTGCGAAGATACGGGAAGTGGTGTAAATCTTTAACGTGCACGAAAATTGAAAACAGGCCCTAATTATGTCATTTTACAACGGATTTTTGAAAAAGTTATACTTTTGTACAGCTGGTGATATTCCGGATGCCATAACGACCAAATTGAGACAGGAAGTGATGTAAATCTTTAACGTGCACGAACATTGAAAAAGGCTATAATTATGGCAATTCCTAACCGATTTTTGAAAAAGTTACATTTTTGTACAGCTGGGGATATTGCGAATGCCATAACGACCAAATTGAGACCGGAAGTGTGTAAATCTTTAACGTACACGAAAATTTAAAAAAGGTCATAATTATGTCAATTCCTAACCGATTTTTGAGAAAATTATATTTCTGTACAGCTGGGGATATTGCGGATGCAATAACTGTCAACCTGTCAATCTTGTGGTCAAGGTGAAAGCCGTTCAGTCCTGCAAGCAGGTCTAGTTATTATTATTTTTTTTTTATTGGGGGAAGCTAGATCTCAGGAAGTATAAGAGATAGAGGTCTGAAGTTTGATTTTCTCTCGTGAAACTGGGTGGTGGCTAGTGCTTAAATGTAAAACGAAATTTGTATGCATAGCGGAAATAACTGAAATCTTTAAAATGCACGCAAATTGAAAATTGGCCACAATTCTGCTAATTCTCAACCGATATTTCAGATAGTTACATTTTTGGATAGCTGGCGACATTTCTAAGCTGATAGCAGTTCAACAACGTCGATTTTAGAATCTTTGTCGCTCTAATTTTTTCGGTGAAAATTGGAAAATTTTCAAAATTTTCTCAAATTGTTAAATTTTAGAATTTTGAAATTTCACTTGTATATTTGGATAGCTGACATCAATCCGATTCCAGTGATATAAGTTATGTTTCGAAATTCTGATTTTGATTTTGGTCGATTTTTGACGATTTTTGCGAGATTTAGTCAAAATTTGATAACTCAAAAACGGCTCCAGCGATTTTTCGGAAACTTAAGGAACATGAAGCCGAAGGAACAAACAAGTCCATGAACTATAAATGAAAATCCTCTAATCACCGGAAGTAGTCAAGAAAGGTATCCAAATTTGGACAAAATTGTCAAAAATTGATGCTTGTGCGTAAAATGCAATGTATTCATTGTTTGTTTACCGAGTAGTTCAATTATTATGTTGTTTGATAGCCAATATAATTGTCTAACAGATGATACTATAGCGACAAGTTTCTAAAAAAAATTGAAAAAGTTATTGGACTTTGAAATGTGACGTTTTTTACGATTTCGGGCAACTTTGTACGCATGTTTCTCGGAAACGCCGTCTACGATTTTTTTTAAACTTTGTCAATCGACAGTCTAATAGATGGTATTTTGTGTGAAACCATTGTACAATTTCTCTAAATGTCATGAGTAGTCGAAAAACGAGACTGAAAATCCAAATTGTCGTATTTTTACGATTTGGACCATTTTTAGAGGTATTTTTCTCGAAAAGTCATCGTAATATTTATTTTAAAACTTGTTTTACGGAGAGTCTAATCTGTAGTCTGATATATGAAACCATTGCGCCACAGTCCTAAATGTCAGGAATGGGAAAACAAAGGAATCGAAAATTGAAAACGGCATCTTTCATTGCAGTAAGAGTGTATACAATCTGTACGTATAACAAGCGTATAGAGCATACAGAGAGAGCTATTTTTCAAAGTGGCAATTTTTAAAATAAAGGTGTTTTACTGTGAACCAATATCTGTTACTGGTGCGTCTATGTTGAAAATAATTCATATTAGTCAATAACAATTACTCCTGGAATTAATATCCCATGCTTTATGTCTACATGAAGTCATCCCTTTTAACCAGTTAAAATAAAGCTCCCCGCTGAAGCTTTTTATATAGAAGTCGCCTGTCTTTATAAATAATTCAAATTTCATGCTGATCATTTCTTGGGACTTTTGGTTAAAATCTGAGACGAAAAAGTTTATTTTTTTTGTCCCATTCGGAAAACTGGGTTTATTTATTTCAATTTACAATACGTGTATATCTCCGAAACTATAACAGATAGAGTTCTGTTTACTGTTTTTTCATACAGTTAGTATTTATTACTATTGCGAAAGTTGCCAAGAGACTGGAAGTGGTGTAAATCTTTAACGTGCACAAAAAGTGAAAACATGCTCTAATTATGTCAATTTCCAACGGATTTTTGAAAAAGTTATATTTTTGTACAGCTAGGAATATTGCGGATGTCATAACGACTGAATTGAGACCGGAAGTGGTGTAAATCTTTAACGTGCCCGAAGATTGAAAATAGGCCATAATTATGTCAATTCCCAACTGATTTTCGAAAAAGCTATATTTTTGTAGAGCCGGTGATATTGCGGGTGCGATAAAGGTCGAATTGCAATACCACGCCGTTCTCCTTTTTTCCTTAAAATTTGAAAATGTACTAAAATTGTAATTTATTTTAGAATTTTTGAGTCTTTGATTGCGCATTTCGATTTCTGGCGTCTGTAGGATTCTACCAATCCAAGTTCATAATGTTGTAAATTGTTCAACTATATTTTTCACTTTACTTCTATCGTAATGCGCATGCACAGAAAGTGTCACTATCTGAGTTGTTTAAGTGTTTGTGGGGGTGTGTGTGTGTGTATTTTAAGGGGTGAGTGGTGGGCATTTTGTGCTGCCTTGGGTAAGGTGAAAGCCTTCAGCCTTGCAAGCAAGTCTAGTTATTATTATTATTTTTTATTGGGGGAAGCTAGATCTCAGGAAGTATAAGAGATAGAGGTCTGAAGTTTGATTTTCTCTCGTGAAACTGGGTGGTGGCTAGTGCTTAAATGTAAAACGAAATTTGTACGCATAGCGGAAATAACTGAAATCTTTAACGTGCACGCAAATTGAAAATCGGCCACAATTCTGCTAATTCTCAACCGATATTTCAGATAGTTACATTTTTAGATAGCTGGCGACATTTCTAAGCTGATAGCAGTTCAAAAACGTCGATTTTAGAAACTTTGTCGCTCTAATTTTTTCGGTGAAAATTGGAAAATTTTCAAAATTTTCTCAAATTGTTAAATTTTAGAATTTTGAAATTTCACTTGTATATTTGGATAGCTGACATCAATCCGATTCCAGTGATATAAGTTATGTTTCGAAATTCTGATTTTGATTTTGGTCGATTTTTGATGATTTTTGCGAGATTTAGTCAAAATTTGATAACTCAAAAACGGCTCCAGCGATTTTTCGGAAACTTAAGGAATATGAAGCCGAAGGAACAAACAAGTCCATGAACTATAAATGAAAATCCTCTAATCACCGGAAGTAGTCAAGAAAGGTATCCAAATTTGGACAAAATTGTCAAAAATTGATGCTTGTGCGTAAAATGCAATGTATTCATTGTTTGTTTACCGAGTAGTTCAATTATTATGTTGTTTGATAGCCAATATAATTGTCTAACAGATGATACTATAGCGACAAGTTTCTATCCAAAATTGAAAAAGTTATTGGACTTTGAAATGTGACGTTTTTTACGATTTCGGGCAACTTTGGACGCATGTTTCTCGGAAACGCCGTCTACGATTTTTTTTAAACTTTGTCAATCGACAGTCTAATAGATGGTGTTTTGTGTGAAATCTTTGTACAATTTCTCTAAATGTCATGAGTAGTCGAAAAATGAGACTGAAAATCCAAATTGTCGTATTTTTACGATTTGGACCATTTTTAGAGGTATTTTTCTCGAAAAGTCATCGTAATATTTATTTTAAAACTTGTTTTACGGAGAGTCTAATCTGTAGTCTAATATATGAAACCATTGCGCCACAGTCCTAAATGTCAGGAATGGGAAAACAAAGGGATCGAAAATTGAAAACGGCATCTTTTATTGCAGTAAGAGTGTATACAATCTGTACGTATAACCAACGTATAACAAGCGTATAGAGCATACAGAGAGAGCTAATTTTCAAAGTGGCAATTTTTAAAAAAAAGGCGTTTTACTGTGAACCAATATCTGTTACTGGTGCGTCTATGGTGAAAATAATTCATATTAGTAAATAACAATTACTCCTGGAATTAATATCCAATGCTTTATGTCTACATGAAGTCCTCCCTTTTAACCAGTTAAAATAAAGCTCCCCGCTGAAGCTTTTTTTATAGAAGTCGCCTGTCTTCATAAATAATTCAAATTTCATGCTGATCATTTGTTGGGACTTTTGGTTAAAATCTGAGACTAAAAAGTCTATTGTTTTTGTCCCATTCGGAAAACTGGGTTTATTTTATTCAATTTACAATACGTGTATATCTCCGAAACTATAACAGATAAAGTTCTGTTTACTGTTTTTTTCATGTTTTAAACAGTTAGTAATTATTACTATTGCGAAAGTTGCCAAGAGACGGGAAGTGGTGTAAATCTTTAACGTGCACGGAAATTGAAAACAGGCTCTAATTATGTCAATTTCTAACGGATTTTTGAAAAAGTTATATTTTTGTACAGCTGGGGATATTGCAGATGTCATAACGACTGAATTGAGACCGGAAGTGGTGTAAATCTTTAACGTGCACGAAAATTGAAAACAGGCTCTTATTATGTCAATTTCCAACGGATTTTTGAGATAGTTATATTTTTGTACAGCTAGGGTTATTGCGAATTCTACCAATCCAAGTTCATAATGTTGTAAATTGTTCAACTATATTTTTCACTTTACTTCTATCGTAATGTGCATGCACAGACAGTGTCAATATCTGAGTTGTTTAAGTGTGTGTGTGGGTGTGTGTGTGTGTGTTTTAAGGGGTGAGTGGTGGGCATTTTGTGCTGCCTTGGGTAAGGTGAAAGCCTTCAGCCTTGCAAGCAAGTCTAGTTAGGCTTTCACCATTGAAAATGGTGAAAGACTATTGTTATTACTAAGATTATTCTTCTTCTTCTTATTATTATTATTATTTTTTATTGGGGGAAGCTAGATCTCAGGAAGTATAAGAGATAGAGGTCTGAAGTTTGATTTTCTCTCGTGAAACTGGGTGGTGGCTAGTGCTTAAATGTAAAACGAAATTTGTACGCATAGCGGAAATAACTGAAATCTTTAACGTGCACGCAAATTGAAAATCGGCCACAATTCTGCTAATTCTCAACCGATATTTCAGATAGTTACATTTTTGGATAGCTGGCGACATTTCTAAGCTGATAGCAGTTCAAACACGTCGATTTTAGAATCTTTGTCGCTCTATTTTTTTCGGTGAAAATTGGAAAATTTTCAAAATTTTCTCAAATTGTTAAATTTTAGAATTTTGAAATTTAACTTGTATATTTGGATAGCTGACATCAATCCGATTCCAGTGATATAAGTTATGTTTCGAAATTCTGATTTTGATTTTTGACGATTTTTGCGAGATTTAGTCAAAATTTGATAACTCAAAAACGGCTCCAGCGATTTTTCGGAAACTTAAGGAATATGAAGCCGAAGGAACAAACAAGTCCATGAACTATAAATGAAAATCCTCTAATCACCGGAAGTAGTCAAGAAAGGTATCCAAATTTGGACAAAATTGTCAAAAATTGATGCCTGTGCGTAAAATGCGATGTATTCATTGTTTGTTTACCGAGTATTTCAATTATTATGTTGTTTGATAGCCATTTAAATTGTCTAACAGGTGATACTATAGCGACAAGTTTCTATCCAAAATTGAAAAAGTTATTGGACTTTGAAATGTGATGTTTTTTACGATTTCGGGCAACTTTGGAGGCATGTTTCTCGGAAACGCCGCCTACGATTTTTTTAAAACTTTGTCAATCGACAGTCTAATAGATGGTGTATTGTGTGAAACCATGGTACAATTTCTCTCAACGTCATGAGTAGTCGAAAAACGAGATTGAAAATCCAAAACATCAGATTTTTACGATTTGGACCATTTTTAGAGATATTTTTCTCGAAAAGTCATCGTAATATTTATTTTAAAACTTGTTTTACGTTGAGTCTAATCTGTAGTCTGATATATGAAACCATTGCGCCACAATCCTAAATGTCAGGAGTGGGAAAATAAAGGGATCGAAAATTGAAACGGCATCTTTCATTGCAGTAAGAGTGTATACAATCTGTACGTATAACCAACGTATAACAAGCGTAAAGAGCATACAGAGAGAGCTAATTTTCAAAGTGGCAATTTTTGAAATAAAGGTGTTTTACTGTGAACCAATATCTGTTACTGGTGCCTCTATGGTAAAAATTATTCATATTAGTAAATAACAGTTACTCCTGGAATTAATATCCCATGCTTTATGTCTACATGACGTCATCCCTTTTAACCAGTTAAAATTAAGCCCCCCCCCGCTGAAGCTTTTTACATAGAAGTAGCCTGTTTTTATTATTATTAATTCAAATTTCATGCTTATCATTTGTTGCGGCTTTTGGTTAAAATCTGAGACTAAAAGGTCTATTTTTATTGTCCCATTCGGAAAACTGGGTTTATTTTATTCAATTTACAATACGTGTATATCTCCGAAACTATAACAGATAGAGTTCTGTTTACTGTTTTTTCATACAGTTAGTAATTATTACTATTGCGAAAGTTGCCAAGAGACGGGAAGTGGTGTAAATCTTTAACGTGCACGGAAATTGAAAACAGGCTCTAATTATGTCAATTTCTAACGGATTTTTGAAAAAGTTATATTTTTGTACAGCTGGGGATATTGCAGATGTCATAACGACTGAATTGAAACCGGAAGTGGTGTAAATCTTTAACGTGCACGAAAATTGAAAACAGGCTCTTATTATGTCAATTTCCAACGGATTTTTGAGATAGTTATATTTTTGTACAGCTAGGGTTATTGCGAATTCTACCAATCCAAGTTCATAATGTTGTAAATTGTTCAACTATATTTTTCACTTTACTTCTATCGTAATGCGCATGCACAGAAAGTGTCAATATCTGAGTTGTTTAAGTGTGTGTGTGTGTGTGTGTTTTAAGGGGTGAGTGGTGGGCATTTTGTGCTGCCTTGGGTAAGGTGAAAGCCTCCAGCCTTGCAAGCAAGTCTAGTTAGGCTTTCACCATTGAAAATGGTGAAAGACTATTGTTATTACTCAGATTATTCTTATTATTATTATTTTTTTATTGGGGGAAGCTAGATCTCAGGAAGTATAAGAGATAGAGGTCTGAAGTTTGATTTTCTCTCGTGAAACTGGGTGGTGGCTAGTGCTTAAATGTAAAACGAAATTTGTATGCATAGCGGAAATAACTGAAATCTTTAACGTGCACGCAAATTGAAAATCGGCCACAATTCTGCTAATTCTCAACCGATATTTCAGATAGTTACATTTTTGGATAGCTGGCGACATTTCTAAGCTGATAGCAGTTCAAAAACGTCAATTTTAGAATCTTTGTCGCTCTAATTTTTTCGGTGAAAATTGGAAAATTTTCAAAATTTTCTCAAATTGTTAAATTTTAGAATTTTGAAATTTCACTTGTATATTTGGATAGCTGACATCAATCCGATTCCAGTGATATAAGTTATGTTTCGAAATTCTGATTTTGATTTTGGTCGATTTTTGACGATTTTTGCGAGATTTAGTCAAAATTTGATAACTCAAAAACGGCTCCAGCGATTTTTCGGAAACTTAAGGAATATGAAGCCGAAGGAACAAACAAGTCCATGAACTATAAATGAAAATCCTCTAATCACCGGAAGTAGTCAAGAAAGGTATCCAAATTTGGACAAAATTGTCAAAAATTGATGCTTGTGCGTAAAATGCAATGTATTCATTGTTTGTTTACCGAGTAGTTCAATTATTATGTTGTTTGATAGCCAATATAATTGTCTAACAGATGATACTATAGCGACAAGTTTCTAAAAAAAATTGAAAAAGTTATTGGACTTTGAAATGTGACGTTTTTTACGATTTCGGGCAACTTTGTACGCATGTTTCTCGGAAACGCCGTCTACGATTTTTTTAAAACTTTGTCAATCGACAGTCTAATAGATGGTGTTTTGTGTGAAACCATTGTACAATTTCTCTAAATGTCATGAGTAGTCGAAAAACGAGACTGAAAATCCAAATTGTCGTATTTTTACGATTTGGACCATTTTTAGAGGTATTTTTCTCGAAAAGTCATCGTAATATTTATTTTAAAACTTGTTTTACGGAGAGTCTAATCTGTAGTCTGATATATGAAACCATTGCGCCACAGTCCTAAATGTCAGGAATGGGAAAACAAAGGGATCGAAAATTGAAAACGGCATCTTTCATTGCAGTAAGAGTGTATACAATCTGTACGTATAGCCAACGTATAACAAGCGCATGCACAGACAGTGTCAATATCTGAGTTGTTTAAGTGTGTGTGTGGGTGTGCGTGTGTGTGTTTTAAGGGGTGAGTGGTGGGCATTTTGTGCTGCCTTGGGTAAGGTGAAAGCCTTCAGCCTTGCAAGCAAGTCTAGTTATTATTATTTTTTATTGGGGGAAGCTAGATCTCAGGAAGTATAAGAGATAGAGGTCTGAAGTTTGATTTTCTCTCGTGAAACTGGGCGGTGGCTAGTGCTTAAATGTAAAACGAAATTTGTACGCATAGCGGAAATAACTGAAATCTTTAACGTGCACGCAAATTGAAAATCGGCCACAATTCTGCTAATTCTCAACCGATATTTCAGATAGTTACATTTTTGGATAGCTGGCGACATTTCTAAGCTGATAGCAGTTCAAACACGTCGATTTTAGAATCTTTGTTGCTCTAATTTTTTCGGTGAAAATTGGAAAATTTTCAAAATTTTCTCAAATTGTTAAATTTTAGAATTTTGAAATTTAACTTGTATATTTGGATAGCTGACATCAATCCGATTCCAGTGATATAAGTTATGTTTCGAAATTCTGATTTTGATTTTGGACGATTTTTGACGATTTTTGCGAGATTTAGTCAAAATTTGATAACTCAAAAACGGCTCCAGCGATTTTTCGGAAACTTAAGGAATATGAAGCCGAAGGAACAAACAAGTCCATGAACTATAAATGAAAATCCTCTAATCACCGGAAGTAGTCAAGAAAGGTATCCAAATTTGGACAAAATTTGGTTAAAATCTGAGACTAAAAGGTCTATTTTTATTGTCCCATTCGGAAAACTGGGTTTATTTTATTCAAGTTCTGTTTACTGTTTTTTCATACAGTTAGTAATTATTACTATTGCGAAAGTTGCCAAGAGACGGGAAGTGGTGTAAATCTTTAACGTGCACGGAAATTGAAAACAGGCTCTAATTATGTCAATTTCTAACGGATTTTTGAAAAAGTTATATTTTTGTACAGCTGGGGATATTGCAGATGTCATAACGACTGAATTGAAACCGGAAGTGGTGTAAATCTTTAACGTGCACGAAAATTGAAAACAGGCTCTTATTATGTCAATTTCCAACGGATTTTTGAGATAGTTATATTTTTGTACAGCTAGGGTTATTGCGAATTCTACCAATCCAAGTTCATAATGTTGTAAATTGTTCAACTATATTTTTCACTTTACTTCTATCGTAATGCGCATGCACAGAAAGTGTCAATATCTGAGTTGTTTAAGTGTGTGTGTGTTTGTGGGTGTGTGTGTGTGTGTGTTTTAAGGGGTGAGTGGTGGGCATTTTGTGCTGCCTTGGGTAAGGTGAAAGCTCCAACGATTTTTCTAAAACTTCAGAAATATATAGTTGAAAGCCCAAACAAGTCCATGAACTATAAATGAAAATCCTCTGATCACCGGAAAATTAAAAAAGTTATTGGACTTTGAAATGTGACGTTTTTTACGATTTCGGGCAACTTTGTACGCATGTTTCTCGGAAACGCCGTCTACGATTTTTTTAAAACTTTGTCAATCGACAGTCTAATAGATGGTGTTTTGTGTGAAACCATTGTACAATTTCTCTAAATGTCATGAGTAGTCGAAAAACGAGACTGAAAATCCAATTAGTCGTATTTTTACGATTTGGACCATTTTTAGAGGTATTTTTCTCGAAAAGTCATCGTAATATTTATTTTAAAACTTGTTTTACGGAGAGTCTAATCTGTAGTCTGATATATGAAACCATTGCGCCACAGTCCTCAATGTCAGGAATGGGAAAACAAAGGGATCGAAAATTGAAAACGGCATCTTTCATTACAGTAAGAGTGTATACAATCTGTACGTATAGCCAACGTATAACAACCGCATGCACAGACAGTGTCAATATCTGAGTTGTTTAAGTGTGTGTGTGGGTGTGTGTGTGTGTGTTTTAAGGGATGAGTGGTGGGCATTTTGTGCTGCCTTGGGTAAGGTGAAAGCCTTCAGCCTTGCAAGCAAGTCTAGTTAGGCTTTCACCATTGAAAATGGTGAAAGACTATTGTTATTACTAAGATTATTAGGCTTTCACCATTGAAAATGGTGAAAGACTATTGTTATTACTCAGATTATTCTTATTATTATTATTTTTTTTTTATTGGGGGAAGCTAGATCTCAGGAAGTATAAGAGATAGAGGTCTGAAGTTTGATTTTCTCTCGTGAAACTGGGTGGTGGCTAGTGCTTAAATGTAAAACGAAATTTGTATGCATAGCGTAAATAACTGAAATCTTTAACGTGCACGCAAATTGAAAATCGGCCACAATTCTGCTAATTCTCAACCGATATTTCAGATAGTTACATTTTTGGATAGCTGGCGACATTTCTAAGCTGATAGCAGTTCAAAAACGTCGATTTTAGAAACTTTGTCGCTCTAATTTTTTCGGTGAAAATTGGAAAATTTTCAAAATTTTCTCAAATTGTTAAATTTTAGAATTTTGAAATTTCACTTGTATATTTGGATAGCTGACATCAATCCGATTCCAGTGATATAAGTTATGTTTCGAAATTCTGATTTTGATTTTGGTCGATTTTTGATGATTTTTGCGAGATTTAGTCAAAATTTGATAACTCAAAAACGGCTCCAGCGATTTTTCGGAAACTTAAGGAATATGAAGCCGAAGGAACAAACAAGTCCATGAACTATAAATGAAAATCCTCTAATCACCGGAAGTAGTCAAGAAAGGTATCCAAATTTGGACAAAATTGTCAAAAATTGATGCTTGTGCGTAAAATGCAATGTATTCATTGTATATTTACCGAGTAGTTCAATTATTATGTTGTTTGATAGCCAATATAATTGTCTAACAGATGATACTATAGCGACAAGTTTCTATCCAAAATTGAAAAAGTTATTGGACTTTGAAATGTGACGTTTTTTACGATTTCGGGCAACTTTGGACGCATGTTTCTCGGAAACGCCGTCTACGATTTTTTTTAAACTTTGTCAATCGACAGTCTAATAGATGGTGTTTTGTGTGAAATCATTGTACAATTTCTCTAAATGTCATGAGTAGTCGAAAAATGAGACTGAAAATCCAAATTGTCGTATTTTTACGATTTGGACCATTTTTAGAGGTATTTTTCTCGAAAAGTCATCGTAATATTTATTTTAAAACTTGTTTTACGGAGAGTCTAATCTGTAGTCTAATATATGAAACCATTGCGCCACAGTCCTAAATGTCAGGAATGGGAAAACAAAGGGATCGAAAATTGAAAACGGCATCTTTTATTGCAGTAAGAGTGTATACAATCTGTACGTATAACCAACGTATAACAAGCGTATAGAGCATACAGAGAGAGCTAATTTTCAAAGTGGCAATTTTTAAAATAAAGGCGTTTTACTGTGAACCAATATCTGTTACTGGTGCGTCTATGGTGAAAATAATTCATATTAATAAATAACAATTACTCCTGGAATTAATATCCAATGCTTTATGTCTACATGAAGTCCTCCCTTTTAACCAGTTAAAATAAAGCTCCCCGCTGAAGCTTTTTATATAGAAGTCGCCTGTCTTCATAAATAATTCAAATTTCATGCTGATCGTTTGTTGGGACTTTTGGTTAAAATCTGAGACTAAAAAGTCTATTGTTTTTGTCCCATTCGGAAAACTGGGTTTATTTTATTCAATTTACAATACGTGTATATCTCCGAAACTATAACAGATAAAGTTCTGTTTACTGTTTTTTTCATGTTTTAAACAGTTAGTAATTATTACTATTGCGAAAGTTGCCAAGAGACGGGAAGTGGTGTAAATCTTTAACGTGCACGGAAATTGAAAACAGGCTCTAATTATGTCAATTTCTAACGGATTTTTGAAAAAGTTATATTTTTGTACAGCTGGGGATATTGCAGATGTCATAACGACTGAATTGAGACCGGAAGTGGTGTAAATCTTTAACGTGCACGAAAATTGAAAACAGGCTCTTATTATGTCAATTTCCAACGGATTTTTGAGATAGTTATATTTTTGTACAGCTAGGGTTATTGCGAATTCTACCAATCCAAGTTCATAATGTTGTAAATTGTTCAACTATATTTTTCACTTTACTTCTATCGTAATGTGCATGCACAGACAATGTCAATATCTGAGTTGTTTAAGTGTGTGTGTGGGTGTGTGTGTGTGTGTTTTAAGGGGTGAGTGGTGGGCATTTTGTGCTGCCTTGGGTAAGGTGAAAGCCTTCAGCCTTGCAAGCAAGTCTAGTTAGGCTTTCACCATTGAAAATGGTGAAAGACTATTGTTATTACTAAGATTATTAGGCTTTCACCATTGAAAATGGTGAAAGACTATTGTTATTACTCAGATTATTCTTATTATTATTATTTTTTTATTGGGGGAAGCTAGATCTCAGGAAGTATAAGAGATAGAGGTCTGAAGTTTGATTTTCTCTCGTGAAACTGGGTGGTGGCTAGTGCTTAAATGTAAAACGAAATTTGTATGCATAGCGGAAATAACTGAAATCTTTAACGTGCACGCAAATTGAAAATTGGCCACAATTCTGCTAATTCTCAACCGATATTCAGATAGTTACATTTTTGGATAGCTGGCGACATTTCTAAGCTGATAGCAGTTCAACAACGTCGATTTTAGAATCTTTGTCGCTCTAATTTTTTCGGTGAAAATTGGAAAATTTTCAAAATTTTCTCAAATTGTTAAATTTTAGAATTTTGAAATTTCACTTGTATATTTGGATAGCTGACATCAATCCGATTCCAGTGATATAAGTTATGTTTCGAAATTCTGATTTTGATTTTGGTCGATTTTTGACGATTTTTGCGAGAT